>CM076582.1:241335699-241710012 GCA_034641835.2 Pinus albicaulis
AGAGCATGAAAAAGTAAAAATTTTTGAGTATGCAGTAAATACTGATTCACCCCCCCCTCTCAGTATTTTTCCCAACACTTCCTGAATGTTTTGTACAGATTTAGGAAGAAGCTTTGTAAGCCTATCCCCTTTTTCTCCTCCATAATATGGAGTCTTTTTCCTTCTCATTTCTCTGTCTCCTTCTCGATGAGAATAGGAAGTGCAGGGTCCTTCCTCTTCTATCTGCTTATCCTCCTTGGGGAGGTTCTTCATGGATCTAAAATATGATGAGATAAATCCCATCCTCTTCTGATCTCCTTTGCCTAAGACTCACAGGTTGAGCCAAAATGCTAGCTCTGATACCACTGTAATATCCCAAAATAGGGAAAATCTACAATGTTAGGGATATCTGATAGTATTCCTAAATTGGAGATCCAACAATATGAAAACATAATAATGAAAGAGCAGGGTTGCATCAACTTCAGAAAATGACAGAAGAAATAATAGCCATCTTATTAACATTATAGCAGTATAAAGTGTACAATATCTTGAGGAAATGATCACTCAAGCTTAGGCAAAAGAACCTTAGAGGACATGTACAAGGAATATGAAGTGCACTGCTACATATAGAAAAAAAATCCAAGGCTATGACTGCGCAGTTTATATGAGATACTACAACATACTAAATGATAATACAGAGATATAACAATATCAGGTTCAAGAAATGCGGGGGAGAAAGCTCTCAACCCCTGGAAAAAGTAGTACACCAATCCTTAGAAGGATTGAATGAAATATATATATACAAATGGAAAAACTATAGAAATGCCGGAGTTGTAGGGTAGCAGTTGCAACTCAAACTGGAAATGGATGGAGATGGCTGAATATGATGCCAATCTAAAGTAAACCTCCTCCAATGGATCTTCCAAGTGCAAAGCTAATCCTAGCACTGAAGATCTCACCCTCCAAAATAGTGGTGCAATCCCCCACTATAGATACACACTGAAATAACGTAGTCAAGGAGAGGGATTGCGCTGTAGTAGATGGGAGATGCTTGGCCTAATGCCAAGATATGCAAATCAGCTCTGAAACCTTCCTCACTAACCTCCCATAGGAATAGAAGCTCCCTCCTCTAAAAGTTGAGCCAAGGAAATGGTGTTGTGGAACCCTCCACTGCAACACCCTGCAACACAACGTTATACTTCAGCAGAAATAACGTTGTAGCTGATGGAGGTGGCTTGGCCTTGAGCCTAGATGTGGAGAAATGAAGTGAAATCCTTCAAGAGGCCTCTCAAGAAGGAAAAGGAATCCTAGACAAGATCCCCACGTGCTGAACCACACTACAACTCTGCTAAAGAGCAGGAGACTGCAAATAGTCTAAGTAGACAAGAAATCAAATACTCAAAACATAATCCTCTATGGATGCCTCTTTTGCCTTTTATGCAAATGAAAGCTTCTTGCCTTGGAACCCACACATTAGGTTTTCCTTGACCAAGTGATCTTCCTCCCATTCAAACTATGCTGTCTTCCCAAACAATCCACACCCTCTTTGGCAACACTGTTGACTTGGTCAAACTTGACCTTGTCCTCAAGCATTTGCCCCTTTTCACACTGGAAGGTGAAAAATAAAGCTACTTTATTGATCCGATTCACACTATGAGGGATTTTATTCCTACTCATGGGTCTCCTTACCCATTTTATTCACCTCCTAGATGACATAAGAAAAATCAATGTTCCAATTAGCTCCATGCTAATTTTGGGAAAATTACAGCATGCGGGGCATAGATCAAAGAGAGGGTGAATTAGCTCAATATCATAACGGTGGGGAAGAAATTGATCATAGGCTCAGTATTTAGCTCAAAAATTAAAGTGCTCTGAATTTATTGAAAACTTAACGACAAGAACCAATTTGTCTCTAGGAATCCAACACAACTTGTTTCGTCGAATACTGACTCTAGATGAAGAAGTTATAGCCTGCTGACCACCGTTCAGAACAAGCAAATGTTTTGAAAAAAATTGCAGAACCGTGAAAAGTTGATGACATGGTAGCCCAGTTAGCATGCAGGGAATATTCTTTAGTTTATGCCCAGTGGCACTGTGACAAGTGTCAAAACTGGATTCACCAGTTTGGTTTGAAACTGAATTTTTTTTAAGGATCCGCTCCTAAGGTTGAATTTGAATTTTTTTATTTGGGTGGACAACCCAACCAGGGACCGCCACATGTCCCCTCTGGTGGATCCCCTCTCCAAGGTCAAGTTCAAATTTCATTTTTATATATGGGTGCATATTTCAATTTTATCCTAAGGTCAAACTATATTATGGTGGTGGTTGATATCATATCCAAGGTTCATCATTTCGGGTCGAATTGTTATAATAATCCAAAGTTCGAATTGGTGGCATGTAATTTGGGTTATGAAATATATGGTAGTGCATATTACATAGTTTGAAGGTGCATTTAGAAGGTTTGTGGACAACTTATATATTTATTTTAACCATATTTCCGGTTGATATATATATTTTTGGGCATATTTTAAATATGGCCATAGTTCTAAAGTTTGGAAGCATTTATACAGTGGAAAAACTTTACAATGATGGGCGGAGGTCAGGGCTCAACCCAGTGACCTCCCTCACTCCACTCTTTGCCCATACCAATGGGCCATTCACATGGTTCTTACAAACCTATTCTCCTCCCATATACTTACCATGATAAGAAATATCCAACAATGAAATGGAGGGGGCCAGCCCCCTCCCATAAGACCAACCACCAGAACCGTGGCAGAGGGCTCTGGTTAAATACGCACTTAGAGTGCTAATCCTCATTAAACCATGCTTATCGTTTAATTGAACTCAACACTTAATCCAGAAGAGTTTTAAGATGTGCCACCAAATTCAACGGAATTTCCAAATTTGTCGGACTTATCTGGAGTCATCTCAAGATTTGGAGGAGGAATCTACAAAAAACTTGAATTGGACATATCTTGAAAAATTTTCAACCAATTTTTGCTTAGAAAGAGTCATTCCTAGCAGAATGGCATGCTATGAACACATTGGAACAGGTTGCAGAGGCAGAGGAGAAATAATACATGTGTTTTTGTCACTTTGAAGAATTTTGAAGCCTTGGGGCACCAAGAAGTAAGGCCATGCCTAGATCAGCTGAAGGCGAAATGGAGTGAATGAACAACCCTTCCTGATATATTTCGACATTATGAACTCATTGGAGTATGATTCAGGAGAATTTTATGCATGTAAACAACAATTTTTGCACTATTGAGCTAATACAAAAGCCCAAGCCATTGAAGCTCTACCAAGGAGATGTAGCCCAGGAGGGGCGAACTCCTTCATCAAAACTTTGTTTTAATGGATCAATTTTGATGGTTTGTTGTTATTTACATTGTTGTTGTTCATAATTTTAAATTCATACTTTATTCTCTAGAATTCATTCATAAAAACTCAGTTAAATTACATGTTTGACACACATAAGAAAAAATGAAACATGTACATCAAGCATAAGATCAACAAGTAAATTTATATCTGAAAATGAAATTAGCACAGCAAAAACAACATTCATACTCAGATAAATTTGGTATTAGAGCTTTGGTTTAAAGGCAAGGTTATTTGCTTGATATTTACTTGAGTTTTGTGCAAGTTTAATGGTTGCAAATTTGTGATGCTAACAAGGTTAAAGTTTGAGAAAGGTGAAGGGAAATTGTTGGTTGCAAGTCCTGAGATTAGGACCAAAATAAGGAGAGCTACAAGAGCATCATCTTCACCCAAAGTTCCACTCATAGCTTCACTTGAAGCACCTCAAGTTTTGTCTCAATAAGCTGAGATTGAAGAGGTACAAATTGCACAAGAAGTTGAGTTAACTGAAGAGGTACAAGCATTAGAAGTTGAGCTTGAATCCATAGTCATCACGTCATGTGTTGGAGAGACTCAAGGTCATTCAGAAGAGGACTATGTCAAGAGAGACTTCCATGACATAAAGAGGATGGTTAAAATTATGTTTGATGCATTTTCTGTTGGGATGGTAGGAGAAGGTTCTAAGCCTCCACATGGAGAAGGAACTTCAGATGTTAAGAAGGATGAAGAGAAGAGTTCAAAGGGTAGTGGAGGAAAGAAATCTCCATCTCCACCATATTCATCATCCTCATCATCTCCATCAGCATCATCTTCCACTTCCACCACAACAACTACTCACACTCACTCAAAAGCCACAAAAGGAAAGACACCCTTACTCAAACTTGATGTCAAATTTGAGCTTCCAATGTATAATGGCAAGATAAATGCAGAAATATTGGAAAATTGGATACGTCAATTGGAGGTGTATTGTAGGATTCAGAACCTTCATGAGGACAACATAAAGATTCAATTGGCTTCTTTGAGGATGGAAGGATCTGCATGTGTATGGTGGGAAACAAGGACTCGAGAAGATATTAAAAACTACGATAAGATATATATGTCTTGGTAAATTTTTATTTCTTCCATTAAAAGGAAATTATATCCCTTAGATTACATGCAAAAGGTTGTTATGGATTGGAAAATTTTTAGACAATTGAAAGGGAAATGTGTGCAATATTATACTCATGAGTTTAGGATAAGAGCTCTTATTTTGTGTATTAATTTATATTCTCAAGAAACTTTGTTAAAGTATGTTGGGGGTTTTCACAGTTACCTTAGGCACATTATTCTCATGTTTAATCCCACAAACATATATGAAGTTTGTGTTCAAGACACACACATAGAAGCAAGAGGTAAACAAAACATAGATGAGAAAAGTGAAAGTGAGGGTAAAGGAAAGGGAAAGTTTTATGGAAGAGGAAAGGGAAATGGCTCTGTAAAAAAGAGAGAAGGAAAAAATCACAGGCAAAAATTGTTCAAAGACTGGTCATGATGAAGACCACTGTTGGCAACTTGATCCAGAATTCAAACCAAACAAACTCAAAGACAAAGAAAATTGTAAAAAATGTTGCTATAGTTGAACATGACATGTGTATTTAGTGAATTATATGCTGATAAACTAATTAACTTTAATAATATGTTTTCTACCCAATAATGCCAGAATTGATGCACTTGCAAGTCCTTTTCATGAGTAGGGGGCACTTAACAAATTGAAATTACTATTGTTATGTTTTCTCGTGCAAAGACTTTATTGTGCGGGTGATGGGGTATGTGCGGGTCAATACATAATTAATTTAACCAATGCTCTAACAATAACATTGTTATCTTAGTGGTATAAAAAGGTTTCATGTCCTTTGTAGGGGGAGTGGGGGGGGGGGGTACTTAAAAAAATTTCAATTAATATTATTATGTTTCCTTCTGCATGTTGATACATAATTAATTTAAATATGAATAGTGTGTGGCGCTTCATTATGTGAATCTTTTACTGTGTGGAGGATATGGGTGCAAAGGGAAATTTATTAAATTGTGCATGAGAGTAGTTGCATAGAGCTATGAATCTGTGTGGAATGAAGAATGTTCGAAAAAAGGGGCATGTGTGAGAGAATGTGGTTGCAAAGTTCATGCCTTCCTAGTCTCGGAAAAATGCTTAATATTTCTATTTTTGCATAAATTCAAAAATAATTTTCTAATATTCTGGAAATCTTATTTCTAAGTTTTGACTGGATCTTAGGAGTACCACACATCATTTGATCAATTAATTAGTTTCCTTGGGCACTCGCATAATCGAAGGGCTCTACCATGATCTGTGTCAAATTAACTTAACTGTTGTAGCTATGACATGTCATGTAAATTTACCTTGTGAGTGGAAGGGACCCTCAATTTTTTGGTTCAACGGGTACGATTGGGTGATCACTAATAAACAAATTTTTCTATTTGATTTTTGGCATATTTGCATCTTCGAATGCCATCTCTTCTTCCACGTCCACATTATACAAGAGCGAAAAACAATACAGGTTGTTCTTCATTGTACGTTCGACATTTCTCTCATTTCTTTAAGTTATATTTGTGTTGATAGTGTATGTTCATTTATGCTTGCCACTATTTTTGCATCATCCTGATTGTTGCAATCTTTAATTGTTGTACTCTGCTTAACTTTCACAAACTTTCGAATTTCCTGTATCAGTTCTCCTACTACTTTTATTTTCCTTGTTGGTGTTTTATAACTAATGCAAGCCCGCACTACTTGCTCCTTCGTAGAGATGATCATTACATTCGATCTGTGATTACTACTTGCAGAAGCATATCACGATAGTTTCACGTGGTATGTGTGGGGCACTTAACAAATTTTCAATTGTAAGGCCCCATAATTTTCATTTTTTTTCCTCTATGTTATCTTAGTCCTTCCCCTTATTTAACCAATTTTAAATCTTCTACCATACACTATTTTTTATCATATTGAAATGAAAATGAATGATTGGGTTTAATGAGTATTTGTCATTAAATCCCTTCATTTCGTTATGTTTTATAAATTTTACGTTATCCGTAAAATATTGTGGATATTCCACTAGATAGTTTGTTGTAACATATTTTATAATATTATATTAAAAATCTAAAATTTTATATTATTACAGTTTTATTAAATTTTTAGATCTATAGATTTTATTGTAATTAGTGCATGCATGTGAATGGAAATTATACATAAAATAGAGAATGAAAAAATAAAATATCACACACACACACATGATAAGACACAAGATATTCTCTTGGAAGCCCTTTAGGGAGAAAATCCTGCTAGAAGTTGAGGTTGCTCCGCTCTCTTTCTTTGTATGGAAATATGGCTACAAGTACAAAGACATATGTCCTGTGGCTCGCAGGCTGCTACAATGCACAAATACTCTCTATGGGATCTACATCATATCCCTCTTGGATTTTTTTTCTTAGGTATGGAACAAATGCACTTGAAAGAATGGAATGCCCCTTCCTCCTAGTGGCCCAGTTATAACATTGCTTGATAGCCTACTAGTGGTTAAGTTTGACAACCTCAACTCTTAACAAGAGTTAAAATATAGAGTCTTCTAAAGTAACTTACATAAAAATCATGTGGCTAGCCCATTTTCCATGAATAATGGGGGCTAACGCGACATCCTCTCAAACCATGGAGGTGATAATCAGAAGATCAACTTCTATGTGGCATAACTTTCACATACAAACTTCGATTGATGTGCTTTTGGCACTATTGGAAAGATATTTGTGCGTATAATAACATGAAATGTGCAATTCTAAAGTGGAAAATTCTTACCCCAAAAAAATCATCATTTAATTCCTCAAAATGCTCCTGAAAGGTTTTAGCCCCCATTTTGCCAAACTGGGTCCCGCTGGTAAAGACGGTCCCGTCAGCGGATTCCTCCACTATTCCAAATTTGAATGCATCAAGATAGATGAAAAAAAATATAATTTTCCAATATATATCATTATGTGTATTATAAGTCACTAAACTAACTTTATATAGTTCCTGCACCAACAACAATTCCTACACTAATTTTGGGCTCTATATGTTGGCACACTTCTAGGAGAAAATCAAGACATGGTTTGTATTAATAATATGTTTGCACGCACCCACATGATTTATAAAGTGCTCAGGTCATATGGATCAATTTCTAGAGAATACTTAATGCTTCAAACCCAAATTTTCACCAGTTTTCAAATGACCAACCTCCTCCTAGATTTTCATGCAGATGGGTGAATCACAAAATTATAGGACATGGGTTTTTCTCCCAATATAGGAAATTGAGTAATTTGTGGACCCTTTTCCAAAATTTACCATGGCTTAAGAGATCCAAAGGCTTCTTTGAGGCAAATTTGTAAAAATTGCACAATTTTCCATAATTTAAAAATGAGTTGTTAGAACCCAAATTCGTATTGTAACATTTATAAAAGAGCTCAAACATGGCCTATGTGAGGAGATGTTGTTATTATAAATTCCATAGTTTTGGTTTGGATATTGAGCTTATAGATGTTGATGTACAATATTTATTTGATTTAATATGAAAGATTCTAATGTTAGGTTCCTATTTTCATTTCTTGTGAATTTGTTGATTCACTTTGGCTTTTTAATTTAAGGTTTTAAATGAGTTTGTGATATGGAATGGTAGGGCCAACAAAACTAGTTCAATATCCCTCTAGTTGTTTATTTCATATGTTGTTTACATATCTGCTAAGTTGGTGTGTATTTTATTCTTGCAATGTGTTAGAAAATTAAATATTACAGAGCAATGAAACACATAAAATATGCGGAAAATACAAGCACACAAAACACATAAAACCAGAGAGACACAGATATACGTGGTTCACCCAGTTTGGGCTACATCCACCCCGAACAGCCAGTCCTTCCTTTATATTATCCAACAAAAAATGAAGAGACAAAACCTACAGCAGATCCGCTGTAATATCCTCTGTTCTCTCTCACAGTCTCCCTCTCTGTTTCTCGCTCCGAGAATACACTCATAATACACAGCCGCAATACAATGCCCTCATATATACAAGGGGTTGCCTTCTAGGGCAAAAAACCCTAATATAAACATAACTTCTACCGTCAGATCATTTGCCTAATGAACGGCCCAGATTGACTAGAAATTACTATACTTTTACAAGGCAATTTTACATCTGTTTTTAGCTTCGGGGGCGTTGCCCCCGAACCCCCGCCAGGGGGTGGCTCCGAAAAGCGCTGCTGCCCCCCTTGGACCCCCCACGGTAGCGATTAAATTTCGGGCGGCGTTGCCGCCCCTTTTAAGGTACAGGGGTCCAATGCTGTGATACAAAGTAAACAAGATAATCAGGCTCCACACCCAACACAATGGTGTGTTAATAGTAAGATACTTTGGTTGATTTAACGGATTTGCAGATGCCTCTTTTACATTTATTTTCATTATACATGAATGAAAATTTGACTAGTGTTTTATTTAGTAGTCAAATATGAAGAAATTATGTTAAAAAGAGTGAGATTATTTTCTAACAATGCACTTATTTAAACTGTGTGATAAAAATAATTATTGGGTCTTTCATTGTGATATTGGCTTCTTTGGGGTGTTGATTTCACCATAGATCTAGCATAAGTTGAAAATTTTTTGGGAGACCTTTGAGTGAGTCGAGACTTGAAAATTTTCATCCATTATTGTCTTGAAGAGTGAAGAAATATTTGAATCTTTGAGATACTTTCTCACTATACATATAAACATTCAGACTAGGAACATTTGAAACCTTATTGTTGTAACTTGGTATTGTAAGGTGTATAACAATATTTTCAAGAATTTTAATGAGTTTAAAACCTTGTTAGGTTTCGAACTTGATCTATATATACGTGAAATTTGTTCATATTTATAGAACCTTAGTTACTAAATAACTTGGAAGAGACTTGGGACTATTGTTTATGTATAGTGCTAACTTCAATTCCTTTGGTTTGTGATGAGAAATATTTATAGCTCTTGAGATATTTTCTGGCATTTGAGTGGAGGTTTCACCCAATTTTACAAACCCATAATTACATTACAAATATATTTGTGAGACAAGAAACTTTGTTTCTTGGATTGGGGTTTATAAACTATATAACAAGGCCTTCAGAATTTTGAAGTAAGTTGACAATTTGGTTTGTGTTGAGATCTTATTTACACTCATCCAATCTGAATTATGATGCAATATTATCAACCCTAGTCATCCTGGGAAGTAATTTGGAATTGTTATTCAAGACAATTATAAGCGAGACTGTTACTTGGTTCATTGAATTGGTAATAGGGTATTTCTATTTGATTTGATTTCATTATTAATTTCCATTTTTTTTCATTATTAATGATTTGATTGTGCATTTGAGTATTCAAAAAATGATTCACATTTGAAAGATCCTGTACTTGTGATGGTTGATACACACTGAGTGCAGGAATAGTTTTTCCAGGAAGAAACTATCACTTGTGGTCTTGTTGGATTCATTGGTTCAATATAGGACATTTTTATTTTGGCATTTCTTTTGCAAGAGTGTGGTCATCGTAGATTTTAGTTTCTCATTTTTTTTTTAAAGGGATCCCCTGTCAAAGTGTGTTGTAGGTTTTGCGAAAAATAATTTTTTTGAGGCAGTTTGATTTTGTTCATATATGCCTTTTTTTTCTTTTACAATTGATGCGCTTGATTGCTTCATAGTATTAGAAGGATAATTTGCATCACAATTTCAGTTTCTTATTTACACACATAGTGAAGTCATTTTGATTACCTTTCCCATGCTTAGATTTGAAAGGAAAGAATGATTGGGTACAAGAACTTGAATTGAGGTTTTATTTTGAGTTGAGTCATATTTGGAATTATCATATCTTAGATGCTATAGGATTTACATGTTTTTAGTTGAAAAGACAATATTTACATTTTCTTGTTTGATGCTCATGTTTGCAGTAAATTAGTAGTCAGGGTTTGCTTCCCAGTTGTTAATAGTTAGGAATTGCTTCCAATGTTGTTATATTGCAAGATTAGTGTTTATGGTTTCACTTTTAATTAATGATTTTGATTATGGGATTGGAGTGGGTAATTATTATTATTTCCAGGATAGATTAGGGTTTTATTTTGCAAGTCATTGGAGTCTTTCTCTTATTGGGTGTGGAGCCTAATTATATTCTTGATTCAGAGGTAGAAATATCTGACAGTAGCAATTATGTTAGGGTTTTTTTCCCTAGAAGGAAACCCTAAATTTATATGAAGGAATTATATTGTGACTGTGTGTCATTATTTTATGTGATAAATAGAGAGGATACAGTGTGAGATAGGAGAGGAAATTACAAAAGATTTATTTTAGGTTGTATATCTTCATTTTGATGGATAATATAAGGGAAGGACTGGTTGTTTCTCCATGGACGTAGCCCAAATTGGGTGAACCATGTATATCTATGTATCTCCTATTTTATACAATTTTGTGTTTGTGTTTCCACAATATTTTATGTGTCTCATTCCTCTATTATTTAATTTATAACATCTCTGGTATTTCCATTGTTGTGCCTTGAAGTCCACGAACCCCGGATTGAAAAATAAATTTTGGTCCATTAACATATTCTATACTATAGCCAACATTTTGGTGTCATTTCCAGGGAGGCACTTAGGGGATTGACCTTGGCGACTGCTACAATTTGGTTTTCTCTTTACCTAGTTTTTCTTGCAAGTTTTTCTCTTCCTACATTTTTTTTTTCATTTATAGGGTGTTTTAAGAGCCTCTCTCTCTCTCTCTCTCTCTCTCTCTCTCTCTCTCTCTCTCTCTCTCTCTATATATATATATATATATATATATATATATATATATATATATATATTAATCCATATGCTAACAAAATACACCATCTTGCTTGTTGAGAATAAAAAAATTATATTTTGAGGCATTTATCAATGAGGATTTTGAGGCTAATAGCAATCATCCAATGTACTTATTTCACTAACTAGTTGGTAGGAACATTCGAAGAAGGAGCCTTAAGTTAGCACATGGAGAACCTATTTTATTTTGGGATGAAATTGCACACATTGTTACATTTGAATTCCCTATTAGATATCCAAGAGGGTTGGAACAAATGCACATTATTCCCCCATCTTCTCTACCAAATTTTTGTGTTTTGGAAAACGAATATGCAGATATATTCTTATTGGATTTTGAAGAAATTTGTAGAGGATATGATTATTGTACTAATGCTCAAAGGCTGAAAGTGTTTCCTCATACTTTGAACCTTGCTGGGAACTGCATTCAAACATGGGAATACATGAAGAATTTATTCTTGGAGAAATTCCAAAACTATTATGGGGCGAGTGAAGATATTTTCGGAATGATACAAGGGGAGATGAAAGTTTGGAGGACTATGTGGAGATATTATGATACATCGTTCAAAAATAAAATCATAAACAATTGGAAAAGGAGGCCTTGAAAACAATCCTACTGAAAGGATTTAAAGATAAATTTTTATAACTCTTAAATATGATGGTAACAAGTGATGTTTTTCATCTACCATATGATTAATTTTGTGAGTTATGCATTAGGTATTCAATGGGAATCTCCAATACTGGTAAGAATTCTCAAAAAAAAAATTCTCAAATTTTTAAATCCGCTACAAGAAAAGGGATTACATAAGCCTCTCTAAATTTACAATTGGATTATTTTTAGGAAGAATAGAATCATTGCAAGGAGGATCACTCAATACATTATTGATCATCGTTTCTAGGGTTACAACGAGTATTTAAGGAATCAAGTAATAAATAAATCAACTGCGAGGTATAACTCAAAACTTGTCATCATTTAATACTTGGACTAACATTTACTGTTTGAAATAGGTTTCTCAACAGATATATAACCCTACAACTCCATGGAAGACTTATAGTCCCCCTTCAATTCAAAGCCCTACCTTATGGAAACAACGACCATCTCTCTCGGGTCATATATTCCCACAACCACAAGGATTGTTTGGAGCCTCCACTCTAGGGAAGTTTCCCATGAAAACTCCATTACCTAAGCCACAATAGCTACAATTCCCACCCAATGCACCACCATGTAATCTTCAGCTATGGTCCCAACAACCTATGCAAAAAAACCCTAACCCTAATCTCGATAAGCAGGTTGTGTAGCAAGTTAGAACACTTATTTGTCCCACTCACTCCTTGATTGAATGTAATGTCATATATTCTAGTTTGGGGAAGGGAATGAATTCTAAAAATTCCCCTATTATCACATAGAATTTACCCAGGAAGAAACTTCATTCTTCAAACTAGTAGAGGAATAATCTATGATTGGAACTTGTTCTAAAATTTTTGTTGAAGCTCATTAAGATAAAAATCCTAGAATTCATTTAACCATCCTTTACCATTTGAGGAACAAACATTAGAGCCTAAGATTGAGGAGTTTCTGTCTTTCCTTTAACTGGATCCTTTATGTTTTCAAGAGATCAGCCATCAAGCTAGGGAAGACCCGCATAACATATCAAATTATTACATTCCAATAAATTTTTATGAGTTAGAGAACCATGAACATATAGACTATATTGAATCATAGTTCCAAACGATCATTGGCACACCTTATTCCGTCATCATTCTACAAGTCTTGATACCATATCAGTTAAAGAAGTTGGTTTCTCATACTTTGATATGAATTAATGATTAATTTTTAAATCTCAGTGTTAGTATATTTAGTATTTCGTTACAAACATGGCTACATTGGAAGTAATCTTACACTTGAAGGAGATATTCCTCTCTAAATTAGTGTAGGGTAGTATAAGAGAAATAAATAAGGATGCCATATGAAATAAAACAGTTACATCAAAACTCCAAAAACTACAATTCCCTAAGGTACATCTATTGAAATTTCTATTATTACACGCTTATGTGGTAAGTTTTATTAGAATAAATTCACACTTAATCTCTCATATTTTTTAGAGTCACTTTGATTGTTGATTAGATTGTTTTTCTCCATGGATAAGATCATCCATTGGGTCAGTTATGGGGAATATGTAATTTTTATGCTTAATACTTTCCGTTTATAAGCTCAAAACCCTAACCCTGACCTAACCACTTGAGTAAGCTACCATCCAAGAAATATTTCCAAGTCTCTCTTTAAAGGTATTAGTGAAAAGCATAATATGGTGGAACACTACTACAAAAACCGAATGAGCTTTCATGAGAACCCTAGAAAGATTATCTAGGGGGACCTTTCAGTCATTATTTAAGATGCTTTATTATACATTGAATAGATGAGATTTCAATTATTGTGCAATAACCATGATTGTCAAGGGACTGATATCCAATTAGTGTTTTAAATTATACTTGGCCTAGTTTCATATACCTTTGGTCTGTAAAGATATGTTTAGTATTAATTCTATAATTGATACTTAGCTCTAGTGTCTCTCATTGCTTGAACTATTCATCAAGGACTCTAAGCCATCATTTTTCCCTACATGGGATATTTCATTGCTACTTATACCATGCATGGGATAGTTTCTTATACCTTATTGGGATCATGGGGGCTTCATTAGGAGAGAAATATCATACAATGTGCATTCATATTGGGGGATATATATTGAGGAAAAAATGGCATAATATATTGGGGGTAAAGGGTTTTTATATTAGTAGGTATAAAAAAATAAAGCTCAAAGTTAATGAAAAAATATAAAGGGGTATTAAAAAATTTAATTAAAAATTCGATACGTACAATATATAGTGAAAGTAGGGGTTTTTTAAATTGGGAAAGTGTATTGTGTTCGTATTGGTAGGGGGTTAAAAAAAGTAATTTGTAGAGGTATTTTCAAATATGTAGTCAAATTAAGGGCATTGTTTAACATGCCACGAATGCATGTGATATGTCAGAGGTTCATTGAGTGAAGCCCCCGTGCTTGGGATGGAGTATGCTAACAACTTCATTGGGGCTATGGACGCTCACTGGATATGGAGTGATGTTAGTGGAATTCAGTTTCCTCAGTTCGTGATCTTCCCACCTCCATATGCAGTGGTTAATTCCGTCATTGGGGCTATGGACACTTGTCATAAGCATAACGATGTTAGTGGCATTGGGTTTTTCTAGTGTGAGATCTTCCCATCATGTGAAATAGAAAGAAAAAATTACATTCTCAGTATTATAAGGTTAAAAAAAGGAAGATATAGGTTTCATGCACTATGGCATGGTGAATGACTCCGTCAAGGCTATGGATGCCCACTAGCAGTGGAGAAAAGTTCAACATGAACACTCATGGGCAGGGTGTTTTCCTTCTGTTTTGAGTCCTAATATAAAATTTTCAGCATGATGACTACCCTTTAAGTGTATCCATCAAGTAATAGTATTGATTTCTAATATCAACTATATTCTAAATATCAACTTTTATCTATATACTGAATTATAAAATATTAGATTGGCCAAGTCCTATCACTATGGAATAGTTTTGTATATATATATCATTAAAATTGAAGCTAGAAGGTATTATTCTTTGGAGTTCTATCTTTTGGAATAAGTTGGTTTTTATGAATGTGGGACCCTTAGTGCAGGTGATTCACTTTTCCTGAACAAGAGGAGCTTCAAATATAAGCTTGGATAATGGTAAGACATTCATCCTGGAGAGGTATCATTATACCATCTTTATTTTTCCCTATTACCATCCATCTTGATCATGCTACTTTTATTTATAATAAGGATATCAAGGTGAAAAACTATTGACCGAGGTTGCTCCTAAAATTCTTTTTGGAGGATTTGATCGTTAGCTATTTGATGATAACCTATCCCTACAGTAACAACATTGTTAACATTCCTATGACACCCCTAACATTAATTTGTTTTTTGAATTAGTCTTAATGAATAAATAATCAAGTAAAAAAAAACAAATCATCATGCATTAGGGTAAATTTGAGGTCTAAAATGGGCCTCCTAAGAAAAATGTACAACCAAAATAAACTTTATAAGAACCAATAGGATTCAAGATGATTATGTCAACCATGGGGGATGATTCACCATTTTTTAAGTAAAAGGGTAAAAAGATTAAAAAATAATAAAATAATAAAACTAGTTTTTCAACTCATATTTTCAACTTACCTCCCAAATTTTTTACTAAAATTTCGAGTGGGAGTACTCTTTGGATGAAAAATTTAATTCTTCATCTAAGGATTATCCATGTTTCATGCTTTTGATGGACACTGATATGGGAAAAATGAGAAATACACGTAAAAACATGATTGCAATCATGTTTTTCATGTATTTCTCATTTTTCATGTAGCAGGGTCCATCGAAAGTATGCAACATGGGTACTCGTTGGATGAGGAATTAAATTTGCATCCAACGAGTACTCCTGTTCAAAATTTGAGTAAAACATTTGGGAGATAAGTTGAAAATACGAGTTGAAAAGGTAGTATTTTTTTTTTTTTGCCTCTTAAATTTGATGATGTAATCAAATCTTTTATTGTTTCCACTATTATTTTATAATTTCCTTAGGAGGCCCATTTTAGACCTCAAAACTCCCCTAATGCATGTCTATGTTATAATAGCAAGATCTAGTAATGGAACTTTTATTTACACAGGGTTGCAAGAACATTTCTCTGTGCAAGATCACCTATGATTCAATTTTTTTTCTTTACAAGGGAGTGACAATACAATAACTAACTCTCTTGCATGAGGAAATGAAACATTATCGACATGGGGGAGATGTGAGGCGCTATAATTGTTATATTTTTTCCCCCATGTTATATTATTTTATCCCTTTATTTCACTAATTTTGACTCTTCTACCGTGCACTTATTTTTTTATCATTTTGACATAACAATGAAGGATTCAATTTAATGAGTATTTTTCATCAAAATCCTTCATTTATTTATCTTTTATAAATTTTATGTGTATTATAAGTCATTAATACAAGTTTATGTGGTTCCTACATCGGCAAGAATTGGACCTGCATTAATTTGGGGTTCAACATGTTGGCACACTTCTGGGAGAAAATCAAGAATAGCTCGGTTTCATAATGATTTTTTCATGATAAATGAGTTACTATGCACCCAGGTCATATGGATCTATGTTTAGAGAATAATTAATGCTTCAGCCCCAAATTTGCACCTGTTTTAAAGTGGCCAACTTCCTCCTATATTTTCATGTAAATTAGGGTAAACCACAAAATTCTAGGACATGGGTTTTTCTTCCAGTATAAGAATTTGGGAATCCTGCACGTCATTTTAAAGAATTCTTCATGGTTTGGTAGATATGAATGGTTCTTCGAGGAAGATTTGTAAAAATTGCACAATTTTCGAAAATTGAAAAAATGGTTGGTATAGCCCAAATTCGTATTGTATCATTTATAAAAAAACTCAGCCATGGCCCATGTGAGGGATGATGTTATTCTAAATTCCATAATGATGGTTTGGACCTTGAGCTTATGGATGTTGATGCAAAATACTAATTTTATTTAATATGAAATCTTCTAATGGGAGGTTCTTCTTTTCATTTCTTGTGCATTTGATTATTCACTTTGGCTCTATAATTTAAGGTTTTAAACGAGGGTGTGAGTTGGAGTGGTACAGACCACTAGACTAGTTGATCACTCTAGTTGTGTATTTCATGTGTGGTTTTCATATTTTCTATGTTGGTATGTATTTTATTCTTGCAATGGTGTGTTAACAATATGAGTCTTTGGTTGGTTTGACAGATTTGTGGATGCCTGGTTTACATTTTTTTTCATTATACATGAATGGAAATTTGACTTGTGTTTGATTGAGCACTCAAATATGAAGAACTTATTTTAAAAAGAGTAAGATTATTTTAAGAGATTGCACTTATTTAAATTGTATGATCCAAATAATTATTATGTTGTAACAATACCATGTTTTGTATGTAGAAAAATATTGGGGTCTTTCATTGTGATATTGGTTGCTTTGGGGTGTTGATTTCATCATAGATATAACATATTATGAAATTATATTGGGAGACCTTTCAGTGAGTCGAGGCTTGCAATTTTTCATCCATTATTGTCTTGAAGAGTGAAGAAATCTTTCAAACTCCGATATCCCCTGTCACCATACATAGAAACATTCATACCGTGAACCTTTGAAACTTTAATGTTGTAAATTTGGGTTTTAAGGTGTGTAAAAATATTTTAAAGGACTTTAATGAGTTTAAAACCTTGTTAGGGTTCAAACTTGATCTATATCTACTTGAAACTTGTTCATATGTACAAAACCCTAGTTACTAGAGAACTTGGAAGAGACTTGGGACTATTGTTTAAGTATAGTGCTAACTTCAATACCTTTGGTTTGTGATGATAAATAGTTATAGCTCTTGAGATATTTGTTGACATTTGAGTGGAGGTTTCATCCAATTTTATAAGCCCTTTGTTACCTTACAAATATATTCGTGAGACGAGAATTTTTTTTGCTTGGATTAGGATTTATAAACTAGATAACAAGGCTTTCAGAATTTTGTAGTAAGTTGACAATTTGATTTTTGTTAAGATCTGATTTACACTCATCCAAAATGAAGTTTGATACAACATTAACAATGCTAGTCAGCTTGGAAAGTAATTTGAAATCATTATGCAAGACAGTTATAAGAAAAATTGTTACCTGGTTCATTGACATGATAATAGGGTTTGTTTGATTATTCGTCTTCATTTTTTGTCACTATTAATGATTTGGTCAAGTGCATTTGAGTATTTGAACAATGATTCAAATTTGATAGATCCTACACTTTTGATGATTTATACAAACTGAGTGCAGGAATAGGTTTTGCAGGAAGAAACTATCACTTGTGGTATTCTTGGATTCATTGGTTCAATTTAGGAAATTTTGATTTTGATATTTATTTTGCAAGAGTGCGGTCATTGTAGATTTTAGTTTCTCAAGTTTGGTTTGAAGGGTCCCTTGTCAAAGTGCTTTCTACGATTTGTGAAAACAATTTTTTTTAGTAAGGTTTATTATGATTACATATGCCTTTGTTTCTTTTACAATTGATGAACCTGATTGCTTGATAGTATTTGAAGGAAAATTTGAATCACACTTTCAATTTCTTGTTTACACATAGAGTAGAGTGATTTTGATTCTTTTTCTCGCACATAGATTTGAAAGGAAAGAAGGATTGAGTACAAGAACTTGAATAGAGTTTTTATTTTGAGTTAAGAGTCTTATTTGGTATTAGCATAGCTTGGATTGTCTAGGATTTAAATGTTTGTAGTTGAAAAGACAATCTTTAAATTTTCTTGGTCGACACTCATGTTTCTAGTGAATTAGTAGTTAGGGTTTTCTTCTGAATTGTTAATAATTAGGAATTGCTTCCAATATTGGTAGATTATAAGATTAGTTTTATGGTCTCAATTTTAATGGATTCTTTTTATTGTACGATTGGAGTGGGTAATGATTGTTGTTTGCAAGAAAAATTAGGGTTTTGTTTTGTAGGTCATTGGAGTCTTTCTCTGGCATCTCAAGTGTTGTGCCTCAAAGTCCATGGACCCTAGATTTAAAATTAAAAGTTGTTCCATTAACATATTCTATACTACACGTAACAACAATTAATATTATCATGTTTCCTTGTGCAGAGAAACTGTGCGAAGGACGAGGTATGTGTGGGTCGATACATAATTAATTTAACTGGTGCTCTAACATTATAACTGTTATGTTAATGCTCTGATGCAATTGCAGGTTCTTTATATGGGCCGGGGGGCACACTTAATAGATTTACAATTAATATTATTATGTGTCATTGTGCGGGTAAATAGGTAATTAATTTAACTATGACCAATGTGCAACGCTTCATTCTATGAATCTTTTACTATGCGTAGAATGGGGGTGCAAAGGGAAGCTTATTTTGTAGCGGGAAATTTATTAATATGTGCATCAGATTAGTTGCATAGAGCTATGAATATATGCATAATGAAGGATGTGCAGATGATGGGGTATGTGCAGGAGAACGAGGTTGTAGAGTTCATGCCTCATTGGTCTCAGGAAAATGCTTAATATTTCTATTTTTGCATAAATTAAAAAATAATTTTCCAATATTATGGAAATCTTATTTCTAATTTTCGATTGGAGCTTAGAAGTACGACACAAAATATGATTAATTAATTAACTTCGTTTTCTACTTCTCTATTTTGTGGAGAGCTTTGTGTGGAGCGCTTCAATCATCCAGAGAGCCTTCACAAAGTTGAATGTCTTCCACCAGAGTTTTGAGTTGTGTGCATTTTGTCTTGGAACTACTAGTTTTGCATAAGAGATAGCCATTAGTCATATTGTCCAAACTATCTCTATGCTTTTTTATGGAGGCAAAGTGTCAGGTTAACTTAGCCACTCAACACATCATTTTATGGCTTCGCAGAGCCCTCCATAATCACAGGGAAGTCACATAATGGCAGGGATCTTCCATGATCGATGTTGGGTTAAATTAACTGGTGTAGCTATGAATTTCCATGTAAACAGACCTCATGAGCAGAAGGGATCCTCAGTTTTCTCGGTTAGAAAGTGTGATTGGGAAATCACAGATAAATGCATTTTTCTATTTGATTTATGGTATCTTTGCATCTTAGATTTTTGCCTCTTCTTCTACATCTGCATTATACAATATCGATAAAAAAATATAGGTTTTTCTTATTTGTACATTAGATTTTTATCTCGTTTCTTTAAGTTCTCTCTGTATTGATAGTGTATGTTCATCTATGCTTGACACTATTTTTGTGTCACCCTGAATATCTCTATCGCAAATTGCCATACTCTTCTTAACTTTCACATACCTTGGAATTTCCTATATCGTTTCCTCCTCTAGTTTCCTTTGCTTTGCTAGTTTTTTATAACTAATGAAGGCTCACGCCACTTTCTCCTTTGTAGATATGATCATTACATCCACTCCATGATTACTACTTGTAGATGAATATCGTTATAGTTTTGCACGGTATGTGTGGGGTGCTTAAAAAAAATTCAATTATTCTTATTATGTTTCCTTTTGTGGAGGATGTGGTATGTGCAGGTCAATACGTAATTAATTTAACTAGTGTTATTAAATTGATGCTGTTATGTTAGTGCTCTGATGCAGTTTCAGGTCCTTTGCATGGGTCGGGGGAGGGGGAACAATGGGGGGGACTTAACAAATTTCCATTAATATTATTATGTTTCCTTGTGTGGGTTGATACATAATTAATTTAACTAACTATTTTGTGGGGCTTTGTTGTGCGAAGCTTTGCTTGTGCGGATATTTCACTGTGCAGAGGATGGGGGTGAAAAGGGAATTTTTTTTTGCAAAGCGAAATTTATTAACTATGTCTGAGAGGAATTGCATAGCGCTATGAATCTATGCAAAATTAAGGATGTGTGGATGATGGGGTATGTGCACGAGAACGGGGTTGAAAAGTTCTTGCCTCACTAGTCTCGGCAAAACTCTTAATATTTATATTTTTGCATAAATTCAAAAATAATTTTTAATATTATGGAAATCTTATTTATAATTTTTTGTTAGAGCTTATTAGTGTGGAAAAACATTTGATCAATTAATTAGTTTTGTTGGCTAACTATGTGTTATGTGGAGAGCTTTGTGCGAAGAGCTTCAATCGTACAAATATCCTTCACAAAGTCAAATATATTCCACCAAAGTATTTAGTTGTATGCATTTTTTCCTGGAACTAGTTGTGTTGCAGAAAATATAGCCATTGGTCATATTGGCGAGAACACCTCTTTTCATTTTGATGGAGGCAAAGTGTCGGGTTAACTTAGCCACTCAACACATCACTGTCCAACTTCACAGATCCATCCAGGATCGTAAGCCACTCGCATAATGGCAGGGCTCTGCCAGGATCCATGTCGGATTAACTTAGATGATGTAGCTATGACCTGCCATGTAAATGTACCTCCTGAGTGGAAGAGGCCCTCTATTTTCTAGTCCAACTGGTGTGATTGGGAAATCAACAATAAACGAATTTTTCTATTTTATTTCTGTAATATTTGTATCTTTGATGTACATTTAGAAATTCCATATGAAAAAGGGAAGATAAATGGTGAAATTTGTGTTTATTATTGGATACAATATATATTGAATGTAACTACATACATATGGTCTACTGATATTGTTGCTATTGTGGTTGAATTTCACACATTTGAGAAAAATGCAATGATATTCCATGTCATGAAATTTGGAATTATTATAGTTCACTTACATTATGAACCTCTCAAAGAAATAGCACAAAGTAAAAAAAAATCACGTCATAGTGAAGTAGTTGACGAAGAGAAATATATACATCAATCCAATAAAAAACATAACAAGTTTAATGCAAGTATCTTTGAAAACATGAACATAGATAAAAATGTCATAGAACTTGAGACAAAGCTTATCAATGAAAACAAGATATCGCGACTATCATTGCATCAATTCAAAAAAATATAGGAAACAAGAACGTTTTTGAAAACAAGTTTTATTAGAAAACTATCGAAGCCATTAAGTTACAACTATAAAAACATCAGCATCGACGCATATAATATGCAATTTAATACAAAGTGTGTGAATGTAAACAAGATACCATGTTACTTGTTGCATGAACTAAAATAATACATAAGAAACAATAATTCTCTCAAAACAAGTTCGATTAGAAGACGATCAAAGTGACGAAAATCAATACAAAGTACATTTGGAACAATGGTCGAACAACAATATTTTAACAAAATACAAGATGGTCATGTTTATGGTTGTGCAATATGTAATCAAACTTGGTTTAAAATAGATGTCATAGAAAAACAATTCAGTAATGTGTTGAAAGTTAAGTGTTTATGCAAAAAATGCATAAAAGCATTAAAAAATGACAAAATTATCAAATTTGTAACTCCAAAATGAATTAGGTGTAATAAAAAAAATTCCATAGTGAAATATCTTTATTAATTGGAGGAAAGACTATTATAATTAAGAATACCATTTTTTCAAATACGGGAACTTGGATAGTGTTTTAGAAAACCACAGTTGGCATTGACTGGTGGACTAATAATTGTACTTGCTAACACATATTGAATTCAAATTTCACTTCCTCATGACATAAATGAATCTAGTGCATTGGTTGTGAAAATTAAAATATGTTTAGTATTTTAAAACATATTTGTTGTTGGGCGGAAACCCACTCATAAGGTCATGAAGGCATTGAGACAATTGTCTAAAAATCAACTTTATAGACTAGAGAATGTAAGAATAAATGAAAACTAGAAACAAGCCTTTGATCAAAACAGGGATGCATATGCATGTGAGACAGATGCAAAAAGTAACGATGGAAATGATTGCAATGCTTAAGAGCCCATAAAAAAGCACTATTACATGGATTTAATGATTCGTATAGTATTTATGATATTTGTAATAATCAAATAAACATTTCTTTAGGTGAAGGTTGTAGGCCTTTGGACATATTCAAGGATAGGTATTTAGAAGAGATGAGCTTTCCCACACTGTTTTACATAAAACAATTACCAAAAAGTGTTACAAAAAACTTTACATATCATGATATTTCTCGATGGGAAGTTTTACATCAAGATCATGATTTTGCATATCATATAACGAATTTGTTTCACATAATAGTATGAATTATCCTCAATCAAGTATTTGGTTGTGTTTGGGTTCGTATAAGAAAAGGATAGTTAAAAAAAAAAAAAAAAAAAAAAAAAAACTAATAGTTAGAGATGTTAAAACAAAGGAAAATTGAAATTCATTTTGGCATTGAACATTGCTTAATATATGGATCTTAGAATAATAAGACATCGCTGAACTATTTTTCACACGTCCACAAGAGCTTATATGCAATGATCCGACAATTGGGTCCATATAAATTTTTTGTTTCGTTTAGTAGCATTGAACATATTTAGAGCCTTTTGTAAAAGTATTGCAAGAAATACATCGAGAGATATTGATACCTTGATAAGAAATGACCCTATTACTTGTGTATGATATTACAAAAGTAGAATGAATGCTCTACGCCAATTAATTTTACATGATTCTAAGTACTTTGGTGACGTTGTTGACTATTTCTTTGTAACACAATTCCAAAATTGAGGAATCTAGCATCAGCATGGATTTTTATGGATAAAAAATGATTCTATCTATGGAAAAAGTATGAACATTGAAATTTAAAGTTTCATTGACAAGTACTTGTGTTGTGATTCAAGTAAGCTACCTGAAAATGTTAAAACTATTCAGCGTCATCGTCATAAAAACTCTTGTAGGAAAGGAAAACACATATATTGCAAGTTCATTTTTCCAATTCCACTGATGTGAAGGATGCAAATACTTGAGCCTATGGAATTCAACAATGCAAAAACAATGGTGAATGCAAGAGCCATATTTAATGCCCTAGAAAATATGGAACATGGTGAGTCTTATACATCTGATAGTTTCCTTAAAAGGATAGTGTTTGGTCAATTTAATGTCTTAAATTGATTACATAAATTATCAACCGAGGTAAGTAATCTTGTGAAGTGTGGTGCACTATATATGTTAGAAGCCTATTTCTTGATTCGTTGTATGTATTTTTTGTTGTTTTGGGGTTTTTTTATTTTGATTTTTAAGAATGTTCAATTTAAAACTATGAAAAGAGTTAAATGAATCTAATGATTTTTAAGAAGGGAGAAAAGGAAGTGTTCCTAAACTAATCTAATTTTCATAAAAACAAACCAAAAATTGTGGGCTAGTTAAGACCTATTTTGGAAAACAAAGCATTTATCTTATCTGATTATTATTCCTAATCCATGGATCTAATTATAAGATTAAGGTTGAAAATTACAATGCCTATCTGAAGTGGAAGTAGAAAATGAAACTAGTGTACCTCTAGTTACTTTAACATTCAATGATTAGGTATGACCTTATTTGAGATGGTGTTAAGCAACCATTTGTACTGTTAATCTACTAATTTCTTAAGATAATAAGCAAAGAATGTAATGAAAACACCTAAGGTATGTTTATTTAGCTCAAATATTCAATTGTGAAGAGTGGTCTTCTTGAAATAGTGTTAGATAACCATTAACACCTATTGAACTAGAAATCTAAGTAAAATCTGCAGAAAGATAGCTCAGAAATTGCATTCATTAATCATTCAACCATTTCATCTTGAAACATTATCATATCAATCTCTTTTAAAATAATTTTTAGGAATATTAGTGTTTGCAATTAGGTGAGGGTCTTGAAAGTAAAATCATGTAAGATTTAACTAAAATGAACTAATGTACAATTGACTTTTCTGCAACATTCAAATGTAAAGTGTTAACTTCTTGAGATGCTTTAGGAGAAATCAATTATGCCTTGGTCTTTGAAAAGAAAATGACAACGTGCAAGGTAAATTCAACCACTGTATATATGAGACATTTAACCATTTAGTTCGAGATCATCACATTGGAATGGATTTTAGAAACATCTCTTAACACAATGAATTGACAATGTTGTTCTAAAGAAATAAAGGACAAAATAGTAACTAAGCAATTGTGGTTTCTTATCACTTCAATCATTAATTCAGTTTGAAAAAAGAGCTTTCTATTTCCACGAAATATATTAGAATAATAAGGCTGCACAGTTGTGATTTATCACTATGCTATTGATTTAAAACTGGAATGAAGCATAAACCTAATTTAGAAAACAGATGTGCTGAAAAACAGAGTAATGAAATTAAGGTAAAAACATAAATGAAAAAAACATCCTTCAGATGCAGGGGCCCTCTGCAACTGATGTGGTTGAACTGCTAGCTGATTAAGGATGTAATCAAGCAATCATTAGCAACATGAGCTTCGTATTATGATAAAGTGAAATCTGAATACAGAGTATCAGCAAAAAAAACCTGAGTTTTACACTTAATTTCTGAACTTTCTTCTTGGCCTTGTACAACTGATATTTAAAGGAAAATACATAACTTTTTATGAGATATACTTGCTACAGGTGGCTAATTTGAATTAGACTTGCAATAGTACTGTTAGACTCTTTCTAATTCGAATTTAGAATTGCAATAGGACTGTTGGACTCTTGATAGAGAAAATCAAGGGTCCTACTACTTTTGGATAACATACTTTGACTCCATCTTTGACCATGAGTTTAGGCTCTCTTTTCTATCGATTTGGACCGAGTGAGTAGGATAGAATCCATGTAGGCATCATTCTAGAAACACCCATGTGGCCCAATTCCTCAGTGGACACCTGGAACCTGCTAAACCATGAGAGTGGCTATGGAACACACAGTTAGCTGCAGAACACGCTGCATTCTGTAGCTAAATTGAAAAAATCCATCCAAATATCAAGAGCATGAAAATATAATATGGAAATATTTTTAATGCATCCTTAAGACAAAACATAGAATTTTTCATTGATTGGGGTTTGTGATCTTATGGGAAAGTGATCGAAAGGTGTGAAAAAAACTGTCAAAGAGAGAGTAAATCTGAGGTTCAACAGATAGATATAAGCATATTTGATTATATCCATGCAATTCAATGTACTCTTAAACAAATAAAAATTCTATTAAAAAGAGAACCAATAGACATATGGACTAATAAATTTGCTCAACCTATTCCATTAATATGGGGTGAAAATATTGATGCCCGATTTGTATTTGACTCATATGATACAATTACTTATTGTAGTTATATATCACAAAAATATACAAAACAATGACATCAAAGTTTAAATGTATACGAACTGAATGTCAAAAGAATGATGGTGATGTACTAGAAACAATTGCAAGACTTAGAAAAGTGATCGGAATCTGGATCAAGGGAAAAAATTAGCTCAAAAACTAAATTTCTCATAATTTCACCAAACTAGAACGACAGCGACCTACCCGCCGCAAGGAATCCAACGCAACTTGTTTCATTGAAAACTGAGTTCGAATGAAGGAGTTATGGTCTGTTGATCATCGTTTAGAAGAGACAAATTTAAAAAAATATATATTGTGGAATAGGTACAACTGATGACATGATAGTCTAGTCAGCATGCAGAGAATATTCTTTAGTTTTTTTCTAATGATACTATAGCAAGTGGCACAATTGGATTCGCCAGTTTGGTTTGTAAACGTAAAAGTTTCCAATGTCCTCCGAAGTTGAATTTGGGTTCATGATTTTTACATGGGAAATTATTTTTTTAATATATTAAAGTTGGATTAATATATTATATATATAATGAATATTTTATATGGTTTTAAAAAATCATATATTATATTAATATATTTATATATATAAATATTAATTTCAAACTTTATATATTATTAATATTCTAATTCCACAGACACATACATATATAAAACCCAAAATCAAAAGTTCGAATTAATTAATGGAGGTCAAAAACAATATGGGACGAGGTTGAGGTTCGACCCCTTGACCTCCCCCTCTCCACCGCGCCTTTCCACCAACACGCCACAACATCAGCTTATGAAATGAAAGGCGAAGAACTTATATTTTAATGCAGTTTCAAATCTGAGGGCAGAGGAATGGAGCGGGCCAACCCTCCTCCTAATGAAACCTCATCATATGACCTTGGTTAAACACCCCACTAATTGTGGCTTAGTGCACACTTAGCACTAGTTAATATGCAGTTAGATTTAATTAACCATGAGATTAAGTTGGCGGAATTTTGGTACCCACCTCCAAATCTGGTGCAACTTCCAAATTTGTTGGGGTTATTTGGCAGTTTTCCATATTTAGAGGCAGAATCTAGGGGAAACTTTAATGAGACCTATCTTGGTCAAATTGCGACCAATTTTTGCTCAAGGATAGTCATTCTTAGCAAAGTGGCATGCGCTGAATCCATGGGAACAACTTGTAGAGGCAATAGAGCTCATCTATAGGTGTTTTTGGTCACTTGAAGAATTTTGAAGAATAGGGCCACCAAGAGGTAAAGCCATGTCCGGATCAGCTGAAGGTCATTTTTAGTGAATGAATAGTAAATTTTTGATGTATTTGATGCTATCAACACAGTGGTGCAATTTATAGAGGCTTTGGAGCACATTTGAAGGTGATTTTGTCACTTTGGAGATTAAACAAGCCCATAGCCACCAAGGTTGGAGGTCAAGCCTAGAGGAGACAGTAATCAAATTCAGAGGTTGAATAAACATTTTAGGGGTATTTGAGTGTTCTGAAGCTAATGTAATAGTCAGAAAATACATTAGAGCAACACTGGTGCTTTTAATAAGACATTTTACTCATAATCCCAAGGGGGGCTAGCTAGTTAAAGCAGGTCCATGGAGATGTAGCCCAGGAGGGGTGAACTCCATCATCATCCATTGTGTTATGTGATTGTTGTGATTTATGTTACTACATTAATTTTTCTGTATATGAGTTTTAAGAGGCTAATTAGTTCATAATTTGGTCATCAAAAACACATGAAACCACACACATAAACCCCCTTCAAAAATGGTTAACATGAGACTATCCTTAAACACATTTATAATACTGATGAGGGAGCTTGCATAGCAATAACAAGTTTTCCCATATTCAGATCAAAAATTTGTATTGAACTTGTAGAAAATTTCTGCACAACAAGTTGTATATATAGTGTTCTCAATGTCGTTGAGTATTAGTTCAAGAAAATGTATATTTATAAATACTTCAACAGTAGATGATCAAACATTTTTATTGAAAAAACCAAAAGAGATGGAGCGTGAACTCAGAAATTCTGAAAATATAGCATGTTTGACAATTATCTATCGCTATGTGAAATGGCCAAAAAACATTGAACATGTATGATTAGTGAAATTTGAATTCTGATATACACTACAAGGAAAGAAAAGAGAAGCCTCTAAGATACTGTACATTATAAGATGCATAAAGTATAATAAATGTATTGATCGTGATAACTATTATAGATAACGATTAACGTTGTATGTCCCATATCGTATTGAGGAGAGCTCTTTTAAGGAAAAATATTCGAGTTGGGGAAATGCATAATTATTATTTGAAAATAAAATAAAGTTCAATGAACAAAAATTCACGAACGAAACAATGAGAACGTGGACTAATATTGATAGCATAAAATTTGAGCTTGGACACAAAGAGAGAGAATTTTTTGAAAGAGGCATACCTACATATGAAGAAATAAATAACAAAAAAACCTACCTGGAATATGATATCGAATCATATTCTCAATATTACAAAAGACTAGAAATTAAAAATCAATTTTTGAAAGACCTTACCAAATTAAAAAACAACCATAAGTACTAGAAGAAACATAATTCTATGAAATCATGAGAATGCTTAATCTAGAACAGGAAAAAATAATTACAGAAACAATGTTTGAGAGAAAAAAATATCCAGAACAACCATTGTATATACTTATAATAGGTGGTACACGCATTGGTAAAACATTTGTTGTGATAGCGATATTTCAATCTTTGATCCCCTTGTACAACAACTTATTCTAATATGACCCAAATCAACTAAAATGTATCATAGTAGCAAATATAGGAAAGGTTGCATTCAATGTAAGTTGTATAACGTTGCATTCTAAATTCCAACTACCATTTAACAAATCAAAATATGTTTCGCTCAAAGGTGAAAAATTGGACACATTGAAAAAACATTGCGAACAACTTTGTGTTATGCTTATTGATGAGACATATTTGATAGGTTCAACATTATTATACCAAGTTGAAAACTATAGGCAACAAATAAAGCATACTTCACTGGCTTATTTTGGAAATATTGATATAATATTTTCAGGTGACTTTTTCCAAGTGCAACCAATCAAAGATTATCTAATTTTTGAGCAACCAATTTTAGCAGGGGGAAAACCTGTATACATTTTCTTGAAGAAAAAAGACAAATGCTATTAATTATGTACCAAAATGCGTCAGAAGGATTAAAAATTCATGGAAATCATTACCAAAATGTGAGTGAATCAAAATTCTAATGAATACATAGAATATATAAACAATAAGTTTTATAGACATGCTCCACTAGATCCATTGTTTCCATATCTATTTTATATAAAAAGGATGTACAAAATAATAACGAAAAAACATTGTCACATGTAAATTCAGAGCCAATAGTTCTTGATACAATTGACAAATCTCACACTGAGGAAGTAAAATACGTTACATATGAGAAAAAAAGCATATTAATATAAATCCTTATAAAATGAAATGTTCTTATTGAGATATATTCATGGATAAATAATATAGAAGATGGCCTTGTTAATGGCATAGATGGAATATGTAGAAAATATATGAAAAAATAGCAATAATGTTGATGTGCTATGGATATATTTTGTAAATCCAGAAATTGGATTGCAATATTACGTGTTGCAAAACCATTGACATGTAAAAGAAAGAGCCTTAGAACTATAGTGCAGAAGAAATTCCCAATACAGTTAGCTTGTGATAGAACAATTCATTACTCATGAGCTTTAACATTAGATGGTATTTCATTTTATCCAAGTGGCATATCGACATGTGGACTAGTTTACAAAAACATTGTCATGTGTTAGAACCATAGAAACGTTATATCTTCTTCAGAAACTAACACTAAATAACTTTTGTGTGAATAAGAAAATATTAGAAGAAACAAAATGCTTAGGAAATGAAGCGTCATGGAAATAAGGATACATAGACAAGTCGATAGTAAGTTAAAGTACTTTAACAATTGCAATTTTGAATACTCGAAGTCTACATGCTCATGTAAATTACTTTGTGCGTGATGAAGACCTAATTAATGCGATGATTCTTTGTATTTAGGAAACACATCTAAAATATACACCATAAAATACTGAATTTTGTAAATTCAATTTCAACATATCCAATTGTCTTCATATAGTACTTACTTGCATACAATAAAACATATAAATCGTATCAATAAAAAACATTTGCGATAAAATAATCAAATGTGTTTTCTCGGAAGTATATTTCTAATGCCAAATATGAATAGTAAATGTATATGTTGCGCTGCTTGTATCTATTTCAGAAATCATTCAAGCAATAGCAACAGAAAAATTCACGGTCGGCAATTACATTTTTATACTTATTAGAGATTTCAATAGCGACATCAATTCAAGTAGCAAACAAAGTAAACAATTATTAGAGTACATGTGTTGTGAACAATTACAAGAAGTAATGAAATTTTTTGATGGTAGTGTGGGTGCAAGCGTCAAGGAGAGCCTTTCTCACCTTTTAAAATTGTTTCTAACTCCGGAGGAGTCTGTTGCAATTTCTCGTTATTAACTTCATTCATCAAATTTATGAAATTTGATTAATGAAATACACATTCAGAACAATGGTTCCTTTTCAAAAACATTATAATTTAAATTTGTAGTATTCAAACTCTTTCGGAGTGTATTACAACCACTTTTCCAATGGTTTAATACTCTTCAGGGGTATAATAATTAACCTTCCAACCAGTGCTTCAATTCTCCCGGAAATATGTCAATGCAACTTAGCCAAGGTTCAAAAGACCTTCAGGAATATTAAACGACTTTTAAACAGAGTTATAAACTCTTAAGGAATGATATTTAAACCTTCGGAAATGAGTATCCGGACCTCAAAACATCTTAATTAAACTTTATTTCATAACTCATCGGATCCATACCTTGTATTAAACATCCTCCTATCGCATGGTGCGAATGCCGTCAGATCTCTGCGGCCTCGATTGGAAGATGATCACATTACTTATCCCATGGATCTTTAACAATAAAAAGTTATGCGAAATAGGTGGTATTAAGCCTATGATGTGTCACAATATAACAGGATCACGCTCCACAAGTTGAAACCGCTTCCGACTCAAAGGCTATGCGAGATCAGTGGTTTCGTATTCCAAAACCGCTCAACCGCAACTCTTTGGTTCCGACCCTGTTTGAAATCAGACTTTCACTGGTTTTCGGATTTGATATTCATCTCGTTTGGAACCTCTATTTTCAAAGAATAATCAATAGTCATAGGTCTATGATTAATACTGATATTCAACAAGTTAAAAAGAACCCCGTGAGTTTGATCAATTCAAAGGAAATCTGAGCTCTTAAATGAATTATGCAGAGATAATAAACACTTAATTGCACTCAATTGATCACAAGCACATATAACTTAGGAATTCAAAAGGATAGAAACCATTCTCCACACAGAGGTTAATACAGATAACTTCTCTTCATGCATAAACAAATGTACATTCAAGTCCTACATAGAATACATTAAACCCAATGATATTTCGAAGGATTTTACCCTCCGAGAAAATTTTCAAGAACAGAGGTAAACAATAACTCTGAAAATTTATTAATTTAGAGGCCAACCCTCTCAAGTCTAGTCTTCTACAAAAATTCCCCCCTTCCTCTGTTACAGAGGTTACACTTTATAGCCTTTTGTCAATGTAACCGACCTCTTTCTAAGGTCGAATTATTCAAACGTAAACAAACTCCTAATTATGACATGTCTTTTTAGATTCCATCAACTAAACCTAAATAAACTGACACGAATCAAAAATGTTCAACTTCCTCTAAATACTAGTTCACGCCTATCTATTACAGAATAGATTTTAACAAATTGTTGAGGAATCCAATCCTCTTAGTAAAACTTATTTTCACCCATTATGGAATGAATTTTAGACCCTTCCAATCACAACATGTGAACAATATTTCACATTGCTGACTAAACTCTAATGCCCCTGCATCATTTTTTATTTCTGGGAAGAAGACGGTTATTGATCACATTTGAATGAATTTTCCTCTCTAACAATGTCATTTTCATATTTCACATTCATATTAGAGTGATCACGATGCAGTTAGTTCTTGGCCACACTTTCTGTGATTCTAACCTTGCATAAGCTATGCATTTTTTTGTTTTGAATCACTAAAATTTACTAGCAAGTCTAAATGCAATACAAAAAACTTTTATAAATCTTAGTTATTTCATAAAATATAATATGTAACAAAACATTTATTTGTTAGCTCTCATTTAGATTCCAAAAATGGATAGGTACTTAATTTAACTATTCCAAAGCAATCAAAATCATTGATCGCGAAAATCGTATATACTTTTGAGGTATGAGTATTCCTAAATCTTTAAGTATTTTTTTATATTTTTCCCTTTATTTTTTCCAATATTTGATAGTTAATATTTGTTCGTTGTATTGTCATAACTTAAGATAATTATTGATTTCGCAATTGCAGAAGATAAGAAACATGCACAAGTACTATGTGGAATATGTGAATGTGCAGAACTGTTTTTGTCTTTTTTTCATGTTCCTTTTTTGTATATACTCGTCGCTTTGCACATTTTCTTTGGATATTTACATCTTGTGTGATTCTTTTTACATATGTTCAATAACTTAAAAAAAAAAAAAAAAAAAAAAAAAAAAAAACTAAATTTTAATTATGGAATTGGTTATGAGATATGGTTATTTTTTAGAATATGGTTAATTGGCCAAAGTTGCATGTGTCTCACATATTTTTTCAAATCAGTGTGTCAGGTTATTTGTAAATCAAGGTTGACAATGATAGGGTAGTGGGGATTGACGATATGAAAAATCGCTTCGAGATAAAGATAAGTAGGGACATATTTTTCAATGAAATTAGTATCGACATATTGTAAGTAAATTTTCATTATCATAAAGAATTCATATTAACATAGAAGCTACACGTGTAATAAATCACCAACATGGTTTTAGAATGTCTAGATTCATTTGTGCTAGTTACCATAAATGTTAACTTTGGTAATGTCAATGACTATTTATTGAAGAAATTCCTACATAACATATTGCAAAGTTGCAATAGTAAGAGATCATTTCACGCTTGTAGTAGTAACAACTGGTGATTATACACAAAATCATAAGATTATGCAGTTAAGCAAGATTGAGAGTGCCATTGATTGAGAAAGTGTTTTCAACTATGAAATGAATATGGCTAGAAAAAGAAGCAAAGAAGTTATTAACTTACTTTCTCATGTCAATAATGAATTTAACTGGTCAACTACATATGAGCATTATGTGAATCTACCAATGGAAGAGAATAACAGTAACAATATTTGGACTAACGAATTGGTGAATATTCCATGTCTGCCAATTTTTTTTGATTTCAACTAAATTGTTCATCTATGCACAAAATATTTTTATTCAAGAACAAGAACAATTGTGCCACCAATGAAAGGGATTCCTCTGGATTCGAAGAAATTTAGTTCTATATATTCATGTTACCAAAACTTAATACCTGCTTGAGATTGTTGAAAGAAAATAGTTTCTTGAAGCCATAAGAAGATAAGGCTAGTGTTGTTTAAGATTTATTTTTGCCAAATTGTCAGGTTCCTTGAAATATTTTTTTCCTAGATATTTATTTTCTTAAGCAGTCATTTAGGGAGTTTTTTTTTCTCTATACGAATGTCATGGGCCGAGAAACTACAACAAAAGTTCTGAAATGCATTCTATATTATTGATCCTACATACAAAAAATATTGTATATTCAACTAGACTAATATCATTTCTAATGAATTAGCTTCTCAATTATTCAATTTATCCAATCTCAATAAGTTCTTCATGATGGCGTATCTCATAACAACCTTGGTTTTCAACCATGTCTTTTGTGATTTTCCTTATAATCATAAATTCAATGTGAATCAAGAATCATTGCATTTTTTATAACCTATACTATGGAAGAATAATTCTTCTTTAAAATTTTGTCTAATTCAAGATGTCTTTGTGAAGAAAGTTAGTTGCATGCTAAGTGTACAAGAGTCTCATCGAATATCTGCACATGCACAATTTTTCTTATGGGGAAAAGGTATAAATGAAGAAAGAGAAATTAATACACTAATTCAAATTTATGATTTCAAGATAAGTTGTTTTTTTTGTCAAATTTTGTTATAGATAGGGATTCTGTTGTTGATGTTTGTATGAAATATCGTGACTAGTTGATAATATTTCAAAACAAAAATACAACACAATTCATTTATTTTCCATTTACTGTTGGAGAAATTAGACTGAATGATGCAACTCATGTTATAGATCTCGCATATACTTTGTATCCTCTTAACTTAAGTGAAGCTGAAGGAAATAAAGCCTTTAATAAATAGGGTCTATTTAGACTACACTTGGAAAATATTGGGTATGGAAACTTGTTTCCACAGGTTAGAGAATAGAGCGAAGAAAACCAAAAATGCATTAACAAAAAATCAAGGGCTAGTCAAATATGTTGAAGAAATAACTGAAGAATTAGGTATCAATACTTCTGCAGATCAATTTGTATGTTGCACAAATGATACTGATGCGAATTCATATTTGAGTGAAAAAAATATAAAAGATACTGCAAATATGACACTAGTTCATGATAGGCTATTAGGTACCAAAAATGAAAAAGAGTTTGATCGAACATTCATTTCAGACAAAACGTATATTGGTGAATTAGCCAAATCTATAAGTTCTATGAAAAAAAGAAACGATGAGGGAGATATAAATGTAGAAGTTGACAACATTGTGCTACCTGATTAGGTTAGTACGATTTTTGCAAAATATTAGAAAAGAATGTGGTAAAATATTGAAAATTTTATTATTTTTTATAACCATTTAGTCACAATGAAAAATGTTGAGTATGAAAAAGTAGTAAAAAATTGAATATTGTGTTAGTGTCCCATGATTTGGAAGATTGGCTAACCAAATGACAGGGTAACATCAGACCAGTATTTGAAGTTCTAGGACCTAGCCTTCCTAGACTCAGAGAGGGCTCTCTCTATTGTGCAAAGGATGTGAGCTTGTTCGCTATGGGTGATTGATTTTAGGCTAGTTGTTAAGTGTTGGTTTGTTTGTTTTTTTTGGGTTGGGGAAAGATGATCAAGTAGGATAGGTGGAATGAGATAATATCAAATCAATAGGGCTATGGGGTCAGATGAAGGCTAAGGTATCTAGATGTTGAAGCAAAGTGTATTGTAGGGCCGATTTAGCAAGGTGAGTGGATCCTTAAAGTGATAATGAGGTGTAATGAACATTAATTTTGGGAAGAAACTAAGAGATATTAAATGTATATAATTTTAAAAAAATGAATCATGAGGTAGGGAAAACCATTAATCTCTATGAACAATACTCAAAGTGATAAACATACAAGATGAACAATCCAGTGGTACATAGAAGCATTAGAACTCCTAACTTTAGAAATCCACCTTCAGTTTTTTGAGAAAAACATATAAGATAAACAAACAATTCAATATATGGAGAGGGAAATCCTAAACAACATAGATCAAACTATCGGGAACTGTGAAACAAGTTGATGAGCATGGGTAAAGGGCAAGATCAAAACAAGGCCTCTTTGCATTATCCAATAATCAATATTCCATAGGAAATCTTCACAATTAGCTCTTGAAAACTTTAAATAAACAGGGCATACCATGAATCATATTTATAAGCTAACATACTGATCATTTATGAAACAAAGAGCAAGTTTAGTAGGCCTAAGGAGCAGTCAAGAATTCCTTAAGATGGAACTAAAAGAAGAAAACATCAAAGTTATAGCATGCAGGAGGTTTGAGGTGCTTCCATGAGCATATCTCAACCTATACTTTTCTGATCTATAACAAGAAAGCAGACTGAAACAAAATGAGGAAAAGAAAACACTATAAATTTAGAAAAACATCACCATTCACCAAGCTATGGAATCCTGCAAGCAAGCTTCTCCAACATCAAGCCACACAAGTCATTCATTTACTTCATGAAACAAAATATCTTCTCCAAGCTCATAAACCATGTATTTCTCTATAACACATCAAGTCCCAACTCTTTACAATAAATTCTCAAGCCTTATATAACAAATAAGGAGAGGAGAGCTTACTAGAGCATCTAGAAGCCTATTGGCCAAAGAGAAATATCATAACTTGTCCTTGAGGCTTTGTAAAGCCCAAGGCACAAAAATATCTAAAAAAAATATCTTTTACGACTATAAATGGAAATAAAATTGAATTTTAGGCCTGACATGCCCAAGAAAACTTGCCAAATGGACGTCTTCCCAGTCATACACAAGAACGCAGCACTCTGTCTCTGATTTCTAAAAATTTTCCAGGCGCAACACCAAAAAGGGTCTTTTTGTAGCAAGGTTTTGGAGGCCTTCCCGATGTCGAAAAAGGCTCTGTGATGGCCCGTTGGAAAGATATGGAAGTCTACTTTCCAAATATTCTTTGTTTTTCTCAATATAATCTCTAGAAGTTTCCCAAAAGTTATAAAAAGTGAGGGTTCCTAAGAGCGCAACACCTACTCAGAAAAGATGGCAAAAAGGTGAAAAAATGGGTGTTTTTGGCCCTTTTGAGGGACCAAAACAACTCCAAATTGGATGAAATTTTATGAGCATGATCCTCTTGTGCCAAGGAATTCAAAAATATAATTTTTTCCTGCTGAAGATGCTCTGCGAAAAAGCGCAACATCCAGGGTGCTGCGCTCCTAGGCTTGAAAATTTGCAAAAATCCAAAAAGTGTTCAATTTTGCTCAAAATTGGTGAGTGAGTCCCTGAAGGGTCCTTAGAGATCTGTAGTGAAGCTTGAGCCAAAATTCCAAGCCCAGCTTGGTCATTTCCATCAATTGGAGCTAGGCCCCTCCTTTGGGCAGTTTTGAGCTTCTTCCTAGCAAACTGATTTCTCTTTTTGTAATGTTCAGTCATCCTTCTCTGTAAGCCTAGATCTTTGTTTGCCTTCTCTAACTTAGCCTCAAAATGTATATTTTCCCTTTCAAGCCATGATTATTTTTCATGCTCAATTGCCAAGATGAGGAGCTGAGTGAGAGGGAATTGCTATGCTTGGGTTGATTCTTCCTCTCTCTATTTTTCCAATGCTTTCCTAAGACCCATAGTCTTACGCCTCTTCCTAGCTTGCCCCTCTTCCTCATTATCTTCCTCATAGGTGCCCATGTATTCCTCTAGCTATACTTGTGATTGTTGAGCCTCTCTTTTGTATTTCAGCGCTCGGGCTTCATAAATGGCAATTTGGCCACTCATTTGCTTGTTTTGTGTTTGTAGGAAATGAATGAGATATTTTGATCTTTCCAACTCAACCTATAAATCTCTGTTTTGTGCACTCCGGTCCTGTAGGAGAGAATTAAGTATCCTTGTTTCATTTTCCTCATCACTGCTCAAGTGAATGAGTTCAAATTCCATCTCTTCTTCATGACTACTTTCTTGTTCTTTCATTGTCTTCTTGCCTTTGTCCTTCATGGGCTTCTTACCCTTATCTTTCTTTGGCAGTTTACCCTTGCTCCTCAATGATCTGGTGACTTTGCTTTTCACTGTTTGAGTGACCTTGCCTTTCACAGTTTTGGTGATTTTGTCTTTTACTAGTTTTGAGGAGGAGTGCATGGCCCATTGCCTCCTACCTATATGATAAGGAATGGTGAAAGGTGTCACAAAATTTTCTTGCACAATTTGATCCTTTATAGCCGGCCCTATGACTGTCCTTTTCTTCAAGAATGCTTTTTGAGTGTATCTCCTTGATACTTTGTTGTTGGCAGTCCCTTTGACTATCAATTTCAACCTCTTTTATGCTCTCCTCAATAGGAGGACCTTCAAAACTACCATGTTTTGTTTCTGCATTGTTAGAGGCGCCTAGGTTTGACACATTTTCACCTTTAGGACTATCCATCTCCTCACCTTTTTTGCTGCTGTTTTTACTGCCTTCATTATTTGGATCTTGGCCATCATCTCCTTGTTTATTTAAAACAACTTTGAAATCTATTTTTGGGCTATCTTCATCAATTTTGTCACTGCCATGACTATTCATTGTTTCTTCATCACTGACTGCTGTAAGGTTTTCAGTGTCTTTTTCTTCGCTTTGAGACCTAGTACTTTGTCCTCCTTTCTCACCATTGGCGTCATTGCTTGTAACTCTGTTTTCTTCTTGGTTCACCTCTTCATCTATGCTGTTGTTTTGACTGTTTTCCTCTAGGCCTTCATCATCTTTTCCCTCATTGTTTGTATCATCTCCCTTATCTTTATTATTTTGTTCATCACTCCTTGGTTCATCTTAATTATCATTTTTTTCTTCAGGGCCTCCGCTACTTTCTTCAAGGCCATTTCCTCCTCCTTTGTTTTCATTATTTTCTTCCTCATCCTCATCACACTCTTCCTCACTTTCATCACACTCTTCCTCACTGATTTTCTCACTAATTTGTTCATTTTGGTCACCACTTCTTTCTTCTTGATCATCAGTGCTCTTATCATCCTCACACTTTTCCTCACTTTCATTATTTTCTTCCTCATGTTCCTCATATTCCTCACACTCTTCCTCACTTTCATCATCCTTTCTCTCCTCTTCCTCACATTCTTCCTCACTTTCTTGTTCATTTTTATTGTCACTGCTTTCTTCCTGATCATTAGTGCTCTCATCATGATCACTTTTCTTAGGGGAAGGTGTTTGAAGAAGGTTTGTTTGGGAAAGTGATTCATGTGAGGAAGGTGAATCATGGTTAGTGGAGGGTGATGGAGGAGTGAGAGGAGGATTTTGAGAAGATGATGGCACATTTTGCAGCGAGATGGAGGGTGAATTGGTGAAGTCATCATGGGAAATAAAGGCCTCCCAAGGAATGTCTTGTTGGTTCAATTGGTGAGTTAAAATGACTTTGATAAGAGAGTGATGAAATAGGCTTGTCATTTTCTGGGCTGGAGGCCTCTTTTTCGTGATGGAGGACATTTTTTCAATTCTTTCGCAAAGGAAATAAGGCATTTTTAGTAGCTTGGCCCTAGTGAAGTGCATGAGGAGTATAATATGATAGGAGTAGATTCTGGAGAACCTACCCTCACAGGTAAAGTATTTCAAGATAATCTTCATGAGGAGGGCATACCTGTCCAGTAGATGTGAAAAAATGAAAAATGGCTTTACACTCAGCTTGGCAACTAGGTTTTAGAAATGGATGATAATGGATCAAGTCAATATGTTTCTGTTTAAACCACCTTTCTCCTATGCAAGGCATCCCAGTGGCTTTAGAGATAGATTTAGGGGTCAACTCAAACCTTACCCCTGCTAGATGAACTTTATGCCTGTGAAGCTTTAGGGCAAACAACTCTGTCAACTGAGGATGGCTTTTGATTTCTTGTACCTTGTTGCAGAACTAAAAACACCCTAATTCTTAGAAATAAGATAAGACAGAAGGGGAGGGTATCAGCTCTTTGGTGTCTATAGGCTCAAACGTATTGGGATTCCATCCTTTATTGTATTGTCTTCTTGGTCTTTGAGGCTCATCACTCTCCTCTTGAGACATGGTTCTTACTTTACCCCTCCCTCCAATTTTTTAAACAGAAAAGGTTTTTAGCTGATGAAGTGGTGAGGAAAAATTGTTTTTTAGGGGATATTGGACTTCTAAATAAGGCTAGATGATCAACATAGAATATGTTAGGTTTCTATTCAAATTTCCCTCAAGCTTTCTTTGACACAAATTTAGCCCTACTTGGTGCTTTTATGACCTAAAAAATGATGAGGAGATGTCAATTAATGAAGAATCCCTCTTGAAACTGACTCTCATAGCAAAAATGCAATTTCTAAGAGTTTTTGGAAAATTTGGACACTTTCTGCAATTTTCTGGGCATTCTTGCACCTTTCTGGGCAGTGCTGCGCTTTTCTGCTAGGCGCGCAGCGTCGTGGGTGGGCGCTGCCTGCACGAGGAGTGTGCGGAAGTTGCAGTGGTGGGAACACAGTGCCGTCGGCCTAGGTGCTGCCTACACGAGGAGTGTACGACAGTTGCAGTGGTGGGTGCACAGCGCCGTCGGCCCGACAACTGCCTTCACGAGGAGTGTGCGACAGTTGTAGTGGTGGGTGAGGAGCATCGTCGGTTCGGGCACTGCCTGCATGAGGAGTATGCGATAGTTGCAGTGGTGGGCACGTAGCGCCGTCGGCCTGGGTGCTATCTGCACGTAACTTTTGGGTGGCAACTCCAGAACTGTGAGCGCAGCACCGGCGGGCGGGCTTGCACAAGGATCCAAGCGATGTCGGGCGGCAGCTCTTGCACGCCGGGTGGGAAACAAAATGCGCAACACCTCCCTTCAAGTGCGCAGCGTCTGGTAATAAACTACACGGGGCACCTCTACAAGTGTGCAACATCTACCTATAGGCGCGCAACGTATGTGAACTTTTGCCCGAGGATGCCTTCTAAAGCTCGGAAAATGTGCTCTTCTTTTCCAAAATCAGAAATGAGGGGGAAAGAGTTGTTGAAGTTATTTATACTCCTCTTTCGAAATAATTTTGAACTAAAAACCCTCTTCCCTAAAGTTTTATTTCCACACTTCTATTGTGTTCCTTTGACTATATTTTCAGTGCCTTAGCCTTTTTGGAGCCAATCCTTTTTTGGTTTCCTTTTACCACTACCTTTAGCATTTGAGAAAGTGATTAGGATCATGATGGCATTTGTTTGTCATTTGCAAGGTGAAATTAAAAACTATTTTTTGCCTCCATGTCCTTTGAATCAAGTCTGTGACTGTCTTTTGTGTGACATTTTAACTATCAAACTTTGATTTTTTCATTCTTCAGTGCCATGGCACTCAGTGCTTTAAAAATCAAATTTTCTGACCTTTTGGATTTTAACTCACATATTTTGATCTAGTGAATTTTTGTGCTCTTTCACTTATCCTTAGAAAATAACTCAGGAACCCTTTTACACCCTCTACTGTTGATGAAGGAGGTGCTTATTTTCAATTATCATGCCTGATTTGCTCTTTCCTCCAATTTTCTGTTTTTGGGGATATTCAGTAAGATAAACAAACTGTCTTCAAGGTCTTTTAACGAAATCATCTTTCTAAATTTGGTTGCTTCTGCTTCACCAAGGTTCCCATTGATTTATTTAAGGGGTCTTTTAGCTTTGTAACCCAACTATTTCTTCAATGTTTATCAAGCAGTCACCTTTTGTATTTTCAACCAAAGTGCACCTACTTTTTTCTTCTTCAATGTGATTTTCCTTTATTTATAGTGATCTTAGTCCTTTCTTTCATCTAATGGCGCATCTGATAACCTTTGTCCTTTTTTGCAAGAGTGTGGCAAAGGGTAGTTGTCCCTCTACCTGTTTTATGCTTTGAGGCCAAAAACTTTCCCAATGATCCTTTTGCTGAAATGCACCATGTTTTTTATATGTTATTGATATTTCTGAGATTTTGCACAGACCTTTGTATGAGCATTATTTTTCTTCTTTCTATGATATCAAGACCTTTCCTGTAGCTTTCGGCTTGTTGTGCCTTTTATCCACTGTAAATGACATTTTGAAGCTTCTTAGGTGTCCCTTCATCATGATGTAATGAGCTCTTGATTTTCCCTATAGCCTGCAGCTTATTGTACCTTTTTATTCAACTGCAAATGACTTGATGAACTCTTTTTGGTGTATTTCTTTCTCTTTTCTTTTAGACTAAACTTCAAGGCATCCCTGTAGATATGCATTGGACATGATAGTCTATTCTTGGCAGATTTTACTGTTGGACTAGGCGGGCGCCTTTGGAAATTGCTTAAGTGCTCTCAAGAATATGACAAACCTCAGCTCTGTGTCTTCTTGAATTCACCCTTGATTTTCTTTGAAATGATAGTGCATGGGAATTATGATGGCGCGTGACCTAAGAACATCCAATGACTCATTTGCAAGGTCTACAGAAGGGGTTATTTGACTTATGGTTTAAATCAGGGTTTTGAGTAAGGAACAGGCTTTAGACACTCTACTTTATGCACCACCATATTATATAACTAGACATTCTTATTTTACTTTGAAGGGCTTTCTAGAAATACCTTTGACACTAACAGTGATTGAGGCAGTTGGTGAGTGGGAGGGAAAACTTAGTTTAACCTAGCCAAAAAATATTGTGAAATAAGAGGGCTTAGACATTAGAGGTAGAGTGCTATATACAGAAATAGCAAGCATGGATGGAGTAAGGGAAATTGGTCTGGGATGGGATCTCTGTGGGATGATAGACTAACCACTGCAGACAAGAGAGGAGGGATAGGTGAAAATTTCTGTTTGAGGGGATTGAAGCAAGATCTCTTGAATATTGTTTCTAGAAAACCTAGACAAACCATTTAGTCATCTAAAAAAGCAAAAATTACTAATGACTAACATATTGGGAAAGAAAATTTTCACAAAAAAAATATTTTTGAATAAGAAAAAATGCATATTGATCCATGTGGAGTTACAACGACATCGATGATGGAATTGATGAAGCTACTAGCGAGATACTTGCATAGATTGTTAGCTAACAACAAATAGAAAACATGAGAATGAAAAATAATAAAGGACATATAAAATTCTCTAAATTTAGGTCCTTTGTTAATGACTCCATTGGAAAAATGGGCAGTGACCATTGGAAATTTCTATGTGTAGCAGATCAGATAGATTTTCGAAACCTATCAATCTATTAATGTAGTGAGAACATATATTATCAACAATATATGTGAAAGAATGAAAATCATTGAAGATGCATGTCAAGAAACTTTAAATTTGGAGAATTTATTACAAATAATAAATTCATTTGTCAATTATATTGAACATGATCGCGAAGAGGACATGTACTTCGTAAATAATAATTTTACTGCTTTTTCACACACACTTGATTTGATTTTTTATACTGAGAAAAATTGGGAGGGAGGGTAAAATGTTAATCATATGAATTAAATCAAATTTTCCTGGTTTCATAGAATGAGAAGACTGGAAAACATTATTTCTAACTGTCAAAACATATAGAATCGTACAGACAATTCCTACGTCAAAGATCTATAGATTGTGTAGAATTTGAATGGTCCATGTATCACATGTGACCATGGATTAATTTCAAGAGAAACACTGACGATTGAATTGGACGAGCTAAAATAGCCAATGGTAACAAAATTTTATGATACAACTCATTTTAATACATAGGAAATCAATGAATGGCTATTTACTTTTGCTAATGTTAATAAATAGAACTCTTATTTAGCTGCTCAACTGCAAGAAGAAGCCAGGAAAATTATTAAGGAGATATTCAGTAAATTTTTGAAATAGGAAATTACAGTTTCTCCTATTAAACTTGGACCCATGAAAATCTAAATAAATTGCTCATACAAACTAGAGAACGAAGAAACAATTGACAGTTAAACAATTATTATCTATGCTTTTACATATTGTGAGTCTTCTTACATCTTGGAAAATATGACCCAATGTTATATTGTGAGTGTATGTAAATCTTGAAACATTTATTTTTGTGTATATCAATGATTACATGTTCAGGTTTCTTAAATATGTTATCATAAAGTAAGACAATTTCTGGATACAGTTTCTTGATTTTCTTTGCGTATGGCTTTTTCATATTGCAGTTCATAGGACTCCAATTCTAGAGTTTCCTATGAAAAAATAATTTACTTTTACGGTTGAGTATAAAGGTAATGTAAATATAGTTTCATAAGATCTTTGATTTGAACTTGCCTATATTTTTATAGATATCGTTGTTTTAGAGTTTGATTATCATTTATTACAAATACTAAATTCATTGTGGTACATTTATTTCTATTTTGTTTTGAGATGGAGGTGTTGAAAGTTAGACAAAGAAAAAAGTGAAATGGTCATAGAGAATATGCTAGTGAGCTTGGATATAATAATAGTCTCATTATGGACATAATACCTATGATGAATACCATGTAGTATTATTCTTGTTGTAATTGTATTAGTTACTGTTTAAGACTAATTACCTTGTGTGAATTATGAGACTATTTACCAATATTCTTAACAATACCAATATGATGGTTATTTTGTTGGTTGAAATGAAAATGAATATTCAATAACAATTTTTTATTTTCAGAAATTTGTTTCATCTTTCATATTTAATTTAATCATAGCTATGGTAACCGACATTTGAATATAGCTACAATTCTTGTTATTGTAGTTTTTTTCGTTATTGTTGGAGACTTTTTAAGACAAACATTGATCACTATGTTCTAATTCTGAAATCATTTACCAATTTTTTGGGATGTTGTGAAATGATGTTTTACAAAAGTTTAGGATGATATGCTTTGTGTGCTTCGTTATTATTAAATACCTTCAAGAACAAACAATTATCCCCACGAAACATGAGAATAAGCATTGAGTGCAAGCACTGAATAATTCTCTCATTAATATTACTAGATTTTCTTATTATCTTTGCTTGTGCAAGGATTTTACTGTGCAAAGGAACGAGGATGTATATTTTTTATAATAAATTGATATAGTTTCTAGTATCGATATTTTCCATTATGCACAGTGCCAATGTGGAGTAAAAAGTTTTATAGAACAATAGCACTAGCTATAGTAGTAATAATGTCAATATTAATATCTTGAAATCCCTTTCTGCAAATTTCCACTCACCATTACCCATTTTACACATATTCTCATATGTATCCATCCAATGATATATATTAGTATTTGATTATGTGAAATTGAAAAAAAGAATTATTGTGGAAACACTGACCAATATTATATATCAAACTTGTAATTAATATTAATATGTTTTCTTGCGTGAATACTTTAATGTGCGGACTACAAGGCGTGTGCAGGTAGAAGAGGGTGTAGAGAAAACATTATTCTGCATGGGTCAGAAATAGAAAAGTTGCATAATGCAGTAGAAGTAAAAAAGTTAAGTGAAGAGTCGAGAGTGGGTAGTGCACAACTTTTCTGATTGTACAAACTTCCGCATTTTCAAACTTAGTCTCTATCAAGAGTCAAGTTTAAGTATTGGGAAGAAGGAGTTTTTCACCTTCATATACCCTTCCATCACTATATACCTTTTCAATACAAAGCACGAAATGTTGAACCTAAACAAATGTAGTGAAATGTTTCTTGTTATCGATTTCCTAGTTTTTTTTCCTATTTATCTATGTGCATGCATGCAGTGTAACAATTTACATGATTTTTTAAACATGTGATGTGTCAAGTAAACTTAATAAATCTATGGTGATACGCTATTAAGCAATTGATTAGTCACAAAATCATGAAATAATTTTATGTTGGATCTAGTTGATCACATATGTGCAGAATGTGTGTATGCCATTATCTTAACAACATGTACAACAATAGCCATCATGATAATGAGTTGATATGTATTTTAGTTGTTAAATTCATGCTACTTAGTACATGTATATTGACAATAATAAAGCAATAATGGTTAGCAGAATAGAAGAATGAAATAATTCTTAACTTTCGATATTTATTTCCCCTACTTTCCATAAACGCTGACTTTGGTATTTTCATTTGTTATTTATTGAGAGAATTTAATGTATTTAGAAACCTATAACTAAGCGAAAAAAGTTATTAACACTTACATGAAAAAATGTATTTGGGTAAGCTTGGTCTCTTGGATTTTTATAACTATGGAGGGAGGAACATGATGGCTGGCAGTAGAGCTAGGGTTTTCTAGATTGGTCTCCCTGACAACGCAACGACGACCTCTCATGAATGTGCATCAGACAAGAAGTGAGAACTTGATATCAAGGTTTTCGGCCCCAAGCATGGGAAGCGTCCACACTCTGAATTATCGCGGGAATGGAGTAAATTTTGGAACTGCGGTATTTAAGACTTCGCTGAAGCTCCCTCTCATCCCCCCCTCACCCTCTTCAGCCATGAGCCAAGGAATGCTCCGACTCTCCCATACCCTCTCATGGATACTACGCGAGAGGGGCACTCCAGCAAACGAGAACTTGTTCTTAGTGGAAAGGGAGTGAAACAGGCGTCGGGTCACAAAAAATACAAGACCAAACCAGGACTGGTGCGGACGGTTGCAAGGTGTGGTACAGACCATATATTCCCTTGGGGTACTGCACACGCATAGGGGCATATACATGGAAGATTTCACAACACTCAGTGCTTTAAGCCAGTTAGAGGAGCCCTACCTCTCGCCACTGATCTCCAACGAGCTATGGAATATGACACCCATCGTACTCTATCAATGTAGCCAAAACAGACTCCCATAGGAGCTTGCACAAGTGCCACAAACAATGAGAAACAGGTAAGCTCTGTTCATTTTCAAATTTTCATAAAACCCCCTATGGAGAGAAATTTTTTAATATGGGTACATGATACAAACATGGTAACAAAACTGAAGCAAAATATAAGGATATCTTCAAGATACCCTTGCCATATGCAATCCTTAATCTATAGTGGGAAATCCTTACAAGACTCCTTCTCAATCAAGGATTACCCCATATGCCTAGGATCTACCATATATCTCAACCTCGTACTGAGAGGAGGTAGAGCATAAACAAACATAACTCATGGACCCACAAGGGGATCCAACACCTCCAAAATTGACATCTCAAAAGGTCCCTCATACAGGAATATTTTATAGGGGAAAAAAAAAGAAGCAACACCAACCGAATTAGCCGAGAGTACTCCCAAATCATATATTCTGGAGCAACTAAACTGCGTGCCATAACTGAACATATATATTCCAAATATCGACGAACATCACTCCACATTTGAATCCCAAGAAATAATATGCATATTTAACTGCTTCTAGCGCAAACCAATGGAGCTCTTTCATTGGATTTTCACCAACTGGACCATTGACTGTGAAATCCATCTCTCTTCTAAGGGTTTTTTCATAATCAAGTTTCCATCCTCAGAAGCCAGAGACATCATACTTAGGGCTGGACCGTGGTTTTGGGGATCCACTGGACTCTTCATCACACCATGGTTTCCAGATTTTGACGTAAACACTATGGAGGTAACCAGAATGTCATTTTGGGTCCGACTGTACAACCTCTTGCTTCATTTTGGAATGAATGTGTTTTATAAGGAATAGGGAACATCATCAGGAGATACATAAAATTATACACCTAACGATTGGATGAGAGAATCTACACCTTCGCACGAAACTATGTGGAAGTGGATCTTATCAAAGGGATACCAGAGATAATTCAACTAGTTCATAAACATAAAAAATGGACGCAACACCTACATTAAGAAAACATTGCATTCAGATGCAGAATATGCAAGAAAACCAGTCATTTAAAAAACACATGCCCAGATGAAAAATGAGATAACAGAAAAAAGAATAAGATAGTGAGAGAAACCAAAGGATGGAAATTTCCTTCAGGTGGGCCAGAACATGAGACAAAAGAATAAGAGGATGTCCCCACCCCAAATGAGAGTAACCAGGGAGCAACTGATTTGTGGGTACAAGAACAGGAAATGCAAGATCTGTTTGACCTTACCACCATAGTTCAGCCGGAAAAGGACCCTCGGGCACCGGACAACGGGGGAAAAAAAAAGACAACACAACTCAGATACCTCAAACTCAGATAAGGACAATGGAGAGATCACATAAGAAAACCATATCGCCCTTATCTCTTCCATGCCAACACAAGGTGCTTGGTGAAAGGTTGAAAAGAAAAAAGGGAGAAAATATTAATTTCTCCCCATGTATTATAGGTTCTTATTTGTAATTTGATAGCCTATCTTGATTGAAAATTACGAGCACCTGCAACATGAAATTTTGTTTTCATTAATAAAATTACGACTTTTTCCTTTAGAAAAAGAAAAAAGTTATTTACAATCAGTAATCAAGTACATATAGATCATACCTTACTCTAGTAATGAATAAGAAGAACATCTTTAAGATTTGGAGAATAAAAACACATTGAAAATAGAACTATTGGTTGTAGTCTAAGGAGTCATCCAAAAAAATATAGAAATATCAGCACAACTTTCATAGTCCCAAAGAAAATTTTATAAATCCATATTAGAGTTGTTACGCTTCAAGATTTCTGGTACTCTAGGTTTTTTTTTTATGATGTTGAATCCATTTCCACCATCAAAAACATGATTTTAACACTCATATTATCATTTTCTTTGAAGAAAATAATTGTCAAATTCTGGCGACTTTTGAGCATTCAGACAAACTTTATGGCTTGGTAGACAATGCTAAAATATTGGCATAAAAATTAATTCATGATTAATTTCATTTTTTAGAAAAAAACAATTTCATAAATCATGGAAAAATGTGTATGCACCTAGCTAGAACGTGTTATGACAATTTACTTTGTACCATGATTTTCAATATCATGTGTTAGATCATTCTTAACACAAATATTGTTTAGCCATTTTTTTGTACTATTGTATCGAAACTAAATGAATTGACATCAATATAGTGATGGATCCAAGCTCATCCACCAAATCGATTTGTAGTAGAGGTATCTAACCACATTTCAACATGATATTTATTTGGCAGTGATTACAGTTATTGTTGATAGTTTGAAAGCTAATTGTCATAATCAATAGTTATTTATACTTATTTTATATTGTATATTTCTAGTTCTAATGACATGTATTTTTGTGATATTAAAACAAGAGAATATTGCGAGGTAAGTCCAGAGTGTGTTTGGAATATCAAGATTTATTTCCATTACTTTCGTTAAATGTTTGCTTCAATATTTCGAATTACTATTTATTGATACTATCATGTGTAGCAGTTTCCACATAATAAAAATCAATATCTGGTAATTGGGAATGGACTAGAGAATTACGAAGTTAAGAAAAATTGGGATTATAAATAGGTAATAGAGAAATGAAATGAGATATTTCCACTGATACAATGTACTAGTTTGCTTATACAGATAATAACTTTCACTATCCATTTCCTCATGGGCGATTGTTGTATCTATTAACGGTAAAGAAAAGAAACAATGACATTTGCACCAACGAATTGATGAATGTTATAGTGAATGAGTTCTTGAAGTTTTACCAAGAGAATATTGTCTTGGGCTGAGAACTCGGCAGACTCAAATTATCCGGAAATTCATTTTCCATACTCCTCAAGTTTTTTTTGATAGATATTTGCAATGTGTTTCTTCATTTAACACAATCATCTACGGATTTATGTTGGTTATTTTTGCACCTTATAAGACAAGAACTATAGAAAATGTTCGAAGATCGATTTTCTATTTGCTCTCTTAGTAATACAAAACATATTGTATAATCGACTAAGCTAGTCTGATTTTCAGTCAAATTGTTTTGTAGTTAGTCAATGTGTCTAGCAATGATAGTTTAATTATGATCCCAGATCTTTGAGGACTTACCCTGATAAGCTAAATTTCTTTCTAAAAAATAATAAATGAAATTTATTGCATGTTATAATGTGTAATCCAATAGTTTTTTTGAATCTTCGTCTAATTCAAAATATTTTTATATAGAATATCAATTACAAGATTTGCAAAAGATCAAAAATCAAATACCAATAAAAGATGCTGAAGGAAATGTTCAAGAAACTAACATTAACAAGGAATTAAAAAAAAATCAAAGGGGCATGAATCCTACACAACAATCTCTAGCTTCCACACCCAGTATTGGTGTAACCTCATCCTCCAGTCTAGGAAAGAGAAAACCTTATATCGCTGGAAATTTCATCCATGGTGATCTATAAACTCGCTGAGATAAGGAAGATTCTCTTTCTATATAATTTATGGACAAAATGCGAACAATTCAAACATCCTGTTGGCAATATGACGCAATGTGTTGTCCTTGATGGCAACCTACTTGATGAAATAAGATTGTTGGCAATATGATGCAATGTGTTGTTTGTGATGGCAACCTACTTGATGGAGTTGTCCTTGATGGAAACTGACTTGATGAGGTGTCTTTGGATGGAAACCTACGTGATGAAGTTGTTCTTGATGGAAACATGCTTGATGAGTTGCCTATGATAAGTAACCTATGTGTTAAATATGTAAGGATGATGTATCTTGTGTTAAATAAGGAAGGATGATGTATCTACAGATCAGCTCAGAAGTAACTGAAGAAAGGAATTCCAGTAAGTGCCATAGAAATGATAAATATGATATGTCACAAAGCATACGCGGGTTTGTAAAGGAGAAGTAGCGTATGTACACGGAAAAGTACGTACCAAGTAGCGTATGCCTATTTGCGCTCTAAATTTATAAAACCAAGGGACATTACCATGGTATTGGCCCATAGTATTGAGCGCTGGATTATCTATTTGATCCCGTCCAGGAATACCATCGGAGGTTGAGTGTTTTGACTCATGGTATTGATAAAGGCTAAACCTATATAAGGAGAAGAGAATAATAGTGCAATGTGTGCATAAGTCTGGGTTTTAATGAATACTTCACTTTGAAGTATATCTGCATGGAAGGGTAACATTTTATTGATTGATCTGAATTAATAATGCACCTATGAAGAAAATGATGAAGAGGGATCTTTAGATCTGAAATGACTGTGTATTTTCTAGATCTGTTTATGGAATTTTTAGATCTGCGATGAGGCGAATATTTTCTGAAGTGAAGGGTAAGATCTAAGATATTTATCTGTTCTGAAGAGTTGTGCAGCCCTACAAAGTTTGAAGATCTATACGCAGGTTCGCTTCATAAACAGCGTGTGCATACGCAGGTTGGCTTCAGCAAAAGCGTGTATGGAATGTGAGGTTGGTTCTAGAATATGTGTAGAAGTATACACAGGTTTGTCTCTATGAAAGCGCGTATATACGCAGGTTCAGTGAAGTAAAAGCGCGTATGGAATCTAGGGTTTTGCTGAAGTACGTGGAATGAAATTTCTGATCTGTTCTGCTGGTTTACTGTTATCTGTCGATAATGTATTCATACAGATCTGGGTTGTTTGAATGTTGACTATGCTGATGATTATGTTAATTGAAGATCAAGTTGTTGGTTGATTGGTTGATGATTCAATGAATGAATTGATGGGGTTATAAGTTTTAGTTTGATGTATGATGAGCTTAAATGTGTGGAGTGGGTCCAGTCTGAAAATCTGATGAAAAGTGGCCTACAAGGTATGGTGTATGGAAGCTGATGGATCCAGTATGAAAATTGATGAAACGTGGTCCGCAATGGTGCTGAGGGTCGAAGCCTTTAGTGAGGGGGTTGTAGCTCCCTTCCAGTGGTAGCTGGTAAACGAGAGCAGGGGGTAGTAGCTCCCTTCCAGGAGAGGCTGGTAAACGAGAGCAGGGGGTTGTAGCTCCCTTCCAGGCGAGGCTGGTAAACGAGATAAGGTTGTAGCCTTCTGCAGGTGGGTGCCTGCGTACTGGTATGAGTCTGCGCCAGAACATGGTTGTAAGATGTTTTCTTTATAATAAAATATTGAATACTGAGACGACGACAGCGATGGTTTTCTCCCGAATTGGGTTTCCACCTTAAATCCTGGTGTTCATATGTGTTGCTTGTGTGATGATTTATTCTGTTCTTACTGCACCTGTTTACTGCTTACTAAACATCTAATGAATGAATGATGCAATGATCTAAGTAAAGAATTATCTGCATTATGAGATCTCTGGTAATACGCAAGTTTTATTAAGGATATCCACGTGTATACGCGAGTTGGCTTCAGCAAAGTAGCATATGGGTTTTAGAGAAAGAAAAGGTAAAAAGTTTTCAGTCAGCACTAAATACTGATTCACCCCCCCTCTCAGTATTTTTCCCAACACATCCAAATCCAAAAGTTCTACAAACAGAGAAAACATTCAATAAGCTATAGACGTGGAAAGTGACAACAATGTACTACCTTACTGGGTTACTTCTTATTTAGTAGATAATGAGAAAATAATGGAGTAGCCTTTGTAGAAGAGGCTATTATTTTAAATGAACATCTTGTCACATTGCAAGATGGAAAATATTACAGCGGCACCAAAAAAATGTTATTTGAGAAGGTAAAACTTGAAAACAAAAATTTTATTGTTGCAAAACAAATAGATATTGATATGCCTGACATTAGAATGAACATCCATATGGTATTACATCAATATGCCGATAATTTTGCTGCACATTTGGTTCACGCACTATCTAGAGAAAATCTGAGACTAAAGAAAAGGCTTAAATAAATGTAAGACATTTTAAATCCAGGGTCTCTGTTAATGAATCCATTGGAAACACAAACACCATCATCATCAATTTATTCCACTGCAACACTGCATGCATCTAATAAAATTTTCAGTCTGTTGAATGTAGTCAAAACATATATCATCAATGTCGTATGAAAAATATTAAATATTATCGATCTTGCATGGAAATCATCTTTTCATTTGATGCATCTGCAATAGAAAATTAACACATTTCTGAGTCTGGTTAATATTAATTTTGATGAAGACATCAAAATCTTATGTAATGATTTACTTACTCTTAGTCAGAGGCTTGCAAGACTTACTGATATAGAGAAAAGAAACAATGGTCAACCATATGCTAATCGATTAAAGCAACTAAAATTTGGATGGAAGGAGAGAATCGATATGCTAGAACAAATCATTTTTTATTGTGATAAGCTAAGAAACGAAAGATTTTATGCATATCTAGAAGAAGTATAAATTGTAACATGCCTAAACAGTCAATACATTGTACGTGAATGTGGATTGATTTTAAGGGACACACTAAAATTTGAATTGCATGAGCAAAAAAAAACCATGGCAGTACAATTTAATGACATAGTTAATTTTACTACAGTTTAAGGTACCAAATAGATAATTGCTTATGTTAGTTACAATAATGAGAACTTTGTATTGGCCACACATTTGCAAGGAGAAGCTAGAAAACTTGAGAAATATTTATTCAAGAAGAATGTAAAAATGGAAATTGTAGTTTCTCTTGATAGAGATTTCATTAAATCTATGGTGGATAGGTAGCTTCAAGAAGTTAGGAACCCAAAAGATAGCTAATAGAAACACAGTCAAGATGTACACTATTGCATGTTGCAAGTGTTCTAAAAATCTTGACCAATTTTTTTTAACTAAAGTAGATAATTTAACTTTCTTGATTATGTTATGATGACCTTAGCTAACTATTGTGTACAAATATTTTTTTGTTGCAGATGCCATTTTCGTGTCATGGTCTCTCGGAGCCCATTCCCCATTCCTAATGGAACAAAGACACTTTACTTTTACGATTTTTTTTTCAATATTTACACTAGATGATACAGGTGTGTTTTTATTGAGAAGTATTTTTTTTTTATCACTATGTTCTGAACATGATTTCGTATTCTTCTAAACTATGGTTCTCGATATTTCCATTTGAATATGAATACAATTATTACTGAGTCTGATTTTGTATCAGTTTTATGATAATGTTTTATAAAAGTATATGAAAGTATGCTTTGAGCCTTTCAAGTATGTCTAATGCTATGTTGTTGGTTAAATAAATTTCATTCTGCAAAATACATAAGTTTGGACAAGATTTTTACTGTAGTTCTTTTGTACTAAGCCATTAACCACAATCAAAGTTCAGTTTAATTATGCATACATATATTGGTTAATTAATTATCTTTTTTGCACGCATTTTCTCCTTACAACGAAATAATTCTCGGTATTAGAGTTATGATTCTATAAAACAACTTTGTTTTTTATGCCTTTGTTTTCAATATGATATATATATGAATGATGATTTTCATTTGAATTTGGTTACAATGATCATTACTCAATAAATGTCTGTATTGAATTTAAGATAATGTCTTTTATAGATTTTTTATCTCAATTTAATTAGGCATAAACATATTAGTTAATTAATTATATTTTCTGCACAACCCTTTTGCGCACAATATATATGATTTATAACTATGCTAACTCACAGTTGAATCTGAATATAGTTATCATTCCTTAGTATGAGTCTATATTGATTTTATGATAATGGCTTCTATAGGTTTTTTAACATATGTTTTAATTATTTGTTTTATGTTTGATGTTATGTTATTAATTAAAATGAAAATGAACATAAATTGCACTATGCGGAATACAAAAGTATTAATAAAGCTTCCGTTGTGTTTCTTTCGTATTTATGTATTTTTCATAATCAAATGTCTCTACCTTCCATCCAAAAATGATGTCTCTACCTTCCATTCAATTAAAAAATGATTTCAATTATGACAATCAATAGTAAGTGCAAAATTCTGGCCCCACTTGTTAGTTGAACTAGAAACTTCTACAATATGATACCCCCTCCTTCGAATATGTTATATCCAGCTCCTTTTCATATATGAAATGAATCAACAAATTGTAATAAATATCCAAATGATCTCTAAGCATTTCACACAATGTATCAGCCTTACTTTTTCCATCCCTTTATACATAATATAATTTATTTTACAATGTTAAATTGGTATTATGCAAAATGCGGAGAGAAAAAAACTTCACTCGGTAAGAGAATTGCAACCCCGTTACTTCTGGCATCTTTGGACCTTTTAATAACTTTGGAAAATGTACCAACGTTACTTGTTCCACACTTATGCACAATAATATAACCTATATATATATACTAAAGATCCAAATAATATTTAAGCACTTCCCACAATGTATCAACGTTACTTTTTACATCCCTTCAGAAATAATATAATTTCTTTTACCATGTTAAATTATTCTTATGCAAAATGCAAATAGAAAAAAGCTTCAACCGGTAAGTGAATTGCAACCCCATTACTTTTGGCATCTTTGGAAAATTTGAGCACTTCGGCCAATGTACCAACATTACTTGTTCCACACTTGTGCACAAAATATAGAAAATATATATATATATATATATATATATATATAAACGCAAACTCTAGCTAGGTAAATTTATCCTACACTATTAAATTGTATTGACGCATTTTCTGGATTCATTGTAAACAAAAGAAATGTATTGCATATGATAGCTATGTAGACAGCTATGTGTGGAATTCGCTTTCCTCCACACTCACATTTCCATTTTACAGGAAGTGTGTGCACCATGTTCATTGAATCGTTACTAAGATATTGCGGAAAAAAATGTGAAAGTTGTGTGGATTTAGCTTTCCTCTACATCTGCATTGTCATTTCATAACAATTTAATCTTCAACTATTCAATTGATTTAGAGCTTTCAATAAAATATGCCGATCTTTCACTATGCAAAGAGCTTTCGTTTCGTGGAGAGTTTTCACTATGCAAACAACTCTATGGACAGAGAATGTGAATGATGTACGACATGTTAACTATCTGTAATAGCTAAGTGGATAAAAATTCAGAATGTTATGTGGAATGTGGAAGTTGTGCACACTTAGCTTTTTTATGCATCTGCACAACCTTTAATCAATTAAGGTATTTCAGGATATAGATAGCTTTCACTGTGCATAAAGCTTTATGAATTCATTGTGTGAACAGTTTTGTGTTGAAATAGCTATCTTCTGCATCCCCAATGTAGTTTCATTGTGCGAATATATTTCACTACGCCAATAGATCTGATTGATTTATGGCATCTATGGACTATTTGAGCACTTCAAAAAATGTATAAACATTAATTTTTCCATACTTTTGCACAATAATACATCCAAATAGATATAAATCATACTAATCTCTGAATAGTTCCTCTAGCTATATAAAATTATGCTGCATTATTAAATTCTATTGTCGTAGTTGTCATACACACTTTCTAGATTCATTGTATAAAAAAGAAATTTATTGCATTTAACTAATATGTAATATTTCTCAGTATTTTCTTCATTTATTAAGTTCTAAACGTGAACAGAGAGCTTTCATTCTAAAAATAGTATTTCCTATGATATTTCATTGTGCAAAGTTTTTTGTGCGCTTCGCACAACCTATGATCAATTTTTGTTAAGGAAATCATAAACTCTACTAAAATACTACCAATATAATATAATAATCATCATCCAGAGAAACTATGTAGAAATAAAATGCATCCGAGCGTTCAGTATATCACCACACACTATTGTGCGAAGTACATAACAGTGTGGAAATAGCTTTCCTCTGCATCCACATTTCCACTTCATAAGAAGTTCATGCACCATGTTCATTGAATCATTACAAAGAGATCGAGACAGAAAATGCAAAAGATGTGTTGAACTAACTTCATGATGAGCTCATATTTTAATGTTATTGACTTCATAACAAGAGGCCTATTTTTCATAGGAATATGCGCAGACTTAGCTTTCCTTTGCAGTGAACTTAGCTTTCCTTTACATCTACATTGCCATTTCACACGAAGTAAATGATTAACTATTAAATCAATTAAGATCTTTCAGTAAATGGAGATATTTCACTATGCAAAGAGCTTCATTGTTTCTTCCGCATCTGCATTTCCATTTCATTGTGCAGAGATATTTCACGCTGCCAATGGGTTTCACTGTGTTGAGATCCTACTCATTTTGCATAACTCTAAAATATGCATTATTTAGTATTAAAATATTACGAATATTATATAAAAATGATTATCTGTTTAATTATGCAAAGATATTTCACTAATAGCTATGACTGTCTAGATATCCTTCGCACAACCCACAAATATATAGTGTTTAGTAGTAAAATATTGTCAATGTTATATAACAATGATTATATGAGAGAGCTAAGTGAATAGAGAATGTGGAAATTGTGTAGATTTGTCTTTCTTTCGCATCCACATAACCTTTAATCAATTGAGAGATTTCCCTCTACGAAGAGATTTCGCTGTGCAAAAAGCTTTATGCACAACATTCATTGTGCAAAGGAAGCTGTGTGAAATTGACTATGCGGAGGAAGCATGTGCGTAGGAAGCTCTACCAAGGAAGCATGTATGAAGACAGGAAGTTAATGCTTAATTATTTAATCAATTAAGATTGTTCAGTAAACAGAGAGTTTTGACTATGCAAAGGGCTTTCATTGCACAAAAAGTTTTTAGTAAACAAACAACTGTGTGAACAGAGCATACGAACGTCTGTGAGTGTGCAGAAAGCTTTACGAGTTCATTGTGCATGCAATTTTATGTCAAATTAGCTTTCATCCGCATCGACACTGCCATTTAACTATGCGAATGGCTTTGACTGTGTCGAGATATACATTATTTATTATTAAAATATTACCAATATTATATAATAGGTAATTTGTGCGGACTTAGCTTTCCTCTGCATATACACAACCTTTAATCAATTGAAATATTTCACTATACGAAGAGCTTTCACTGTGCATAAATATTTATGCATATCACTCATTGTGGAAAGGAAGTTGTGTGAAATTGATTGTGGGAAGAACATGTGTGCAAAAATGCGAATGAAATTTAGATCAATAATAAAGACTTTTGGAATGCAACTATTAATTTTGGTGATTCATCAACCAACTCCCTAAAAAAACCAAAAGAAATTTAATCTATATGAATCTTAAATAATCCCTAAACCTTCCACTTCTTAATCTAAAATTTACTAATTCTATAAAAATATTAAAAAATTACTACAATTTGTTTACCATTAAATAAATTATATTAATTTAATTTAATATTGTTTTATGGAGTTGTCTACAGAGTATATGGAATAGCCCGGACAGCAGCTTTTTGCCAGAATCCGATAAAAAAAAATTCAAAAAATCAGATAGTTGAAGTGTTTGAATTGCATTTTTTATAGTGAAAATGGTTTCAGCACTATCAAACACCTTTAGGACACCCAAAATACTAAAGTTTAACAACTATAAATAAGATTCTGATCATTTTTACATATTTTTTCAAAATCTTTACCGAATTCTAAACTATTCTATTGCTCTTTTAGACTATGGCTTTTATGGTTTAATTTCTCATCTCACATAAAATTTAAAAAAAAAAAAAAAAAAAAAATTTACACCCTTCACATCACTTTTCTCAATACAACTCACCACAATTTCAACGTGTCTTAAATTAAAAGAAAAGTATCCATATCATCTCCCAAGAAGAGAGGTCAAACTTTGCAGTTCATATTCAAACTATGCACGTGTATGTGAAGAACTCCAATAGGTGGGATTTTGACAATTGGGGTCTCCTAATTTTATTAAAACTTTAAAACTAGTAAGGAATTACCGAAACGCTTAAATATGATCCATTTGTCATTTCAGTAATATGACACGTAATAAAGGTCTCACTATTTCAGCACTCATTTTCCCAGTGATCTTTTATTCCGTACTTCGAATATTTTCCTTCAAGGATTCTTGCTTTGAATAAGGCTAATATGGTCCCAATTCTTCAAACTCGGTAAAGAGTTTTTATGATATGTTCAGATATAAGCATTAGAGTCATAAAGGAATTTGAGTACCTTTGTTTGGTGTTTTTTCCACTTGGATCTCTCAAAGGGCCCCTTTTTCTACTTGAGAGTAGAATATGTTACATGGAAGCACAAATTACCTTACAACTCCTTTACAAAAAAGGTAATGCTTTTTCTTACGAGCACATCGTTGCATCGTTTACTGAAATAAAGTTAAAAGGCAAAGTCCTAAAATCTTTACCTAAATTCAAAGTTGAGATAAGTTCCATCATTTAATTGTTATGGTTATTTACAAAACCTAGTCCAAACATTAAGGAAGAAGCGCTAATCATTGATATTGCTCTACCTCGGCATTCTCATGAGGAAACATTGGGCATCAGTAACAAATAATCTCCCGAAATAAAAAAGATGACAAAATATTCGAGTTATTTTAAAATTATCACAAACTTAAAGTGTTAATTTTTCATTTAAAATTATTAAATATCAAAATCTATATCATTAAAATTATGTTAAAAATTAAAATAAATTTCATAATTTATTTAAATGGTTGCTTCACCCGAAGAGAAAAATTTCAATCATCTTTTTTCTTTTTTTTAAGAGTGGATATGTGATTCAATAATATATTGTGCATAATTATAATGTTGGTTAGAAAGTTTCAAACAAAAATAATAAAATAATAATATTGACATTTTGGATTATTTTTAAAGAAAAAAAAAACATATTTCAGTTATATTTATATTATTAAAAATTACGTTAATAATTTAATGAAATGTTCTTTTCATTAAAAACAAAAATATCAATTATATTTTGTTTTGAAAATTGATTATTTCCATAACAAAAAGATGAAATATTTTTTTTATTTTTTTTAAATAGATTATTTCCATAACCAAAAAGATGAAAAAACATATTTCAGTTATATCTATATTATTAAAATAGGTTAAAATAAAAATTTAATTTCAATAATTCAATTAAATGTTTCTTCTAATAAAAAGAAAATATCAATCATTTTTTGTTTTGAAAATGAGAGGGTATATAATTCAATAATAATTTTATATAATTACAACGTCTAAAACCTCAAACAAAAATAACAATATTAGAATTTTTTCATTATTATTATTTTTTGGGTAGCTAGACTGTGTTTAGGTTGAGGATGGAAGAATCATAGTGAGATACTATCATCACTATTGTGTGAAGCTCCCTTAAGCTTTGATGTTGCTAGGGATAATTTAATTCCCCCAAAAGTGGCTTTCATCCTCGACCATCCCCATAAAGTTGTTTACATCATATATTTAAAGAAAAAAAAATTCTGACTAATTAAAAATAATTTTAAACCAATATCAATTTACATATTTAACAATTTTATATATGAAAAAAATATTAACTAGTTAAGAATAATTTTAAATCAATATCTATAGTTTATATCTGAAAGGAGAAAACAATAATATTAATAATGATAAAATAGAATAAATTTCAAGTTACTTTTCCAAAAAGTAAAATCACCTATTTTGTGAGACTTCACATCATAGAATTTATTTAAAATGAGCATCACAAATGTAAAAAGCATCAGCTTGTGAGAGTCTTAATAATACAAGTTGTTATAGCATTAAAAATGAGCATCACACATGTGGAAATCACCCACTTTGTGAGAGTTCACATCATAGAATTTATTTAAAATGAACATCACACATGTAGAAACCATCTGCATGCAAGAGTTCTCATAATACAAGTTTTTTTAACATTAAAAATGAGCATCACACATGTGGAAATCACCCACTTTGTGAGAGTTCACATCATAGAATTTATCTAAAATGAGCATCACACATGTAGAAACCATCCACTTTCTAGAGTTCTCATAATAAAATTTGTTATAGCATTAAAAATGAGCATCAGACATGTGGAAATTACCCACTTAGTGAGAGTTTACATTTATTTAAAATGAGAATCTCACACAGGTAAGCTAACTTTTAAAGCTACAAACAAAAAAATATGGATGGTTTATTTTTGGAAATGAATGTGTTAAGTTTCATTATATGCTAGGGTGTGTATTAATGTAAAGTTATGTTTCATATATATATATATATATATATAATCATCAAAATTAGGTGTAATTTTTGGATTAAGAACATTTTATTTCTTGTATATATTTTTTCTTTAATCATAGTCATGTGTTCACCTCCTTCACGAAGACACGGTCATATTCATATTTAAAAAAATATGCTTAGCTATTTATTTAGTGAAAAAATACACAAATGGAAAGTTGTTATGAAACCAGCTCCAAAAGAAGAAGAAAAGAGAGATCAACGCCTTAGAAATAAGCCGCTTCGAGGGGGAAACCTCTTGTACATTACATAAATGAACAATTCTTGGATGATACAAATGACCAAACCTCCTTCTATATATAGGAGTCCATGGGGTCGCAGTATAATCCTAGTTGACCTAACAATAATAACGTAAAGGCACAATAATAACAATCTTAGGGTTACAGGGATACAACAATAACAATAAGGGGGCTACACTAACAACAATAAGGGACTACACTAGTAATATAGGGACCTAACATGCCCCTCTCCTTCAAAAAAAGTGGTGTACTCAACACTTGAGTAGCTCTGGGTGCTTCTGTATAAAATTCTCATCCCCCCATGTAGAATTTTCAGTGGGTAAGTTCTTCCACTGGATGAGATACTGTGAAATTGAACGATTTCGAAGCTATCGAGTACTTGTTTCCGTGACTGCTTCAGGTTCCAATATGATTTTTCCTTCCTCATCAAGTTCTGGAAATATTGTTTGAACATGAATTTTTTCACCTATAACCTTCTTTAAGCATGAAACATGGAAAAATAGATGCACTCGTGAAGAAGCAGGAAGCTCCAATTTGTATGCCATAGTACCTATTTTTTGCAACACCTTGTAAGGACCATAGTACTTTGGCGATAATTTATTATCCTTCTTAGCTTGCTTGAGGGACATTTGTTTGTATGGTTGTAGATGTAAAAATACCTAGTATCCTACATCAAAACTTCTCTCGCTACAATGTTGATCTGCCTGTTGTTTCATTCGATTTTGTGCCAAATTTAGGTTATCCTTTAAGAGTTGGAGAACTTCTTGTTGATACTCAATGTGATCTTCCACTGCTTGAACCTTAGAATTTTCTCTTAAAGATGATGGGATGGATGGTGGACGATATCTATAAAGTGCCATAAATGGTGTCATTCTTTTTGTAGTATGGAAGTGTTATACCACCATTCAACGAGAGGTAACCACTTGACCCATTGTGTTTGTTTATCAAATACAAAACAACGAAGATATCATTCCAAACATTTATTCACTATCTCAATTTGACCATTGGATTGAGGATGATAAGATGAGTTATGAGCTAGTTGAGTACCCAAACAAGAAAATAATTTCGTCCAAAATTTTCTAGTAAAAATGGGATCTTTGTCGCTTACAATAATCTTTGGGTTTCCATGTAGCTTTTGAATTGTTTCCATAAAGGCAGTAGCAAATGTACTTTCTTTAAATGGATGCGATAATGCACCAAAGTGTGCATACTTGGTAATTCTATCAACTACCACCATGATGACACTCTTTCCGTTGGAATTAGGTAAACCTGTGGTAAAATCCATTGAAATATTCTCCCAACTTTGACTTGGAATGGGTAAAGGTTGTAGAAGACCCAAGGTCTTAATTGTCTCAACTTTATTTTTCTTGAAAACCAAACATTCCACCACCAACTTTTGAATATTAGATTTAAGGTGATCCCAAAAAAAGTATTTTTTCAACCTGTGGTAAGTTTTTAAAAATCCTGAGTGTCCTCCTAAAGGAGAAGTGTGAAATTCCAAAATAATATTTCTTTTTAGTTGGGAATTCTTACAAAGATATAAGCGAAATTTTTACCATAAGGAATCATTTTTCCAACTAAATGTATCAGATGTATTAGGATCTTGCTGCAACTTTTGAATGAGTGCCCACACTTCTTCGTCCTTCTTCCATTCATCCCTTGCATCAGTTATCCAATCTGGTTGGATAATAGAAATGGCACAAAGCAATGCTTCCAATTCTTCATTATTTATTGAGAGTGCATCTGCAACAACATTTAGCTTCCCTTTTTTGTAGATGATTTCAAAGTCATAACCCAACATCCTTGTGACCCATTATTGTTGCTCTTCTGAAGATAGTATTTTTTCCAAAAAGTGTTTAAGACTATCATGATAATTTTTTACCTTGAAGTGTCTTCCCATTAGGTAAGGTCATCATTTCTTTAGTGCATGTAGTATTGCTAACATTTCCTTCTCATAAATAGCTTTCTGTAAATACTTTCCTTTGATTGGGTGACTTTCAAAAGCAATGGGTCTTCCTTCTTGCATTAAAACAACACCAATTCCATTTCCTGAGGCATCACATTCCACAATAAAGGTTTTAGTGAAGTATGGCATAGCTAAGACTAGTGTTAGGCACATTGCCTCTTTAAGATGTTCAAAGGCCTTAGTTGCTTCAAGAGTCCATGAAAATGCATATTTGTTCAATAATGTTGTTAGAGGTGTTGCTATTCTCCCATAATTCTTAAAAAACTTGTGATAATACCATGTTAACCCATTTCCATTCCTTAATGGGTTTAATTTTGTTAGGATCTACCTTAAAACCCTCGTGAGATACAATATGACCCAGATATTGCACCTCTTGTACTCCAAAGAAACATTTGGATGCTTTTTCATATAATTGTTTCTCCTCCAATAGTTTGATCACCCTGTCAATATGTTGAACATGATCCTTCCAAGACCTTCTGTAGATTAGTAGATCATCAAAAAATACTAGCAAAAATTTTCTAAGGAAGGGTTTGAAAATGGAATTCATCAACCCTTGAAATGTAGAAGGTGCATTGGTAAGGCCAAAAGGCATGACCAAAAATTCATAATGACCCTCATGAGTTCGAAATGTTTTTTCGGAATATCTTTAGTCCTCATTCTAATTTGATGATATCCTGAACGAAGGTCCAATTTGGTAAAATAAATTGCTCCATATAATTCATCCAATAATTCATCAATCACATGAATAGAAAATTTATCTTTAATAGTGAGCTTATTGAGCTCCCTATAATCCGGACACATGCGCCATGATCCATCCTTCTTGTGCACCAATACTATTGGAGCAGAGAAAGAACTTTGACTAGGTTGAATTATACCAGCCTCTAACATTTCTACAATCATACAGTCAATTTCACTCTTTTGTACATAAGGATATCTATAAGGCCTGATGTTTGGAGGAACACTTCCTGGAATCAAATGAATAACATGATCATGATCAAGAATAGGTGGGAGTCCTTTGGGAGTTTCAAACACCTTGGAATGATTGTCTAATACTTTTTGGAGATCTGAAGAAATAAATGATTTTGATGTTGGAACTTTTAGTGAGCATAATTATTCAATTACACCTCATTGTTTTTTCTTCAGAAGCTTTTTCATGACATCAGAACTTATTATATTTCCCGGCTTCCCTGCGATACCCCGTAATTCGACTTCCTTTCCTTCTGAAAAAAATTTCCAGAAAAGTTCTTGAAAATTAAAAGCTACTATCCCCAAAGATTGTAACCATTGTACTCCTAGTACAACATCAACACCTCCCATTGGAATGGAAAGAATTGGACTATTTAATACATATTCCCCCATGGTTAGCTTGATATTATGGAATTTTCTAGAGCAATTTATAGTTCCTCCATTTTCAACCATCACTTGACATTCTAGTGCCAGGTATAGGAAACAATTCAATTCCTTAGCTACCTTACAATAAATAAAATTATGGGCACTACCCGAATCAATCAACACTATTACCTTTTTCTTCTTGATATGTCCTTCTATCTTGAGATTTTGAGGAGTGGTAATTGCTGCCAATGCATTACATGATATGGTCGGACTCGTTTCTTCTTCTTCTAGGGTCGGTTCCTAGTGTATATCCTCTTCTTTTGAAGTTTCTTGTCCATTTTCTTCCTCCTCTTCACAATCTATGTAAAATAATTTCTTCTTAGCACACTTATGACCTTTAGTGTATTTGTTATCACAACTGTAGCAAAGCCCTTTTTCTCTTTTTTTCTTCCAATTGTTGTGGTGTCAACCTTGTCGGTTGTGGAAGTCTAGGAGTAGCAACACTTCCATATTTATAAATGTGAGTGGTAGGCTTCCTTGTCGCTATAATTTTACATTCAATTTTTCTTACCGACCTGAATGCCTTCTATAATGAATTAGGTTCCCAAACACAAACCTCATGTTGGATGTTATCCTTTAAATTCCCTATGAAGACATCAATCGTGTGTTCCTCTGGAATATCAGTTACCCTTATATTCAATTTTTGGAAGTCCTCAATTTGCTCCACCACTGAACCCTTTTGTTTGAGATTTATCAATTGGCTAAAAAATGTGTTGCTCTTTGTATCCTCATAATGTGCTATAATTTCCTATGCAAAAATTGACCAAGTGATAATTTTTTTACAGGAGCAAAGCCATTGATACCATACAAATGCATTTTTTTCTAAATATAAAGCTGCAATGCGTACCTTTTGTGTGTTTTGCACATTATTGAGATCAAAATATTGCTCCATCTATAGTATCCATGTCATGGGATCCTTGCCATCAAACTTTCTCATATCGATCTTTGGAATATGGTGGGTCTTCCATCCAACATTATATTTTATGAAATCACGATTAACATTTATTTTGTTCTCATCATGATTTTCCTCTAAGACATTTGCTACAACATCTGTTTATGGTTAAAGAGGTTTTGGCGGAGCTTTTAATGGAAATTCAACACAACTAAAAAAACTGGGCGGTCGGAGGTTATTACGAATGTTTTTTTCATCAATGCACTACTAAGGTTTCAACGCACTAGTGCGCGTGTCATCTAGACAGTGGTCCCGGGGCGGTCTAATGTTCCTGCACTAGGCTGTCAAGGTATAAAACCACACTGGGCGCAGTGTTGGTGATACAACACATGGGGCCGTACCAATTGGTCTTGGGATTTGTGTGGTGCCCATAGGTCGTCTAAATGCACTGGTATGTAGACTTATAGAAACACATCAGTGTGCCGTATTAGACAAACGTACCGATATTTATAATTGGTACTGGTATTTTTGCATTGCCCATATGTCGTACAAATGCACCAGTGCATAGTCTAACATAAAAGCACCGGTGCACAGTATCGCACAAACACACAAGGATTTTTAATTGGTTTTGGTATTTGTGTGGTGCCCATAGGTCGTAGAAATGCACTGGTGCGCTGCAACATACAAACGCACTGGTGTATAGTAACTGACATGCACCATTGTTCAGTTTGTATTTTTTAGAAACATCGACTTGTGACAGTGCAATTATTGTGATTTTTCTAAATTCATTATTCATCAAAAGTCGACACATCTTTAACAATATTCATATTAATTAAATTTTTATTAATGCATTTGAATGTGATGTTTGGATTAATTTTTTATATCATATCATAATTATTTTGATCTTTTAAAATTCATTATTCATAAAAAGTCGACACATATATATCTTATAACAATATTCATATGAATTAAATTTTTATTAGTGCATTTGAGAACGACAATGGAGAAAGCAATAGAATAAATTAAAACATATTTTATTAGATATATATATATATGAATAAGACAGTCTTTGTCATACAAAATGGGATAGTTATTGGTGTCCCTTTGTCTTTCAATTGGGACACTATGTCCATTACATTAAACAAAATGTCTGATTTCACAGACAAATATTTCAAAAAATACAACGCCTTGCTTTGATATCCAAACATAGTGATCATCATTCTTCGCTTGAATTGTTGTCATTGCTAGAGCTACTTCCATGACTTGGGTTATTTTTAGGAATGTTTTGTTCAGGGTGTTGATTGTTTTCTTCTTCTTCACCTTCCATCTACAAACATAAAAATAAATTGAAATGAGTGTATATACACTCGTGATAATAATGAAAATTTCAATATTAAATAATATAAACCAATGTAAATCAAAAATAAAAAAGACGTACTATAGCAACAATTGACTCATAAACTATACACATTCTTTCAAAACCATGTACCTTGAAATATAAAATAATATAAACCAATGTAAATCAAAAATAAAAATGACATAACATAGCAACAATTGACTCATAAACTATACACATTATTTCAAAACCATGTACCATGCCATCTTTCAAAATTTCATCTGTTGGCGCGGTTCCATACTTTGTTTCCTGCAAGTTTTATACCCCATAACAAATCATATATTTATTATAAAAGATTTTTTTGTTCTATTAATTATAGACGGAGCTAAGTAAAACAAGATCGATAGATGCTTACAAATTCCACAATTAATTTCTGATATGCCAACATATTATCACAACCCATATTTAACGCAATTTCAATCAATTCGTCTTATGGTTCTTCTTTGTATGTTAGCACCTTTTTGAAGATATTCAATGATGATTTTTGTAAAGCAACTTAAAAAATACAAAAATGAAATCTAGTTAAGTTGTTATAATGAAGTAAAAATTACTCACAAACTTAGATATCAACCCTTTTCTTCCTTGTCATCATGTTTTATGTGTTAAATGGGTTCCATTTTCTTTTATTTTCTGCAAGAAAATACTTGAAAATTAATATTTAATGCTAAATTGTTTATTTATTGTACCTAATGATTGAAAATTTCAATGATTGCATATTACATTTGAAGCACATTATTATTGAGATGGCTCCTCCTGCAAAGCAATTTTGTTCATTTATTTGACCATCTCCTTGTACACCTTTTTGGACATTCCTACTGGCATATTTCTCATATCAGCTTGTTCAGCTTTTGAGATTTTCATAATATTCCTGAAAATGTAACATGAAAATAAACTATTTAATTTTTATATTGATATATGAAAAGTAAATATAACAAAAATGATATTTATAAATAATTCTAGACAAACATTTAAAGGAATATTACTTTTTCATTGCTTTTTTTGTTGTTGTACGCTTTTGCTATTAAAAGTCTGACATGTCTCATTGACCAATTTGCTAGAAAATATTCCTGTAGTTTAGATAAAATTTGGTTCTTGGAATCATTGGATTGGTTTTTGTATTGTAAATGGAAAGAATGTCTATACATTCATTCCACTAGATCCCTCAAACTTTTGTAAAAAATTTTCCCCCTTTCGTTAACCTCCAGCACCACTCCAGATGAGCTAAGGAGAAATTCATTTTCATTTTCATGTTCTCTTTTTTTTTCTTTTCTTAGAACAACATTCATTTTCTGAGTTGTTAGTCCCTGTAGAAAATTAATCATAAGTGAATTAATAGATTGTTTGACACATGTTATCTAAGTTTAAGTATATTATTAATGAAAATTTAAAAAATAAAATTGGATCGATAGTATTTTTTTCATTCACCTCATTCATCCTTTTGCAATTTTCCCATCAAGATTTTACTCTCTTTTGGTCCTAGATCAAAAATAATCTTATTGAGCTTCATCATTTTGTGGCTCTGCATGATACACAGTAAACAATACATATTAGTTAAACTTACATATAGTTCAAAAATAATATTTTTTGTAAAGAATTTACAAAGAAATTTCCTTTTTTGCTTTTCTTGATGTGTTATCAGTATGTTTGTTACTTGATCTCTTGTCAGTCATTTCTTTATCAATCTGAAACCTGTACCATATCATTCATTAATATATTTATAAAAATTGTCAACTTTTCATGTAAAAAATAAATCTCAAGAAACCGGTGCACCTTTCATGATGTACGCACTAGCGTCGGTGCGTGGGGGTATTATAAACGCACCGCACAAACTATATAATAGACCGTACGGTTCTATCCTCGTAACATAGCACACAGGTGCCCTATTTTAGATATGGCGCACTAATTAAAAAAATTTGTTTTTAAATATTTTATTACATAGTACTTGTGCGGTGCGCTGTATAATACAACGCATTGGTGTGGTATGTTACACAGGGCGCACCGATTAAAAAAAAATCCATTTTTTTCAAAAATTCACACAAGGGATGACATGGATTCAGATCCAACTATGCAAGTCATCCTGTGGGTTGGATGTCAATTAAAAATGAAAAGCCCTAATTCTGAAATCATAGAAATAGGGAGAAGAAAGGGCATAAACAAAAAAAAAAAATGAAGTGTTTAGGGTAAAAATGGATAAAACTGTAGAAAAAGTAAAAACAATAATCAAATTTAATCACGAGATCATTTGAAATTATATGCTACAGGGTTTGAATCACCAGAGGTTTGGATTTTGATTGTCTGAATACTTCTGTTCGAACGTATTTCGCTGCTCTATAGTGCTCTCGTGCTCTCTTGCTCCAGGTATGTCTCCTGGAAATCTCTAGCTGAAAATTTTAGAAAAAATAGTGAAATAATGAAAAGTGTTTATTATTTAAAGAATTTATTTATGAAATTAGATTTTATAAAATATTTTTTCGCTCTTTTTTCAAGTTGTCGCTTTTCTTTCACTTAAAGAAAATAGAGTTGCGTTTTTTTATTTCCGGTTATTTGTCACCGGTGCATCAGTTAATAGCACCGCACAGGTGCATCCATTAGTAACACGAAACCAGTGTGTAGTAACTGAAATGCACCGATGCGTAGTAACTATAATGCACCGGTGTAGTTATCTGTACATTAGCACCAATTTGCGGTTGAGGAATCAAAATGACATTTACGCATGTACACCAAAATTAGACATGTTGGAAATGTACATTTTTTTGTGAAAATCTTTGGGCCATTTCTTTTCAAAACTACACCTCTTCTTCTTTCAGAAAAAGAAACTTGAACCTTTCCATAACCTGCAACAAGAAAAGGTGCCCCATGATCTTCTTACTGACCCATGATCTGCTTGCTCATTTGTAAGTTCCTCCTCCATCTTGGCATCCAATTTCATCTTTTCTCCTTTGTGATTTCTATCTTGATCTTAACAAAATATATACAATCTCTATTTTATGAGAAATTGACCTTGAATGTTCTGGGAGCAATGACAACGAGTCCTTCATTCTGCATTTATTAGTAGAAGAAGACCGATTTTCAACTAGAGATGTAGTTATTACATGTGGAGGAAATGATTTCCTGTAGAAAATGAGTATAGGGTTGAGCAGAGGAAAGACATTGCAAAAAGGGCTATTACATTAGCTTTTCCAATGGGAAATTGATTTGCAGGTGCAAATATGGTAGTTGTAGGTATCTATGCTTTTCTTCCCATAGAAATGGTCACTGGATTTCCATTTATAATACAAGCAGAATTTTTACTGGTTTCATCCAGAGAGAGCATCATTTTCAATAAAAAATGGAACCAGGGAATCCTTAAGTGTATCCTGTTCACATTTTTTTCGTCTTTTCGTTCTTTGATAACTGTTAATTCACCTATACTTTCAAAAATTTGGATTTGTGGGTACCTTCCATGTGATATTCATCTTTATCCATAGGACCACAACTTAGACAAGTTAGACATGCCATTCAAGTTCAATTGAAGGCCGAAGATGTGATTTTATGCGACGTCATATTTGCCAGTAAAAGTATATGTAAGCCAACCGAAGCTCAGACAATACTCCCAACTGCTTTTAAACGCATTCTGGAGAACCTTTCCCTTCATGGGACCTACCAGCCCAATCAAAAATTTGAATTGATCTTTCTCTGTTGTCCTTAAGGGAATGAGAATCATTCCCTTCATGGTGCCTCTTGGCTTTATCGACTGGCTCGATTGATCTTTCTCTATTGTCCAATGTTTCCCTGATATCCTTGTAAGAATGAGAATCATTACCTTCATGTGATATCTTAGCCTGTTCAAGAGACTCAATTGATCTCTCTATGACATCCATTAGCGAATAGGATTCCGTGCTTTCGAAGGACCGTTTCACCTTGCTAGTTTCCAGAGTGTCGACAGGTATTTCTTTGCCATCAACTCTGCTCTCCCTTTCTCCATCATGGGACCTCTTAACCCTATCGTCGGCCTCAATCGAATGCTCTTTGCCATGATAAAGAAAAAACTTACCCTCATGACCAATCCTCTTAACCATATTGTTGGTCTCAATCGAGATTTCTCGACCGACCTTCTCATATTTTTCATAAATATTTTCTCCTTTTGTACTTTTTCGAGCTCTGTAGCCGTCTGCATCCCTGTAAGTGTCTTTTTCCGTCTTTTTGTTTGAATCACTCATTTTCTCTACTATAAAATTCTCAGCCGAAATTTGAACTCTTGTCTTTTCAAACCCTCATCTCCTCAGAAAAATTCTTGTCCGCGGTTCGAACCCTCCGCTGCTCCAATACTGCACTTTATAGAATAAATTTTCCTTCTTAGAAAAGATATTTCAATGAAATACCTGGTTCGCGTGAGGTTTTATTTAACCATGTTCCGGTGCGCGGGGTTTTATAGGCGCATCAGTGTGGTTTCGTAAGATCGTGGTTTATGTTTTGGTGCGTGTTTTATGACGCACTGGTGTGGAAGAGTTGTGAAGCACCGGTGCGCTATAGTACTAAGACGCACCAGTGCAGGTTATGATGATAAGCGCACCGGACGGAAAACCAGGAATCTCTGCTAGAAATGGCGTATTGTATAAAGTTTTTTTTTTTTTGGTATGTAAGATCATAATAAAATAATGATAATTCTAAAGTACATGAATTTATTTGCATTATTTTCTAAACTTTATTATGTTACAAAAATTCATATTATTCTAGATTTATTATTTTACAATTATTTACAAATTTACAAATTTAAAACTTTTAATAAAATCATTTTACATTAATACAATTAAAATGTTCACATTAATACAATTAAAATTTTACAAATATTTTACACACAATTAGAATTAGAATTAGAATTACATTTACAATTACAATTACAATTACAATTTTAGAATTTTACATACAATTACAATTACTATTACAATTTTACAATTTGTCATATATACAATTACAATTAAAATTACAATTACAATCATTTCACAATAAATTAAATATTACAATTATAATTAAAATTTTACAAATATTTTACATACAATTACAGTTAAAATTACAATTACAAATACACATATTTTACAATTTTACATACAATTAAAATTAAAATTTCAATTACAATCACGACATAATATTGAATAAATATCATGGTAATTTAATATTAATTTAATTAATAAACATCATGATCATGATAACCATCATACAAACATCATATTCGACTAAAAAACACATTCAAATGTGCTAACATCATCGTGATCATGATCATCTAACAAAACACAATTAGCATTGTATAACATCATCACAACACAAACATCAAATATACATCTCATGTCAAATAACTCATGCTATCACATACACATATATCTGCAATCTGCATATTAAATGAACATATCTAACATGACCTAACAATATACACATCATGATAATCACCAACATGTAAATTAAGTACAACTGCAATATGAACATAAAATACATGGACTATATATATATATATATATAACTAAATAATGTTAAAAATATACAATTATAATATATGAGTCATGGATTAGCTGGTGGTACAATATCAATAGTAGTATTAGTCGAGGCCTGCTCAGTCAATGGTGCAGCCTTGACGATCGATGGTCCAGCCTACTCATGATCATGAGTACCGATGGATGCTACAGGCTACTCACTGGACGTGGCCAATGGTCCAGCCTCATCTCCATGATGACTGCTACTAGATGCTAGTGGAGGATGCTCATCTGGCGCAACGCGAGGTGAACGATCATGAGATGATGATTCGCTGCTCGCGAACTATCTATCACGTGTTGTGTCTCAACCACGCCTATAACATGCAACAGTGCTCCTCAACCGTGCAACTAAGGTCATAGCTCCTACGACATGCTGCATCAGACTATACATGTCACGCGGCATGCCTCTCCATATTTGTAACAACCTACCATCGGCCTATATATCTCTCATATGAGTGGGCCTGATGCCCACCTCAATAATCAATGCAGTGATTTGGACGCCCCAACTCCATCCTGTATCTAGTATCAAGCCGACCGCGCCTAGCAAAAGGCGATACCAGCGCACCAATAGGAGCAAGTCTCTCTGTATCGACCTCTTGATGATCCTCGGCATCTGGCATGCCCTGATCGTCATCAGGATCCTCACCTAGACCATGTGGTGGTGTCAGCATGTCCTCGCCATCAAAAGACCCAATGTCTGCAAAATATATACAAATACACAACAATAACTAGACAATTTCATTACATAATTTAATAAAAGCAAGTTAAAGAACATGTTACAATAAATTTAAATAAAACAGTAATATTACATTTATCATCTGACAACTCATCATCTGTGAAGAGAGTTTTGGAACACCCTCGCCAATCCAATCGAGCATAAGGACAAGGGACCATAATGAAGGGATGCAACTCGTCAACATTGGCTAGCAACTCCAGTCCATGATGCGATATCCTCACTGGAAACACAGTCTCGCCCCTCTTGGGCATCATCTACCCCCACATGTGCATCTGTGCCTCGCACATTGGCCTATGAGGTTGTCGAAAAAAAGTAGGCCTCGTCTCTGGAAACCTCTCAAAAAATAAACAAAAAATATCTAAAGAAAAAGGGAAGTTGACCCTCCCTTGTGCATGAGCACAACATCTATCTAAGGCTGTAAAGAACTGCCGCAAAAAAATGGGAGACCACCTAACAAGTTGTGGCTTATGTACTAAAGAATCAACATAATATAGAAGCGAGCAACTAATGTGTTTCCCGTCACTGGTGTTGTGTGAAATGGTTGAAATCAGAAGTGAGAGGCACCTCACCTCCTCACTACCGAATGCACCAATACGTAGCTGACCTCCAACGACTTGAAATTCTGAAGGAGATAGTACATCTGCTCCAATGTATCTCTGGGAGTATACTAACTGACACCCTACTACATAGACAGCTGGAACCTTTGGGAACGAGGGAAAATCCACCCCTCTCCTCGATAACCCTATAATTAAATATATGTCCTCCTCAGTGGGCATGTACCACTAGTTAGGACCAACCTGGAAAGCCTGTCGGTGGGCCTTCCACCTGTGGATAAGATGTCTCAAAAACACACCATGGCCCTTTAGGGAAGTAGCCACCTCATAGAAATTGAGGAGGCCTACCTGCTTTAGGATCCCCTGGGTAGCTTCTGTAATAAGGTGAGGGTACGCATCTCTCTCCCTCTCTCGTGCCTCCCACAGGTGAACCATGTCATACTGCTCTGCATGTTGTTGTTGTTATTCCCCCTCTTCTCTCTGAATGATTGGCATATTAAATAATTTTTTTTATTAAATGAGACATGTATTTAGGAATATACATATATAACTTTTTTTGGAACAATAAAAAACAAAACAGTCGGTGCGCCTCAAAAAGCAGTCATGCACTAGTACCAGTGCATCTTTTATTTGTCGTGCACCGGTGGCGGTGCCCTATATGACATTAAACGCATCGTTGACTATGTACAGTGTTAGGAGTGTGGTGCACTGACTAAAATCTATGCCCCGACGCATCTAGTTGGGTTTGCGCACCGACCTCCTGACTTCATTACATAGTCAACGGTACGGTCTTTTACCAGGCCGCACCGTTGACCCTATCGAAATGCCGAATGTGGTGCACTGACAAAAATAGCTGCCCCGGGGCAGATATTTTCGTCAACACACTGCGTTGTCGCTATTCCACATATTCAACAATGTGCCTAGCTAAATGACCGCACCACAATTTTTTTTTTTTAAATAACGTGGTGTGCCTTTCGATACTGCCTCAGAAATGGTGCAGATACCATTTCCACCGGTTGCGGTGCGGCCTGTAAATTTTACTGGCATCACTGCTTACTGGTGCGATCCGAATTGCTCGAGTGAACCACGCGACAAATATTTTTTTCTTTTAAATGGTTAATTTTAAGGTTATTTGAAATTCGAAACTGCTAAAAATCTTAATTATGGAAAAACAAGAAAAATACCTGTACATTTGGTCATTGAGGAGGCATATTGGTTGTAGAATTTGTAAAAGAAAATTTGCCCACTATTTTGCAAAATGTGAGGTGGAGATTGGTGGTAAATTCACAACAGAAGTGCGTGCAATGGGTGCAATGGGAGCATTGAAGTCAGGGCGGCTTAGACAAGGATAAATTTCACCAGTGCTTGAGAGCTTTAGAGCACTGAGAAAAGTGAAAAATGTGGTTTTTTGGCCATAATTTTATTTTATTTAACCCTGTTCTAGTGCGAGAGGTTTTTTAGGTGCACCAGTGTGGTTTCTTAATACCGCACCAAGCGGTTTCTGTTTTGGCACAGTGTTTTATGACGCACCGATCCGGAAGAGTTGTAAAGCATTGGTGCTCTACAGTAATACGACGCACCAGGCGGGTGTGTACGGAGCACATTGTGTCCGGTGTGCCAATGTTTTGTGCGTGCTGGTGCTTTCTCTTTTTCAGTGCACCAGTGTAGTTTTGGATGATAAGTGCACCGAATGAAAAACATCTACAAAAACCTTCACCCACCAACCTCCTCTAGTAACCTCCACTAGAAACGGATGTTCGGGGTATTTTTATAATGGGTTCCTCAAAAACATCTGCTAGAGGGTCTTTTCCTTGTAGTGCATCCATATTAGCTTCCATTCTCTTCTTCAAACCATCCATATTAGCTTCCATTCCCTTCTTCAAACCATTTATCTTAGCTTCCTTGCCTTTCTTCAAAACATCCATTTAATTTTTTGTTGCTCTTTGCGAGAGCGAAATTTGGTGCACTTGCTCTTGTATTTTTGATATATCATGTTGTACTTCTTCATCTTCATGAGTCATAGTAGAATATTATGAGGGCTTAATGGGTTTTGAATTATTTTTAGGGAGCATTTTAGAACCCAATACTGATATCTATGCTTCAATAGGTTCTTGGAATCACTTCAAAATGATTTTTCAACCATGACATGCAATTTGAAAACAAACACACACATTTTTCTTTCTTTTGAGGAGCTCGATATTGAAACTAAATTATCTTTGTGATCTAGGATTTTCAATATCTGAAATTCAGTCCTGTGGTAGCCCTTTGAATCTTCTTTCCAATGCTTTAGGTATGACCTGATTTGGATTCTTCAAGTTAAAGTTATGCCCAATCTCCCACAATGACCTAATTATGGATTGGTTTAGTAGAGTTAACTTTTACGGTGTGCCACGTGTCACGGTTTCATCCTTAGGATCTGAAATTGACACACAGAAAACTACAGTCCGTGCACTTGCAGTCACTTTTTACAAAATTCAAATCATGCCTAGAGAGAGATTTATAACGATTTTTCGATGGTCACCTCTTTTAGATGAAATTCAAGAGCCTAAAAAAACCCTAATTTCCACAGATCATATCTTCGAAAATATTGCGAACCAAGATCTGAAATTTTTACAGGACATTCCTTGTGATTTCTTCTTTGCGTGCTAAAACTTTTAGCTTCCAAACCTTTGTAAAAAAAAATTATAGCAAAAATGTCATGATGAATGTTTAGAGCAGCAAAACCCTAGAATCCAAAGCTCTAATACCAAATGTTAGGAAACCAGCTCCAAAAATAGAATAAAAGAGAGATCAACGCCTTACAAATAAACCACTTCGAGGGGGAAACCTCCTTTACATTACATAAATGAACAATTCTCAGATGATACAAATGAAAAAACCTCCTTCTATATATAGGAGTCCATGGGGTCAAAATATAATCCTAGCCAACCTCACAATAATAACGTAAAGGCACAATAATAACAATATTGGGGTTACAGGGGTTCAACAATAACAATAATGGGGCTACACTAACAATGATAAGGGACTACACTAGTAATATAGGGACCTAACAAAAGTTTTTATATAAATTCAATAAGGAAATCTCAAGGTCCAATACTTGCAACTTCAAAAATTGCAACTTCTACAGTAAGATGTTGTGAATAATTCATTTGAACTACATATATTGAAGGCCAAACCCCTTCCTATCCATGAAAGGAAGTCTTTACAGATATGGAAGACAAGGACATGAATCAAATCGTTCAAAATACAAAAAGAGTTCCAACTTCATTCTCTTAATTAGTGGTCATAGAAAGGAAATTAATGATAATAAATAATCCAATCCTCAATTGGGATATTCACTAGATAAAATTGAAGCAAAATCCATAAAAAAATGTGATATATGGTCACAATTATAATGATTACACGTATTTCATGTTGGATAAGTTGATGTATTGGGTCATAGGGAATTTAACATATTTGTAAGCCTTCATCTAAATTTAGAAAAAAGAATTTAAATTTTGAATATTAAACTCTAAACTAATGCAATGCATGAAGTATGATGGATAAGAAGACCACATGCATGAAGTATGATGGATAAAAATTCTATGAACGCTTTGATGGACCAGAGCTTCTAGTTATGTATTATATTTTTGATTAATTTCACATCAATTAAGGCAAAGACATTGAAAATTTAATTTGAAGTTGACGTTGGATCTTGTCTGCTGAACATAAACAAAGAAATTGACGCTCATCCATGGAAGGTTAACCAATGTTCTGGGCCATAAAAATCTCATTGTTGTGAAAGCATCAGTGATTTAATAAAGATCCTTCACTTTTCATGGATGCACACCACCATTTCCTTCATCTTCCCCACTAACTACATGGCGACTGTTTGTTTAAATGAATTTCATAGGCAGCTAGAAACCTGGACTAGGATAGGAGCCCAGTTGTTTAGCGACTGCAATGTGAGGCCTCAAAGCCTGGTGTCAGATTCGAGCACCTGCCTTGGAATTGGGAATATAAGCACCTTCGAGAGCAGGGTGGATTCATCTGACATGAAGTTGAACTGCAATGCATCTCTCCCTAGGGATTTTCCATGCAATAAACGCTTGAGTTCCATGGCGATGGCACTCCGTTCGCTAGATGAAGGATACGTAGGAAAATAAAATTGCCCATTTTTTGTGATTATTTTTGTGGAAGGATGCATCAATTGTTATGACGGTCTTGGCCTGAACATTGCTTACTACCTTTAGAGTGCACATAATTTAACATCATTGGCATCCTATCCGTACAACGAAATAAAGTGAGGAAGATGTATTTACTCGTGGCTGTTCCTACAGTAGTAATCCTCATTTTGGTATTGACCATTTCTGTGTATATAAACTGCTGAAAATACCGTCTCCGCAATTCAAAATGGAAGAATCTGATGCACAGATACAAAGTGTTGAGTGCGAGCACGGGACTGGCGTCCTTTAACCTATCGGAGATCATATATTTGACTGGGAATTTTTCGGCATCGAATGTGATTGGAAAAGGAGGTTTCAACACTGTTTACCAAGGTATGCTGCCAAACGGATTGCGGATAGCCGTAAAGAGATTAAGTACTTCGCTAAGATCAAAGAAGCTATGGATTTGAGCCACGAACTGCGTGTCATCAACAGTATTAAGCACTGCAACCTCCTTCCTCTCAAAGGCTATTGCATCGAATTCAACAAAGATGGACATATTAGTGAGCAGCTTCTGGTTTCTGATTTAATGGAAAATGGTAGTCTGGCTGACTGCCTCTTCAATCCCAGAAGATAAACTTGCCTGTCATAGCCTGAGTAGTACAAAATTGCAGTGGGCATAGCGACAAGGCTCACTTATCTCGACGAATTTTCCAAGCCTACCATCATTCATAGGGATGTAAAGGATGCCAATGTGCTACTGGACGCCCATGTCAATTCTATTGGCAATGACTTTGGTCTCACCAAGTTGAAGAAAGAAGAATAAGAGGAGAAAAGTCACTATAGCACCCGGACTATTGGGAATCTTAGTTATGTTGCCCCCAAATATGCTCTCTACGGCCATATGACAACCCAAAGCGATGTATTTAGCTTCGGCATCATATTTTTGAAGCTCATAACGGGGCGGTGAGCTCTGAATTTGAGCTTTGGTATTGATTTTGAGCACTTTCTTTTATCGGACTGGGTCTTCAACATGACACAGAATAGCCGGACAAAAGAGGTTATCAAAAAGAGGATGGAGGATTTAGGATACAGGAATACAATAAAGAAATTTTGAATTTTTGCAATACGATGCTCCCACCCAAGAGTTGTGTCGAGGCCCTCAATGTTAGAAGTATTGTTGTCCCTTGAAGCATTAGATGGGAAATTGTCAGGTACCAAAGAAATTGAATCAGAACTGGAAGCTTCCTCCAACAGCAGAGGAGACTTCAGTTGGTTTCTATCAATGAAGATGTGTACAGACAAGATCATGGTGCAGATGGAAGAGAGAACCGTTGATTGGAGTATTTCTTCGAGCTCAGTAAATGATTAAATGAGAAGTAGACATGGCCCAAGTTTCTTCCAAGGAAAGAAGAAGAAAAAATTTAGCAGCAAAGTTGGGAAAAACTGTCATCAAGGAAAAACGTTGGGTATAATGGGTTGTAAATGTTTGATAGAGACTAGAAAATAAAATGGAAGGCACCCAAAAATCTGAAGTTTGAATGATATTTTTTATACTTAATTTTATCATAATCTTCCCAAATTTTCCATTTTTTTCTAGCTTAATCTATAAATTCTTTAAACTATGAGTGGATTTAATATCAAGAAGATGCCTTGTAATTATTTAGCCTTGTAACACATTTCTTTCCTACATTCTATATTTATTGTGCTCTATGTTTTTAGATTGGCAGCCTTGGTGGCCTAGTGTGTTGGTGTGTTGTTTGCTTGCTATTTTGGGCTGCATCAGGGATGCCGCCATCGTTTTCCTACTCCCCATTCTTTATTTGCTTCGTAAATATCAACGTCTAATGATAAACTTGTATTTTTTTACTTGTGTGTTTTTTTGTTTAATATTTTCTCTTCTATTCCTAATTATTCTAAAGCGCAGCATAATTTTCGGTTATTAATATTTTCTACTGGTTGTCGACAAATTTCGAGGAACCTGTACATTTTGTTTTCCATACATGCATTTCAAAGTCGAGTATGCTCATTTTACTTAGAAAAGGTGCATTTTCTGGATAGGACGTTGTTCTTTATAAGAAAAAATATTCTTCTTGCTATTTACAAGAATCATTGAGAGTTATCATTACATAACGAGCTCTCAATGAATCATGAATCATAGAAGAGTTATCAGTAGACAACTAGCTCACAATGAATTATGTTATGACTTATGAATCATATAAAAGTTATCAGTACACAACCAGTTCTCAGTGACTTCGAATTTGGGTGAGGACATTATTATTAAACCCTATATTATTATTAAATTCTCTCAATTATATTCAATTAACATGTTGTGATTGAAATTTTTAACACCAGGTTTAAGGTTTTTTAGTATTTTAAGGATTTAATATTGAATCTCATTGTTTAAATAATAAGAATTTGAACTTTCAATCTCATTGTTTACATAAAACTTAATATAAGACTTAATGAAATTACAAATTTGAAATTTAATTAAAAAAAAATCAATATTAATTATAAATTTAGCTGATTTTTTCATCAAATTTCTAAATTCTGCAATCGAAGTAAAAAATAAAAATTACCTCTGCTTAATAGTTTGAATTGGCCATCACATGTAGATAGATAGTTTTAACTTTTGTTACAGGATTCATGAGGAAACATGATCTAATACTGTAGAAATTTGAATAACTGATATATTATTCACCGAGATTCTCATGATAACACACTATTTTAGCTTCATGCATAATACAGAATCTCTTCTACCATTGATCATCACATGCGGAAATAAAATCAATTTCATGCATACATTAAAACCACAAACAATCACACATATGAACACAATATTTAATGGGAAAGCTTAAAGCTGAAAACCCCCAACTATTTGTATATTATATGTCATGGAGATCATGTAACAATCATAGTACAAAGCTCCTCACAAGCTCTTAGCACCACTTCCAATTGCTACACACTATCAAGCTAGATCTAGCAAAACACATGCTCCAATCTTTTGCCACTTGATAGCCAGCCTCTATTGCATTATCAATGCTATGGGATGGCTCATTAAATAACATAAACCACTTGGCTTGTACTGCGCAATCCTCATGGGCTTCTCCACCTATCTGTGTGTTTCAAATAGCAACAATATAGTCACAACTGATAGTTAACCTGCTCTTTCACCTATCTCTGCACTGCTCTCCACTAAAATTGTCCATGCACTAAAGTTAACTGATGCATTCTTTAGTTGATTTATGAGTTTATAATTAGTGAATTAGTTAATAATTAATTCACGCCACTCTCACTAATTGTATCAATCAGTTAAACTAGATACAATTAGCTCAACTATGTTTAGATTAGTTAAACTAAATACAACTCCACTAACTTCCTCAATAAACTCCACCAAACTCTGTCACATGAGTTCTAACTGAAGTATCCATGAAATAGCTCCACATAACCCTCAGGAATAGCGTAATTCCTTCTGTCAGCTCCTGTGCCACATCTGTGCACTTAACTGAAGTGCTCCAAGAGAATAAGATAATGTTTAGAGTCCAAATATTATTAAGAACTAATAATATTCAACATATCTATTTTTAGATTAGCAATCTAAAAATAGATTCCGCCCATTATGTCTAAAAATAGAAGTCCATCTACTTTTTCCAACTTGACCAACCATCCACAAATAGCATCCTGCAACTCATAGAACATGATCCATATGTCTAAAAATAGACATAGTCTAAAAATAGACTTTGCGCCAAAAATAGCCTGCGGGCCCACTTAGTGAAGGCGACTTTTTTCACTAAGCTCATCATCTTGTTGCAATCTCAACACTCCCTCTCAACAAGATAAGCATTATACGCAACCCTATCACCTTGCTGTGGTATTCAAATTTTCTCTGGTGAGTGCCTTCGTCAAGATATCAACATCACGATCCCTCGGTAGAATGTATGAAAGTAACATGATCTTCCGCTGCACACAATCTCTGATATGATGATACCGATCCGTGAAGCCATGCCGCCTCAACTCATCCTCCTGTCTGTACCATGATCCATATCCCGATGTGCCTCTAAGATATCTGAATACATGCTTGCCTGCCTTCCAGTAGAGCTTGGTTGGCTTAACCATAGCTTGAGAAAGTTGGTTAACAGTATAGCATATGTCGGGTCATGTATTGAACAGATACATAAGCGACCCCACCAACTGTCGATAAACAGTGGCATCCACTACCTCCGCTGAAGTAGCATCCTCCTTCCTCCAACCACCAGGAAGAGGAGTATCAATAGGCTTGCAGCCATGCATGTTGAACTTCTCCAGTATCTCCCAGGCATACTTACCCTGAGAAACAAATAGTCCACCACTTCGTTGCCAAATTTCCAATCCCAGGAAATAATGAAGGAGGCCCAAGTCCTTCATCTCAAAATCCTTTGCAAGATCAGCCTTGCATGAGTGTATTAACAGTTCACCACCTGTCAAAATCAAATCATCTACATAAAGTACAATGATCAAAAACTTACCCTCCACCACAATCTGGTATAGGTTAGGATCTGCCTCACTCTTGGAGAATCCAAGTCCGGTGAAATAACTGTCTATCCATGTGTACCAAGCACGAGGTGCTTATTTCAACCCATACATTGCTCTCTTGAGCCTGCACACATGCGACTTGCTGCTGAAGATCTCAAAACCTTTGGGCTGCTCTATGTACACCACCTCCTCAATGACTCCATTAAGGAATGCAGTCTTCACATCCATCTGATGAATGTGCCACCCCATCTGCACTGAGAGAGCAAGAATCGTCCATATGCAAGAATACCTTGCGACAGGTGAAAATGTCTCCTCATAATCGATCCCCTCAATCTGTGAAAAGCCTCGGGAAAAAAATCTTGCCTTATACTTCTCCACACTCCCTTCAGCTGCCTGCTTCACTTTGTAGATCCATCTCGAACCCACCACTTATTTCCCTTCCGGCCTCGAGACAATCTTCCATGCACTATTTCTGACAATCGAATCATACTCTTCCACCATGGCATCTACCCATGCAGGATCCTCCACAGCTTCCTCGAAAGAGGATGGCTCTATCAAAATACACTTGCTCATAAGATCCATGTATCCAGTATACCGGTCAGGTGACTGTCTCTATCTGCACTGTGATGTAGGTGCTCCTACAACCTTCTCTACATCTTGAGCCAGTCGCTCAGCTTCTGTAGTGCGCTTCCGCCCTCTTATGGTTGGCGCTGCCTGAGTGGTCTCTTCCACTCCATGAACCTCCTCTTGTGGATGATACACATCCTGAGTCTCATCCTTAGGAACAAATAGCTCTTCATCTGCATGCAAGAGTGGCTCCCTCTCAAGCGAACACTTCATGGCTTTCTCCTCATGAAATTTGATATCCCGTCGCACAACAGTCTTGCGACTGTCTGGAAAATACACACGATAGTTGTGGGGCATATTAGTGCACCCCACAAATATCCCAACCTCTGCAGTTGGCTCCAGCTTCTTCCTAGCATCCTTCGTCACATGAATGTAAACACGTGAACCAAAAATCCTCAAATGGGAAATATCAGGCCTTTTACCAGAAAACGCCTCCTCGGGTGTACTCGTGCCAAGTATCATGTGAGGACAATGGTCTTGCACATATACTTCAGTATTGCATGCCTCCACCCACAAGTGAATGGGAAGGCCCTGATCATGCAACATTTCCCATGCAACACCCACGATCGTTCTGTTCTTTCGCTTGGCAACCCCGTTCTGCTGTGGGTTATGAGGTGCTATGAGCTCTCTTCTAATTCCTTCTGCGCTGAAAAAGTCCTTGAATTCACCAAAGATGAATTCACCACCATTGTCGCTCCTTAGAGCCTTTACCTTCTTCCCCGATTCTTTCTCAACTAGTGCCTTGAACTCATAGAACTTTGAGTATGTCTCGCTCTTCTTCTGCATGAAGAAGATCTAGCACTTACAAGAAAAATTATCAACAAATATCACATAATACCTGTCCTTTGCTGTCGAAACTGCTGAGAAAGGTCCACACACGTCTGTGTGAATTATCTCAAGGATCGTCGTGGCACGCCTATCCTTCTCGTGAAAGGTGGCTTTCACAAATTTTCCCAAGGTACACCCCTTTCACTGATCTGATTGCGCAAGAGTGCCTTTAGGAAGCCCAGTAGAAATCTGATGCAGTATCTTCAAAGCTCCATAGTGAAGGTGGCCCAATCTCCGGTGCCACAACTCACCATCATCCCATCTCACCACTCCTTTTGCCTTGCCTTCCATTGCTGCATAGCCATCTACCTACAATTGATAAAGGTTATTAACTTGAACCCCTATCCTCTGGGTCTCACCAGTTGCCTTACTGTGTAGGAAAGCCTTTCCCTTGCTAAAGACAACATCATAATCCTTGTCTTCTAACATCGCCACAGAGATAATATTCTTCTTCAATCCTGGAACATGCATCACTTTCTTCAATACGAAGGGTTTACCAGACTCCCTCTCAAAGGAAATGGTACCAATACCGGTCACACTATATCTACTATCATCGCCCATCTCGATGTGCACTCCAAGATCTTTCTCATCCAGATCAGTAAACAAATCTTGATCTCCTGTCATGTGAAAAGACGCACCACTGTCAAGAAACCACACTAATCCCGTCATACTTGAGACCGAGCATGCGATCAGAAAAAAATCCAGCTCAAACTGTGAGGCTAAGGCCTCTCCAGCTGCAGTCCCAGCAGCTTGCTTATTTTTCTTCTTCTGTGGAAAACTAGTGGCGTAATGTCCGTGTTGGTGACAATGAAAGCACTTCACCTTGGACATGTCCTGCTTCTTGCCTTTCGCACCGGATTGAGAAGATTTATTGCTCTTCCCCTTCTTTGGTTTGGCAGCCAAAGCACAATTCTCTTCATTAGAGTTCTTTGATGAAGATCCGTCCCTGGTACTCCGCCTTATCTCCTCTTTCACAAGATCCGACCAAAGTCACTCCCATCCTGGCAATTTCTCCCGACCATTGACAGAGTCCTAATAGGAGTGCCAACTCTTCGGAAGCCCAAGGAGAGACAAGCTCACCAAGTCCTCATCATCAACAATAACCCCCACACTTCCCAGCTCATCCCTGCATTGGATGAACTTCATGAGGTACTTGGGCATACTGTCGCCTTTCTCCATTTTTATGTTTCTGAGTTTATCCTTGAGTGCCAACTTCCTTTGATCGCTCTTGCTTTGGAATAAATCTGTCAAAGCTTTCCACATCAAGAATGGAGAAGCCTTACCATGAAGGTTGGATACTATGTGATCCTTCACGCCCTCCAATAGAATCCTTCAACACTTTGATGTCTTCTTTTGCCATGTGTCAAGTACGATAGCATCACTAGAAGTAGGCTTTGGAATTTCTACATCTATGAACTCCTTCAACCCATTGTCATCTAGCACCGCCTCCATCCTGTCCTTCCATGTAATATAATTCAAGCTGCCCTCAAGGGCATACTCCAATCGCAATCCGTTGAAAGACATCTCAACTTCGACACCAAGAAAACACTGCTGCAAATTCGAATTCCACCAGCACAAAACTCAACCGCTTCAATGTTTTGCAATTGCTCCAATGATCAATATCGCTCCGATACCATGTAGAAATTTGAATAAATGATATATTATTCACCGAGATTCTCCTGATCACACACTATTTTAGCTTCATGCATAATACAGAATCTCTTCTACCATTGATCATCACATGTGGAAATAAAATCAATTGCATGCATACATTAAAACCACAAACAATCACACATATGAACATAGTATTTAATGGGAAATCTTAAAGCTAAAAACCCCAACTATCTGTATATTATATGTCATGGAGATCATGTAACAATCATAGCACAAAATCTCCTCACAAGCTCTCATGCACACCCTCAATTGCTACACACTATCAAGCTAGATCTAGCAAAACACATGCTCCAATCTTTTGCCACTTGATAGCCAGCCTCTATTGCATTATCAATGCTATGGGATGGCTCATTAAATAACATAAACCACCTGGCTTGTACTGCGCAATCCTCATGGGCTTCTCCACCTATCTGTGTGTTGCAAATAGCAACAGCATAGTCACAACTAATAGTTAACTTGATCTTTCACTTATCTCTGCACTGGTCTCCACTGAAACTGTCCATGCACTTAATTTAACTGATGCATTCTTTAGTTGATTTATGAGTTTATAATTAGTGAATTAATTAATAATTAATTCACACCACTCTCACTATTTGTATCAATCAGTTAAACTAGATACAAATAGCTCAACTATGTTTAGATTAGTTAAACTGAATACAACTCCACTAACTTCCAAAATCAAATCCACCAAACTCTGTCACATGAGTTCTAACTGAAGTCTCCATGCAATAGCTTCACTTAACCCTCAGGAATAGCATAATTCCTTCTGTCAGCTGCATGTGCCACTTCTGTGCACTTAACTGAAGTGCTCCAAGAGGATAAGATAATGTTTAGAGTCCAAATATTATTAAGAGCTAATAATATTCGACATATCTATTTTTAGACTGGCAATCTAAAAATAGATTCCGCCCAGTATGTCTGAAAATAGAAGTCCATCTATTTTTTCCGACTTGACCAACCATCCACAAACAGCATCCTGTAACTCATAGAACATGATCCATATGTCTAAAAATAGACTTTGCGCCAAAAATAGCCTGCGGGCCCACTTAGTGAAGGCGACTCTTTTCACTAATATCATCATATTGTTGCAATCTCAACAAATACTTACGTAGTTTGCAACTTCTTTTTAATCAAATTAACTTATTTTTAATTAAATTAAGTGTTTTTGTTTCTTTAAAAATGTTGATGCACCGTTTTGTTAGGGAATGTACAACTGCTAATACATCATTTTTTTAGTGAATGTACAACTGCTAAATGGGTTTTTCCCTCATAGGAAATTACATTGACCAGATTATCTGGCTGGGGTTGTTTGAATTGTTCTATGGTTTTCTCAGTGGTGTGGGATGTAGGGTAATATTTTTTTTTCCCTCACATAGATCTTGACTATCGTCTCAACTACAAATTAAATTCTCACTTAACCACAAACCTTCAATCTAAAATAAGGATTTTCAATCGATCCAACTTTACCAACGAAATATAGTTTAATAATGTTAGGTTTTGAAATATGTCCTGACTATTATACATATTGCTATTCTATCATCCGAAAATAGAATTTCAGCAATGATGAAATCGAGATGAGAAGTGATCAAAGGCCATGGCTCAACAGGAACCTTCATGTTTGTGCACTCATGATTATATTCTCCATTCTATATGGTTATAACTTTTTTTTATAGAGTCGTGGTTGGCTAGGTTAAATTTTCTATGGTTATAAATTTTTAGAGAAAGTGGGGATAGTTGGTTTGGTGGTGGTGCTTGTTGGAAATTGGGAATAAAACAAACAACAAAGGGATGTGTTTCCCACACAACACAGAGAATGAAATTTCGGAAAATAAAAAATTACACACAAACAGACAGAGCGAGAAAAAACATGAGAGAAACTCTTTTTCAATTTATTCAACTCTCCTCTATTCATTCATCTCTCTAAACAAAATAAATCACATTCCTTTTAATACAAAAATGTCCGGAGCTTGAAAGTTTAATGCGGGTCAATGCTGGAACGGAAGGAAATCCACAAAATCATCCTTTTTCCTATTTTATTGTTTCTACACGACACAACGTACAAAAACACAAAAACCCAGACTTGAAATACTATGGGTTTCAGTTGTGAAACCACATTGCATCCATGCCCTCCATTGCAAATCTCATACCGACGATTATAACTTTTAACTAGCGCATACAGAAAAAACATTAAGTTCTTGCAATTGCGATGTGTGATTGCAATTATCGCATCATAACTTAAATCGTATACTTTGCGGGTGCTATCCTCCTGAGCTTGTCACATGTGATTGTGATCACATCACAACTCAAATAACATAACTTGCGGGCGGCTAAAATGTAAGTCTTAAAATATGAAAAGAGTGAACCGCGGGTGGCTTAAAAAGCTAAAACATAAAAAGTGTGAACTACATGCTGTGGGCATGCTAAAAGGTAAATGCTGCAAAATACAAAATTTATAATTTTCGATGTGTGATGACGATGTTGCATCGCAACATCGCAAGGTTTCGGTGCGGGCTGTAAACGGTAAATGTTAAATGTTGCGAAGTGCGGGTTGCAACACTGTAAACAGTGGTAAGTGTGAAATGCGAAAGGTAAGGAATAAAATGAAATAAAAATGTTTGTGGCGGTTTGTAATGAGGTAAGGTTGAGGGTCCCACCAGATCGCGTCAGCAGGGAAATAAGTTTCGATGAAGGGCTTAAGGGGTAAACCTTAAAACTTGCGAGCTATGGTATGTGGGATAAAGGTAAGTCAACGGCGGTGGGTAGGAAATAACACAGAGAAAAGGTCGGGTACTCTGTTGTCAAAATTTTGCGTGAAATGCCTTCAGATTTGAAACCTGGGCTTCATCCTTCTCTTCAAAAAAATTCAATTCAGGTGTGGGTTGCTACCACTTTATTCATGGCGGTAGTTGGGAGTATTTCCAATGCTCCCCCTTAATCACAACTGCCACCATCAATCATTCCCAGACACTTTCTGAGATAAAAAAACTTTTCTGTCCCAATGGCTTTGTGAGGATATTAGCAAACTATTCCTATGACCTGCAATATTGCAACACAATTTCACCATTGTTAACTAATTCCCTTATGAAATGGTATTTTGCATCATTATTCTTTGTTCTCTTGTGGAAGACAAAATTCTTTGACAATGCAATTGCTGAGTTGTTATCACAGATAATTATGGTTCCTTTGTCTTGTTCATGACATAAATCCCTCAACATCCTTTTCATCCAAATTACTTGACATGCTACTATTGTTAATCAGGTAAGAATCAATCCTATTGTACCATACTCGTGGTGCTTGCTTCAACCCATAAAGAGCTTTCTGCAACTTACACACCTTGTTTTCTTGGTCTTTTATCTCATATCTAGGAGGTTGTTCAACATACACCTACTCTTTCAACGCTCCATTCAAGAATGTTGACTTCACATCCATTTGATAAACTTTTCATTTTTTTTTGTGCTACTATAGACAACATTGTTTGCACTGCCTCCATCCTTGCAACTGGTGAAAAGGTTTCCTCATAGTCTCTTCCTTGTTGTTGCTTATAGCCTTTGACAACTAGTATTTCTTTGTGCCTTTCTATCTTTCCTTCAATGTTTCTCTTGGTCTTATAGAGACATTTCACTACAATAACTTCTTTTCCTTGTGGGAGGTCCACTAACTCCCATGTGTCATTCTTTTCTATTGCTCCTATCTCTTCATTCATTGCTCCAATCCACTTCTCTTCTTTGATTGCATCTTCAAAATGGATTGTGTCATTAACATGAAAAAATAATGCAAATAAAGAATTCAGACCAACATTATTATTAACTTCTTCTTGCTCATAAATTTCACTTAAATTTTTGAATCTTGGTCTTCTTGTATTTGTTGAAGATGTGTTTGAAGTTGCACTTAAACTCGAGGGAGTTGTTGATCCTTGTGGTGTGCTTGGAGAAGAAATTCCTTGATTTCTCAATGTTGTTCTATTTCTTGCTTGTTGTGTGCTTTGTTGAGCTTGTGTAGGTGTAGGACGAGCCACCGTTGAGGAATTTCTTTCTGCAATCATTTCCTCTTTGTCTTCATGTGAAATACATGTCTTCACATTCATTGCCTTCTCTAAACTTCCATCCCATGCTTCTTCTTTTATGAACTGAACATCTTTTTTGATTATTACTTTCTTGGTCTATGGATTATAGAGCTTGTAAGCCTTGGATTCATCACTATATACAAGAAATATACATTTCTTCCCCTTTTTGTCCAACTTCTTCCTCAACTGATAAGGGACATGTGCATATGCCACGCATCCAAACACTTTCATGTGAGTGACAAATTGATTTTTTCCACTCCATGCTTCTTCTGGAACTCTGTTTATAACACTTTTGTTTGGATGTCTATTAATAATACAAGTTGCACAAGAGACATGTTCTTCCCATTACTCATTTGGAAAATGCTTTGCATTCAACATAGTTCTTACCATGTCCATGATGATCCTATTCTTTCTTTCTGCTACACCATTTTGCTGAGGTGTATACCTTGTGGTAAACTGCTTGTGTATTCCATGCTCCCTATAGAAATGTAGGAAGTATTTGGAGATATATTCTCCACCTCTATCAGTTCTCAACACTTTTATGTAGTGTCCACTTTGCTTCTCAACAAGAGCTTTGTAGTGGTAGAACTTTTCAAACACTTCACTTTTCTGTTTTAGAAAATAGACCCATGTCTTCCTTGTGCAATCATCTATGAATGTCAAAACATAATTACGACCATTTAATGATGGCGTTTACATTGGTCCAGATAAATATGATTGGACAATCTCCAAAGGTGTCTTTTCCCTTATACTCTTTCCTGCTGGAAATTATTCTTTATGTTATTTTCCCAAGATGTAGCCTTCACATAGGCTATCTAGTTTCTCTATGAGTGGTAATACCTTTACCATGCATTTTCTATGCAACAATTTCAAACCTCCGAAATTGAGATGGCCAAATATCAACTGCCATAACCAGTTATCATCTTTCACTTCTTCTTGAAATATTTCTTGTGGAAACTGCTACAACACCTCCTTCCTTCAAGTCTGATCTAATATTGAGAGGAAACATTCTATTGCTTGTCCTATGTAATTTTGCAATGAGTTATCTACTTGGAGGTTTATCCATGATTGTGCACACGTCATCTTTAAAAAACACATTGTAGCCCTTTTGAATGAACTGTCCAATGCTTAGAAGATTGCATTTCAGGCCAAGTAAATAATGGACATCTACCACAAACTTCTTCTCTCCCTTATTTTTTAGTATGTTTACTCTTCCTTTCCCCATGAAAGATACCTTGCTATCAATCCCCATTGTCACTTCAGATTTTACACTTTCATCTAGATAGGAAAACATTTCTATGTTTCCAGTCATGTGATTGCTACACCCTAAATCTAATAACCATACATCATCTTGTTTTTCTTATGCTACATTACAAGCTAAAAGCACACTACCATGGTTCTAAGATTCTTTTGTAAAATTTACACTTGGTTTACTACACAAGTCATTTTTCTTCTTTATATATTCATTTTCATAATGACCATACTTTTTGCAATAATGACATTGGACATGAGATTTATCATACCTATATCTGTGTGCTTGATTTTGGCTTGAGCCTTGCCTTGGATTCTAATTTTTTCTCCTTCCACTTGTGCTTGCAGGGCTACTTCTTCCGCCTCTGTGTGGGCTTCTTCCTCTTCCTCGGTAGTTTGATCTTCCTCAACCTCTACCTTGACCAAAAGACCATTTTGTCTTAAATGCATGCTCCAATGAGGAGTTTGTTTCTCTATTTAGTCTATGCTCATGAGACATCAGTGATGCATGAAGCTCATCCACTGAAAGTTGTGAGAGATCCTTTGTCTCTTCTATGGCCATTACTATGGCATTAAACCTTGATGGTAGACTTCTTAAGACTTTCTCAACTATTCTCCTTTCTTCAAGTGTCTCTTCATGAGACTTGATTTGGGTAACCAACCCAATCACATGTGTAAACAATGAGTCTATATTATCAAACTCTTTCATACAAAGAGTTTCAAAATATCTTCTCAGCATTTGAAATTTTGTTGTCTTCACCTTTGGCATGCCTTAATAGCTTGTCTGGAGGGTATCCCATGCCTCCTTGGACTTCGTTCTTACTGCAGCCCTTGGGAAAATACTCTTATGTACTGCTTGGAAAATATAGAGAGTGATTTGGAGTCCTTCTTCTTATTATTCGTCAACAAGTCTCTTACTATTTGTATCAAAGAATTATATGCTGCTGCATCTGCTGGTTCTTGGAAACCATTTTCCACATGCTCCAAAATATCTTGCAAGGAGAACGGGGCCTTCATTGTAATATCCCAATAATCATAATTATTCTCATTGAACTGTGGTAGCTTGGGATTAGTCAGGCTTGTGCTTGCTGCTTCCATCTTGACTGTGTAAACAAACCCTCTCTCTACTGGAGAATATGCTTCTTAGTAAATAGTTTCTAGTTCTTTCACTAAGAGCCTAGACCTGCTCTGATACCATGTTGGAAATTGGGAATAAAACAAACCACAGAGGGATGTGTTTCCCCCACAACACAGAGAATGCAATTGCAGAAAATAAACAATTACACACAAACATACAGAGCGAGAAAAAATAGGAGGAACTCTTTTTAAATTTATTAAACTCTTCTCTATTCATTCATCTCTCTAAACAAGAGAAATTACATTCCTTTTAATACAAAAATGAATGGAGCCTGAAATTTTAATGTGATTCAATGTTGGAACGGATGGAAATCCACAAAATCGTCCTTCTTCCTATTCAGTTGTTTCTACACGACACAACGTACAAAAACACAAAAACTTGGACTTGAAATATTATGGGTTTTAGCTGCAAAACCACATCGTATCCATGCTCTCCATCACAAATCGCATACCGACGATTATAACTTTTAACTAGCACATACGACAAAACCTTAAGTTCTTGCGATTGCGATGTGCGATGGAACTTATCGCATCGCAACTTAAATCGTTTAATTTATGGTCACTATCCTCCTAAGCTTGCGGGTGCTTATGTGCGCTATCCATTTGAGCTACCACGTGTGATTGCAATCGCATCACAACTCAAATAACATAACTTGTGGGCAGCTAAAACGTAAGTCTTAAGTGTGAACTGCGGGTGGCTTAAAAAGGTAAAAGGTAAAAAGTGCGAAGTGTGGGCTACGGGCGTGCTAAAAGGAAAATTCTTCGAAATGAAAAAATTGTAATTTGCGATGTGCGATGATGATGTTGCATCGAAACATCACAAGGTTTCGTTGCAGTCACTAAACGGTAAATGTTAAATGTTGCGAAGTGTGGGCTGCGATGCGGTAAATAGCGGTAAGTCTGAAATGAGAAAGATAAGGAATAAAGTGAAATACAAAGGTTTGTGGTGGTTTTTAATGAGGTAAGGTTGAGGGTACCAGCAGATCGCATCGACGGGGAAATAAGTTTCGGCAAAGCACTTAAGGGGTATACCTTAAAACTTGCGGGCTGCGGTATGCGGGAAAAAGGTATGTCAATGGCAGTGGGTAAGAAATAACGCAAAGAAAAGGCCAAGTACTCTGTTGTCTAGATTTTTCTTGAAACACCTTCAGATTTGAAACATGGGCTTCGTCATTCTCTACACAAAAATTCAATTCAGGTGTGGGTTGTTACCACTTTATTCATGGAGGTGGTTGGGAGTATTTCCAACAGTCCCAGTAATCCGTAACGTTATTGTTTTAGTGCTTTGCTGTGGAATCCTTAATCCTATGATTACGTTTACTTCAGCTTCAAATCTGTTCTTAAAAATAGACTTTCAGATGGAAAAATCACGAAAATTGTGGTAAATTTTGAACTTACCATTTTTCGAGTATAGGAGATTTGTTGGTAGGAAAGGGTGGGATATGAATTTTTTGTGTTTCAAAATCCTTGTGTGAGTATTGTTCTCAACTTATAAAGAAAGTAGTGTATCTACATTAACAAGCCTGACTTCCCATTTGCGGAGGATCGGAAATTTTTTTGCAAGAATGGGTGGGATGTGAATTTTTTGTTTTCAAAATCCATGTGAGAGTATTGTTCTCAACTTATAAAGAAAGTAGTGTATTAACAAGTCTTACAAGAAAATGGGAATTATTCCCTTTCCTTCCCCATAATGGGGCAGAATGGAATGGAATGAAAATTTTCCTATATTATATTAAATTAGTATGTAAAATTAATAGAATAGATATATAGATTTTTTTTAATGTATTTAAATCATATAATCTATTAAATTTACAAATAGGTTTTTTTTTATTAAATAAAATTTACGAAATCTTAATGACAAGGATTTAATATGTTTTCTTAATTTTTGTAAAGGTAGCTTATATATATATATATATATATATCATTAAAACTATATTTTTCTTCAATCAAGTTTTCTTTGAAATTCTCTTCTTATTTTTATCAAAGTCATTTCATTTTTCTTCTCCTTCTCATGTTCCTCTTCTTCTTCTCAATCATCTTTCTTTCTAAATTATAGGAAATTTCATCCTAAAAGTACCCATGAAATTTTCATATAGTTTTCATGTCATAATATTTAAACCAATCAAAATCCTTTAAATTTAAAAAGAGGTACATGTAAATATTTTGAAGGGAAAAGAAAAAAACTATTTATTTAACTGTATTTTTTGTTCATCTCCTCATATGTTTATTCAAATTTCAAGTGTAAACACTCTAATGAATACCAATTATGCATACTTATGAGAATACCCACATTGATAAAAATTGAAAATACATTAAAAAAATGTGTTCAATGGGTTTTCTTAATGTATCTTCAAGTTTTATCAATGTGGGTCTTCCCAAAAGTATGTATAATGGGTACTCATTGGATGTGGAATTTGATTCCACATCCAACGAGTGTCTACACTTGAAATTTGAGTTAACCTATGAGGTTATAAGAAAAAAATACAATAAAAAAATTTAGTTTTCTTCTTTTCCCTCCACATAACTCTTATTTTATTATTTTTCCTTACTAGTTCACTTTTAGGTCGAAATTTCCTCTAATGTTCTTTGTTATCGTATACTTTCCTTTTATTATTTTCGTTTGTCCCTCTATATTATTTTCATTCTCTTGTTCAAATATTTATTTTTCTTCTTTGATTTTTTAACTCTCTTAACTTTTATTTCCTTCTTTCATTTTTCCCTTTTCTTGAAATCTCTCTCTTCCCTAATGTGCATATTTTTTCTTTTCTTCTTTTGGAGGATCCTCCTTTTCTGCTCCACTTTGGTACCTATGTCTATTGAGACTTGTTCCTTTGTTACAATTCCAAAAATTTCCACAAATGTTGAAGGCCTAATCCTCCTCAAAATTTCTTCTTGGTTCCCATGTAGAAACCCAAAATGAATGTCAAAGGGAATGTGTATTTTCCATTCCCATCTTATTTCCAAAACTCAATGGAATATAACTAGCATTGATGTGTGAATGCCAATCACGCACAACCCAACCATTTTGTATAGGATTGATCCAATAATGGGGAGGATTTATGTGAGAAAAGGAAATAAATTCGCCCAAACTTCCCAAAAATCTAAAGTGAATGAAGGCTATTAAATGAGGGAGTTTTATCCAACAAAACATGTAATTTCAAAGGCCAAAAGGGTGACATAACCTAAGATCTTGACTACATGTAGCGTCTAATACACTGTTAATTCTATGGACATCTTCTTGCATTCCTTTTTAACAAAATTATGTCTTTGCAAGTGTGCTTTGTTTGCACTCTTATCTCTCACATGTATTTTTGGTTATGCTACCTTCTCTTAGCTTTACACTAACATATTTTTCAAAAAAATTCTAATCCCATTCTACTCTTATTATTGCTAATATACAATTAAGAAGACATGCTATCCTTAGGATTAGATGGCTAAAACAACCATCTCCTATTTTCTTCTTTAATTATTGTTATAGAACTAATTTATACTTTTTACTCATGTCTTGCACAAATAAACACATTATCATTAGTCAAGAAATCATTGGAGCTTTGGCCTTCATTTTTCCATTCTATTGTTGAATTACTTGTCAAGTTTACATCTCCTTTTCCCACAACCTTAGGCTAGTTGAAGATGAATGTTTCAGATTATCCACAATGTTGAAATACATTTGTAGACATTTCTAATCCCAACAGGGATCCATCTTCGGGATAGAATTTGAAGGAATATTGAAAGAGGGACCTTGGAAAAAATCTTCCTCCAAAAGTTCTTCTTCATCATTTATTGTTTCAAGTTCAACTACTTCTATTGGTTCATCCATATCCTCACTCATGAAATCAGTTGGATTGCTACATTCTTCTAATTTTGTAACTTGTAGAGTTTCCTTCCCCTCCTCCTATACTATTGGTGTTAGCCAACCAATGTCCTTATCTTCTATAACTCTATTCATTTCTTCTATTGTTATAGAAACATTTGCATCCACTTATGAATCAATTTCTTTGTTTTCTTCAACTTCCAAAGACTTAATAGGATTATTTTTAATTTCTATATATTTACTCCCTCTAGAAAATGTACATACTTATTGGTATTATCATCAATTTCTACACAAGGCTCAACAACATCATCACAATAAAACAATGGGGTATCATTTCCATTATTATCCTTTGTTTTTCAATTGACCTCATTATGCCTATTTATTTTCTCCAATGCTTCCACCATAGAAACCCTTACAAGAATAAAGTCATCCAATTCCTCCCCCTCTTTAGGTTTTTCTCTTCACATCAACATCTTCCTCACTAATGTATTCTAATGGGTCTTCCTTGTCTACTTTTATTTTTTTTCCTTTGTTTTTTTATTCTTATGGAAACCTCAACATATTCATGCTCATATTTTCCATGAACCCTCTCCTATTTTCCATTTTAAGGCTCCATTTTGGCATTGGAGCATTCTTCCCAAACAAAACTAATACAAACTTCCTGTCATCTACAAGTTTTACTACAATTGAAAAGCTTGTAATCTCCTCATTTCTTACAATGCTTTATCATTGGTTTCTTTTTCAAAATTTGTTTCAATTACCATAATAATAGTATCATTTAAATCTTCCTCTATTGCAATAACAACATGGTTGATTATATTTTCCTTTACACTTTCACAATCATAATGAACAAATGTGTCAACTAGGTCAATTTCATTCAAAGACTCAATTTTAGCTCCATAATTTATGATTCCCACACCATCATCCTATCAACATCTTCCAAATATACTACGAACTCATGGATCTATTTCTCACAATCTCTTCTCATCTCTATTTCTACTTTTTCTTCCAAAAAAAAGTATCCTTAAAATCATGCATGCCATCCTCACTTGATAACTCAACATCCCTATCCACATATATAGGTTTTAAAACTTTTTTTTTAATGAAATGCACACATGCTTTAATAATAAAAAAAGTAAAACAATGGAAATCACGTATTACGTAGCTATTTACCTTAGAAACTCAAATAATGAAATCCAACAAACTTTTTAGAGTCACCCCTCTAATATTTTTTATCATTAATCAAATTTATTGTTTTCAATAAAATATATATGATGTAGTAGAATCCAAAACCATTAATGCATTGAGTATTACAAACTTAATTCTTTAGCTGGAATTAAAAAACCTTGGGCTAACCTTCCATGCACCAAAAAATCATGAAAAGAAAAAATCATGTGTTGAAAACTGGAAAAAATAGATGCAATGACTTCCCAAATTTTTCCAAGGACTCCACCCTTGCCTACAACCCCCTAGATAGGGTGGATTTAGGCCCCTTGTGACACCCCATTTTACTCAACATAATAAATTTTGTATGAAACTAATTGTTCGAATAATATAGTACATACACAACATTCTCCTACATATATGATAGGAGCCCAGATATTCAGTGGTTTCAATGTGAGCCCTCAAAGCTTGGTGTCAGATTTGAGCACCTGCCTCGGAATTGGGAATCTAAGCACCTTCGAGAGTAGGTTGGATTCTTCCGACATGAAGTTGAACTGCAACGCATATATCCCTGAGGATTTTCCATGCAATAAATGCTTGACTTCCATGGCCACAGCGCTCCGTTCACTGAATGAAGGATACAGAGGAAAATTGAATTTCCCATTGTTTGTGATGATTTATGTGGAAGGAGGCATCAATTGTTATGACGGTCTTGGCCTGGACGCTGCTACTGCCTTCAGAGCACACATAATTTAACGTCATTGGCAACCTATACCGTACAACGAAATACAGTAAGGAAGATATATTTACTCATGGTTATTCCTACGGTAGGAATCCTCATCGTGGTGTTGAGCATTTGTGGGTATTTAAATGCCTAAAAATATCATCTCCACAATTCGAAACGGAAGAACCTGATACAGAGGTACGAAATGTTGATTTCGAGCACAGGACTGACGTTTTTCAGGCTGTCGAAGATCTGAGATTCGACTGGAAATTTTGCAGCATCAAAAATGATTAGAAAATTAGGTTTCAGCACTATTTACAGAGGTACGCTTCCAAACGGATCGTGGATAGCCGTAAAGATATTAAATTATTCCGCTAAGATCAAAGGAGCTATGGATTTGAGCCACAAAATATGTGTCATCAACAATATTAAGCACTGCAACCTCCTTCCTCTCAGAGGCTACTGCATCGAATTCAACAAATATGGATATATTAGCAAGCAGCTTCTGGTTTCATTTTAATGGAAAATGGCAGTCTGGCTGACTTCCTCTTCAATTCCAAAATATCAACTTGAGTGCCATGGCCTGAGCAGTTAAAATTACAGTGGGCATAGCTAGGAGGCTGACTTATCTCCACGAATTCCCCAAGCCAGCCATCATTCACAGGGACGTAAGCTACGAATGTGCTGTTGGACGCCCATCTCAATGATATTTTCATAGAATTTGGTCTCGCCAAGTTGAAGAAAGAGGAAGATGACGAGAAAATCCTCTACAGCACCCGGACTATTGGGACTCTCGGTTATGTTTCCCTAGAACATGCTCTCTACGACCATCTGACAGCCAAAAGCGTTGTATTCAGCTTCATCATCATACTGCTAGAGCTCATAACTGGATGGAGAGCTCTAAATTCGAGCTCTAGTGATGTTGAGCACTTTCTTTTATCAGACTGGGTGTTCGACATGATGCAGAATAACCAGACATAAGAGGTTATCGACAAGAGGATGGAGGATTTAGCACACAAGAAGAAAATAGAGAAAGTTTTAATTTTGGCACTACGATGTGCCCACCCAAGAGTTGTGTCGAGGCCCTCAATGCCAGAGGTATTATCGGAAATTTTCAGGTACCAAGGAAATCAAATCAGAATTGGAAGCTTCCTCCAACAGCATATGAGACTTCACTTGGTTTATATCTCCCGAGATGCGTACGGACGAGAGCACGGTGCAGACGGAAGAGAGAACCGGTGATTGGAGTATTTCTTCGCGATCAACGCGAAATTAAATGAGAAGCAGACATGGCCCAAATTTATTTATTTATTTATTTTTATTTTTAGTGGGGCTCCCGTGAACCACTTGTACTGGCTGTTGCAGGTGGATCCAGGATTTGAGCATCTGAATATCTGATCTTTCCGTAGAATTCATCATCCCATGCCTTAGTATAAATGCGCCGGACAATCATGGGCTTGTTTAGGATGATTTGATGTTTAATCTTGGTCATTACTAACCATTGGTGATGTATTTCCATATAGGACTTTAAAATGGGATTTCTCATTTTATGTTCAAGTCCTGCAATTTCTTTCACAGTTTGGCATGGATAGTGAAAACATTCACCTGTTGTACTTTCAATACAATTAGTACATTTTCCATGAAAATAGGCCTCATAGTAGTGCGGATCCATGCTGAATGGGCTAACACCGTAGTCATACCACCAATTTTCTAACCAAGGTGCAGCTGGCTCTCTTGAGTTAATCCATGTGGGAGAAAATTTCAACTTGGTATAGTGAGTTTCCTCACGTCCATCTTTATTTAACAAATCCCACCATAGATCCTTATAACCTGCAAAATTATAAACAGTGTCAGGAAAAATTAGATTAGGATCATTACCTAGCCAAGTCTGAAATCTGCCGCCTGTATATTGGCCAGGGTTCCTGGTTCTGTTTATATGGTATGTTTTGTAATAGACTCTTGTTCTATCTCCACCGCCAGTACAGATGACAGAGATATCACAAAAGTCCTGAGAGAGTGCTCTTTCAGCTTCATAAGAAGCTATCATGCTGTGTGAATACATCATATCATGTATACATCTACTTCCTTTGGGGTACACTCTCCTTTCTGGTACAAAGTGCTAGAGGTCATTATGATTCTGCACATTTGCGTCTAGCACTTTGGTATTACGGAGTTGCCAAGTAGGACTCCATTTCTCCGCGTAGACCGGCCATGATTCTTCATCTGATATATGTCTTAGCTATTCTCTCTGATGGGCCTGGTCCCATTCTGTGATGATGACCATTACATGTGTCTCTTCGTCTTCTGGGTCATCAACTTGTTCTTGATGCTGGACAAATTCTCTGCTAAGAAAGTCTGGCAGACAATTCTCAGAACCCTTAATATGTTCTACTTTAAAGCCAAAATAAGCAAACAGCGCCTGCCATCTTGCAAATTTTGCATCTTCAGGATTCTTGATGGTTTTAGTGATTACCTTTGCCAGAGCTTTTGCATCTATTCTTAGCAGGAAATTTTTATTAGCCAAGTGAATAGAAAACTTACTGATACAATTCCATGCCGCTTTGACTTCTTTTTCTATTGGAGCATAATTATTTTCTGCTTTGCTCCATACTCCGGAAACGAACTGTACCACTTGTTCTTGATCTTTTGAGCTGTCTTCACTTGGTTTCTGCTTGAGTACACCTCCCCAACCTATATTGCTGGAATCTGTTTCAACAATCTTAAATGCAGCATCATCAGTAACATAAAGAATGGGAAGATTACGAACCTTGGCTTTTATGTCTTTAACAGCTTGGGTGTGAGCCTGAGTCCAAGGTTTCGGATTCTTCCTTAGTCTCTGATTGAGTAGAGACCTATCAATGGCACAAGAAGGATAAAAATTTCTTACATAGTTCAAACATCCTAAAAATCTCTGCAATTGAGTTTTATCCAAAATGACATCTGGAAACTTGTCAGCAAACTCAAGTGCATGGCTTTGCAAAGCAATTTGCCCATTTTCTATTGTGTGCCCTAAAAACTTGATCTTGGTCTGACATAACTCCATATTTTTCTTGCTTAAGACCAGACCATTTCTTTGGACCAATTTCATAAATATTTTCAAATGTCTAAAATGGTCCTGCAGATTCTTGGAAAAAATTAAGAGATCATCAATATAAGCAAGTAGCCATTCATCATAAGGTCTGAAAATTGAATCCATTACCTTCTGAAATTTTGAAGGCGCATGTTTCAAACCAAATGGCATCACATTCCACTCGTAATGCCCTGTTGGTATGTTGAATGTTGTCTTCCGTTTGTCATGCTCAGCAATTGCTACTTGCCAGAAGCCAGATTTTAGATCAAACTTTGAAAATATCTTAGCTCCAGATATTCTCCTCATTAGATCTCCTTTGTGAGGAATTGGGTATGTGTCATCCGCAAGAACAGAGTTTAGAGGTTTGTAGTTTATGACAAGTCTAGGAACACCTCTAATCTGTTCACTCCTTTTGTTCACATAGAGCCCATAACAGTTCCAAGGGCTGCTGAATTCTCTTATCAGCTTTCTCTGTAGAAGCTGATCTATCTCTTTTTGGCAGAGCTGTCTATATTCCGCTGACATTGGAATAGCTCTATATTTACATGGTCTGCTCGTGTATTCTTCTTTGTAGGGAAGTTCTACACAATGTTGCTTACGATGCCAGAATGCATTGGGTTCTTCTGAGCAACATGTGTTTTCAAATTCTTTCTGAAGTTCAGAGATCTGTTTCTGAACTTTTGGAGAACTCAGTTGGTCTTCTATTCTGATTGTGCACTTATGGTCTTTGAGTTCTTCCAGACTATTTTCTGCTTTTTGAAGTTCCTGCATAGCCTGAACCATGGTGGAAACACTGGTTTTAGAGATGTATGGAATTTCAATCCTTTCTCCAGAAACTGTAATAAAATATCCTGCAGAGTTGTCAGGAAATCTAAAAGAACCATGGGGCTCAACTTCTGCTAAAAATACATTTCCCAATATGCAATCAACTGGAATTTCAGCAACTGCAAATGAAAGCTTTACACAACATGAATCAAAACAAACAGCAGCTTTAGAAACTTCAAACTCAAGATGTTTCTTTCCTAGTCCCATAACTTTCTTTTGTGCAATAACCCAATATCTTGATGGAACTATTTTCTTGGAAAGAATATTGATGTCTGCACCAGAGTCAATTAGTGCAGTGACATTATATATTTTGCCTGCAACACAAATATTTACATTAATGTGGTGTTGCTGATATTGTACTGCCGTAACCTGCATTTCACCAATTTCTCTGAATCCAACTAAAGTATCAAATTTTCCTTCAGCAAATTTAACTTTTGATCCTGGAGCAGGGTGCAGTGTGTAATTTACATGTCTGCCTGAAACAGACGTAGAGGGTTGTTGCACTTGGTTAGCCTGGTGTTTCAAGACAGAAATCTCATTCTTCATACTACGGATTTCGGATTTCAGAGTGTGTATCTCCTTACTCACCTCCCCCAAAGTGAGTGCACGAGCTTTGTTAGAATTATGAAGGAGATATGATTTAGTGTTACGATCGTAGGAAGCATCAACAAAATTAGGCTTCTTACCAGAGGAACTATGGGAAGAACCAGTACCATGCTGCATAAAGGCTTTGACTAATGCAGCTTTGAGATCTCCTTCCTCCATGGCGCAGATTTGAGCAAAGACTTTCATCTCATCTTCATCGGTCTGGGCCATGAGGACTTTTAATTTGCCAGAAGAGGCTTCTGGAAGAGATTCATCATCAGAAGAGTAGGCAGATTCAGAATCTGAACATTGACAATTTGTTGAATCAGAACAATGACAATGCAGATTGACTTCTTCATCAGAAGAGGTAGAGGAAGACTCAGAAGAGGAAGACTTAGCAGAAGCTTGCTCAGCATGCTGCTGAATAGTAAGACGCTGGGAACGATTATGACAATCTGTTGTTTTGTGAAAGGAGGAATGACAATGAGAACATCTAGGTTCAGTTTTGACAGTAGTACTGGTAGATGGCTGTTTGTTCTTTGCAGATTTCTTACCCAGACCCTTTTTGGATTCTAAGGATGTTGGACACATATTGGAAGTATGACCAAGTTGACCACATAACCAACAGACAACTTCATTCATACGAGATATTTTGACATCTTTAGGTCGAATGTCATGTGGCTGATAATAATGGGTCTTGGGGTTAGAACGATAATACCCTTTTCTTCCCTTATGCTGTCTTCTTTCTTTTGGCTTTCTGAGCTCGCATCTTTTGCCTGAGCTCAAGCGATATGTAGAGGCTCGAATTAATCTCTGAGCCTTCTTGGCATGCCTCTTGGTCTTTCTGCGAGTAACCAACGGATCATCAACAGTTATACCATATTTGCTGCATAATGATTTAGTACTAGGTAGTCTATTTAATTTATCAATAGACTTTGACATTTTTGAACTGGTACATAGAGTGATCAAAACTTTAGTAATAATAGCATAAAAATCTCCCCAGAGATATACTTCAAGTGGCAAGGGGAATGCTTCTTGAAATTTGAGAATGTCTACCAGCTTTGATGGTAGAGCTGCAAGGTACACTTGCTTCCATAGAATATTCTTTGGTTCTTTAACCAAAAATATCCTTTCAATCTAGTCTCTATGGAAGTCTTCAAACTAATTAATGTTTCTGCACTTCAGATTCATTAGAACCATCTCATTTTTATCTGAGAGTGCAAAGTCTGCTCCACAGAAATGTTCTTGGATTAATGCAGTAAGTGCACCAATCATATTATTTTGTGGAGTACCATCCGGATTAAACAAGACATCTCCCTGTTCATCTTTGAGCACTTCTTGCTCCATTTTGGAGAGCATTACAGGGGAAGATTCAAGTTCCCACCATCTTGCCAATGTGCCTATGAAACATTGAATGATTATTTTGCAGGCTTCCACTTCACTCTTTCCTGCAACACACATAAGCTTATATTCCACAATCATCTGATCAAGCAATTGTCTGATCTGTGCTGTTGACAAATTATCTATATTCCACTCCTTATGACTCCCTTCATAAAAGGTATCGCGGGCTGGAATTTTCCCGGCTCCATACAAGTCAAGGGCAGCATGTCTTGTGAACTGAGGCTCAAGTGGCTCATAGATGGGAAAAGCATGTCTCTCTGTGTCTGACTCTTCTTGAAGAGAGGTGAAGGTTATTCTTTCAAATCTTTCTTCTGTTTTTGACTCAGACTGTTGGGATGGCTTTTCAACTTCTTTAGGGAAAAGCTGAGGGAACTTAGTGATTGGGTTGCTAAGTTCATGAGTATGAATACTCTTTCTCTTTGTCAAAATGAAGTCAAAATTGGCTTTTCAGACTTGTTTAAACTCAATCTGTCCATTTTATCTGACAGATTTGAAACCATATGCCTTGTAGAGATAGACTGCTCAACTATACAATTCTCTACATCATCAAACTTCTTAAAAGATTCTTGAGAAAAATGTCTAACAACTGATAAATCACACTGTACAGAATTCAAAACATTATGTACATCATTAATTGAAACTTGGACACTATCTATCTGATCCTTCACCAAGACAGTCTTGGCAACATTCTTTTCTAGTCCAGTGAGAGCAGTATTTGTCCAATTTACTTGCTCACTGAATTTCTGGATTCTACTCTCAACTCCTACTGCTGCAGTATCTCTTTGAACCAAAGGATATACATTTGCAGAATTTTGTCCTTCTCCTAGGATAATTCTTTTAAAAGGAGGGTATGAGGTAGATGTTTCAATCTTACTGCCATCAGGGGCTTGCCAAGAATGTGAAGAAGAATATGCGGAGTCAGCCATTAAAACAACTTCTAACTCCATTTTCTTTTTCCAAGAATAAAATGAAATCCAAACATTTTCTTCTTCCGTGTATGTTTTCCATTCATCAGCCATTTTTCTCTTTTCTTCTAGTGGAAAAGCAAGTGCAAACTCATCAGCCTGAGGATGGGTAAACAGATCCCAGTTCAACATCTGCTTCATCCACTGAGCAGGGATCTGGTGCTTGGGACAACCATCCATCAAAGTATAAAACTTGTGGATCTCAGGGACTGATGGTCTTTTACAATCTGGACGCAGATCTTTGAATCTGCATTCAGGGATCAGCTTGTCTGCTTGTTCAACATATCCAAGTCCATATTTAGGACTGTTTGCAGGTCTCATATTGGCAAGGATTGTTGTTAGCCTAGGGTCCTCATTTTCTAGTGAAGGCACTAGATGCATCATAAGAACATGTTCATCTTCATGGGGAAATGGAATGTCTGAACATTTTGGATTAGGACAAGGGTTGGTGGAAGTAGACGGAGGGGCTTCACCAGTCCTAAAATTATGGTTCTTATGAATGACCAGATAGGCTAGATCCCGTAAATTTACCTGCTGGTGACACTGTGGACATTCAACACCCAGGGGCTGGAAATTTACAATCTGGGAAAACTCAAATAAAGCAACATGTGAACAATTTGAAACAATAGAAGAACAACTAGTATCTGTACATTCAGGAGCTATGTATCTGGGAGACTTTTTACTCTCTGCTTCAATCCTACGTCTGTCGATTGTAGACCTTCTAGGAAATGACAGAGTGGTTGTAGATTGATTTTCTGTTATGTTAGTAGAGGTGATTTTCTGAATAGCGAGAGGCTTTGGATTTGGAACAGTCCAGTGTTCGGGAAAAGATAGATCCTCCCATTTGATGGCTTGGTGTTCCACCTTCTGATTCTTAGGATCTGTCATGACGACAACACTGGTTTTAGACTCTCGGCTAGGGGCATGGAGGACTGTGGGAAACAGAGTAGTGTTATGATGGAAACAACCTTTGAACTGAATGGCGATATTTTTCCTTTTCTTTCTCATATAAAATCCTGAAGTTTGGATTTGAAGCTGTAAGATAACGGCCAATGTTTCATCAAATGTATAAACTGAAAAATTGGGGTAACAGTCAAACCACACCGGACCATTTGATAATGGGGCAACAATTCCTCCAATCAGGGAATCCGTATATCGATTATGTGTTAGATCTCTAACAGTTGCTAACACATAGGAATCTACTCCTTGATGAGTAAGTGCTTGGATTCCCACTCTAATACATCCCAGATGTAAAAACTGTGTATTTAATTTTTTGGCTTCAGCCTGAAGCTCCTTAGGATTTAATAAAGGAATTAATTGTACACGGTTAGAGTTCTCTTCAATAGAGCTTATTGATTCTTTGATTGTGATTCTGGTGGCAGCTTTCAGATACCAAACACCCAGATCACTATAAACTTGTGAGGCAGAATTTTTTGGTAAAACCCATCTGGCTTGAGGTTATGTCTCTTCTTACAAATGCTCTGACTCATTAACAACTCTGCTACTACTAGCATTAAACATATCTCTGATAGGGTCTTGAGTGGCCCTATCCTTCTCTTCTAATTCTCTGAATGAAACTGATTTGTTCATTGATGAGTCCATTGCAAAACTTCTTCTTTAAAAAGAGAGAGAAATTAAGTACTGACCTTTCTCGAACCAGTCGCGAACACCGACTTACTAGCTCTGATACCAATTTCTAGCAGAGGCTTCTCAATAAGCTTGCTTGCTACTCACAGGCAGACTTGGCCTTGCTAAGTTTCTCCTTTATCTTCTCGACACCACTTTATGTGAACCCAGCGATGAACCCATACACGAACCTACTCCCACGTTCACGCAACAAGCGGCCTATTCTACGGCTTCCCTTCGCCTTTTACGGCCTTGGCGTCCCTCAGTGGTTTGGCGAACCTCTGGCGAACTTCTAGCGAACTTTCAAGAGTATGAGAAGATAAACAGTGTCTTAGCAGCAATCAACAATGCACAGAGTAACAGTACTTAATGATGCGGAACAATGAACATTCTCTCTTTTTATTGATATAAAAATGATATTACAATCATATTACAGACTTATGGAAACAAATTAGCAATAGATTTGGGAAGAACTATCATCAAGGAAGAGTTTTGGGTATAATGGGTTGTAAATGTTTTATAGAGACCACAAAAGAAAATGAAAGGTACCCAAAAATCCGAAGTTTGAAAGTTAGTTTTTATACTTAATTTTATCATAATCTTCCCAAATGTTCCATTATTTTCTACGTTAATCTATAAATTCTTTAAATCATGAGTGGATTTAATATCAAGAAGAATCCCTATAATTATTTAGCCTTGTAACACATGTCATTCCTATATTCTATATTTATTGTGTTCTATGTTTTTAGATTGGCAGCCTTGGTGGCCTAGTGTGTTGTTTTCTTGCTATTATGGGTTGCATCAGGGATGCCGCCATGGTTTTCCTGCTCCCCGTTCTTTATTTGCTTCGTAAATATCATCATCTTATGATAAACATGTATTTTTTTACTTGCAATAAACTTGAAATATATTAACAAAGTAAACAACGGATTACAAAACAACGACATGCAGTTACACATAAACAGAGAAACGACAAACTCATTTACATATCAATGGAATGGCAAAGCAGCTACAGCTGTGTCACCCACTCAGGCTGTGCGTCCAGACTCTCTACCCTTCTATCACTGCTCAAATATATTTATACAAAAACTAAAGTCGATTATTTTCCCCTTCGATGATCAATGGGTTAAGGCGGTTGCGCCCCTTCAAATCTGTACAGGTCATGGCGGTGACAACAAGGTGGTGAGGCAGTGCGTTTTCCGAGTAATTATTTTCAACACTCCCCATTAATTACGACTAACAAATTAACCATGACTTAACATAACTTAAACATGCCTCCTGGTCTAAGTCTCAACTAGGCTTACAATGACTTAAAAACTTTGACACAAATTCTTTACCTAGATTTTTTCCCCCTTTTCTTATAGATCTTGTATCCTTTGAATTGCTTCATATTTTTCTTTTTGGTGTAGGTTCCAAATTTTAGTTTCTTCATTTGATGTAGCAGCTCTTCCATCGTGATATCTTCTTTATCCTAAAAAAATAAAAAATCATTTCAGGATGTCCATGGATGTCATCTACTTTTTGAAAAATATTCTTGTATGTGGACTGTTGCCACATCTCAGCTTCTATAGTTTGTTCTTTATCATTAATATTTTTATTATGAATTGGTTGCAACATAAGTTTATAATAAAATTTTATCTCTTCACGACTCCAATACATCAAAATTTCATTGACATTTTCATTTTCAACATTGTCCATGTTGTGTTCAACATTCATTGCTACAACTTTTATGCACACATCATCAACACATGGTGTTTCAAGCCATGATTCAAGGGTCTTCAATTCTTCTTCATATTCTATTCCTTCTTCTCGGTTTCTTTTAACATCTGTACACACAAAATCAATGTTAGGTTTATATGAAAAAACATCTTCAGAACCATATTGGTTCTGTTCATTCTCCACTAGAATGAGATCTTTCTCTTCTTCTTTCTTTAACTCCGTTGACTCATCATAATTGTGATTATCCATATCTGTTTCTACAAACAAGGTTTCTTCCACTTGGTTTCTAGGCAGAAGTGGGTTTCTGTTGTCGAATAAAAATGTATCAATAAGAGGTTTTTGTTGCACCATCTGCAACCACTCATCACTAGTGCATTCATCTTCATCAAAGTTAACATCAACAATTTCAATTGTTCGATCCACTGAATCAATTTCTTCACCACTGGAAACATTATCTATGCCAAAATCAACTTGTCCTCGTAACGCACCATCAATATTGTGATCCACTTTCAAGTGAGATTAACCAAAATCTTCCTCTTTCTCTAAATTTTCTACTACAGATAGATCTTCAATTTCATCTTCAAACATTGCTTCAACAGGTTGTACGACGCTACGATATTTGACTTGATTATTCCCCCTTTGACCAAATTCTACTTCCAAGATATTCCAGTCTTCCTAGGAAGTTGTATCTTTTTCTTCCTTGCACAAAAACATCTCATCCATTCCCTGCTTGATAAAATCCAATGCTAAATAATATCATACTTCATCATATGGGTTATTATAGTGATACTCAATTAAACCTTTGGCTCGAAGAAAAATTATCATTATGATAACTCAAAGATAAAAAAAATTACCAGTAAACATAGGTGGTGGTAGCAGATCAAAGATACACCATTCAACCTCGATCTTTTCTCCGTCTTCTGCTAGACTTCTGAGTTCTTCAGCTCCAGCCTAAACTGGAGCAATATTTTCCATTTATTTTCGATTCATTTTCTCAATATTCTTCAGTCATCCTTGGCGACCCATGACTGTAGTCTTTCCTTTGTCTTATAGTTACTTACCAGATTGCATGTCGCTATCTTCCATATCACCCCCGAAAAAAAATATATGATTTTTAATATGCGCCCCATAAGGCAAAAAATTCACCCAAAACACTGTCATGCTTGACAAAAAACCAAATAATTTTGGTAAAGAGAGAATTTACAAAGCCCGAAATACTTTAAAAAAAAAACCTCTATTTTTTTTTCTCCTTTTTAAAAAAAATCTTCACATGAATCCAAGTATTCAAATAAGCCCTTCAAATATTCACCCAACCTTTGATTAAATGTTTCATAATCCTTTAATATCTTTCCCATAAACAAATTATAAAAAAAAAAAAAAAAAAAAAAACTCTTTTAATCAAATTCAATAGCTTAATAATTTTCACCATATGAGGGGCATTAAAAAAATCATTCATAAAATATAGAATGAAAATTGACTTTCCTGGAATGCGCTCCACGCCACGGAAAATATGCACATATTTTCGAATAATATAATCTGGCTATCAAAGCATACAGTAACCAACATGGCTACTCTATGAGTCTCCACACGACTTCACTCAAATTGCCCATCTCCAAACTTAGCAACAACTCCAACCTCACTCTTATTGGCACTCGTGGACGCTCTGCAATGTAATTGCAAACCATATGCCAAATGACCTGAACCAATTCCAAACTCCACATTTTTATTTTGAATATCAAGACAAGTCTTTCACAAGTTACACAAACCAAAATCCTTGTAGGGCTTCGGAAAAAAACATTTATAATGAACTTATAGTGGGCTTCCTTCAAGGCAGTCCAAGAAGAAAATTCTGTGTTACCTTCAAGTATTTTATCAGCTTAAAGATTGAAATATTGTTCAGTAAACCATGGAAAAACGCTAAAAAGCTTATTCGAATATAAAATGAGTGATGGACATAAAAACATGCATTAAAATCCAAATATTGAAAAAACCATTAAGTGCCAGCGACTTTGACCTCCTAAAAAAAAAACGGGAAAATATCCAATGGCAACACTCAAATAAAGGCTTAAATTGAAGGCCTTGAGCTCCTCCGTTGATCTGCAACAACCTCGGATTCTACCAAGCTCCTTCTTTGATTTACAACAACCTTTGAGTCAACGGATGGATGACTGGACAAATATTTGAAGTGTGAACTGACAGAATGTATGGCTGAAGGTTTTCTCTCCTTACTTCAAGTGTTCTTTTCGAACCTCATTGAAACACGCTACTCGTGATTGCTACCCATGGTTTCCAGTTACTTGATACTTGATTATCTACACATACTTCACTATCTTCTGACTCCTGGAATCCTCATGCTAGATGTTCCACAAATAACAGAGTTTTACAATCACTCAATAGGTTCTGACTATTGATATTATCTGGCTTTGATAGCAATTCAAATACATGAATAGAGTAAACAGAATATTACAAAACAACAACATGCAGTTACACATAAACAGAGAAACGATGAACTCATTTACATATCAATGGCATGGAAAAATAGCTACAGCTAGGTTACACCCACTCAAGCTTTGCATCTGGACTCTCTGCCCTTCTATCACAGCTCAAATCTATTGATACAAAAACTTAAGGCAGTTATTTTCCCCTTCTATGATCAATGGGTTAAGGCAGTTGCGCCCCTTCAAATCTATACAGGTCATGGCAGTGATGGCATGGCGGTGACGACATGGCGGTGAGGCGGTGCATTGTCAGAGAAATTACTTTCAAAAAAAATTGCATTTTTTTACTTGTTCATTTTACTGTTTAATATTTTATCTTCTATTCCAAAATGTTCTGAACGACAGCATATTTTTTGGTTATTAATATTTTCTGCATGTTGTAGACAAATTTCGAGGAACATGTACAATTTATGTTCCATGCATGTATTTTAGAGTAGAGTATGCTTATTTTATTTAGAAAAGGTGCATTTTCTGGATATGACGTTGTTCTTTATAAAAAGAAATATTCACTTTATGAGTTTCTAAAAATTCCTATCGTGCAGCAAAATTCTCAATGTACTCTCCTTGAAATTGTTGGTAAGAAAGCAACCCCAAATAATGAATTGGAAATTTTCGAAAAGAAAGGGATAGGTCCAATTGCTATAAAGAAATTTTATTTAAATAATTCCCCGAGTAAAACTAGGAAGGCCATTGTCCCTCCTTTCTTACTCACCTTCAATATATACGATATAAATCCACACAACTTCATAATTCATTTTGGTGCTTCTTCTAATGTTATGCCTCTTTCTATTTGTAAAAAATGAATGTTTACATGAAGCTATCTAAGGTAAAAATTATGTAGCTTGATCACAAAAAATTTGAATTAGTAGGGTATTTAAATGATATCCTTATTAGACTATCCTCAAACCATAAAGTTCATCATATTATAGAAACTATTTTTGGTTATATATCGAAGCTCATGGTTTATTTTTGAGTAGAGATTGGTCACAGTGTCTTAATGACTACTTCACTACTAATTTTTCACAAGTAAATCCAAATAAATTTAGGATCAATATGGAATGGTACATGCAAGATTAATTATCATAACAAGCCAATCCTTATGAATGATTCTACTATGGAAAATTTTGATTCATTTTTTGGTAATTTTTCTACTGAGATTTTCCCTTCTCTAAATTATAGAATGTAAGATGAACTAGTATCTTGTACTAAAATTATTACATCAAATAAAACCTTGATTTATGCTAAGCATTGTAAAAGTGATGATGTTGAAGTATGGTCGTTGTATTTTGATGGGTCAAGATCAAAGGAAGGTGTTGGTGTTGGTTTCTTATTACTCGATCCAAAGGGAAATAAATTGTTCATTTCTTATAGCTTAGAATTTAGTTTTACTAATAACATTACAGAGTACAAAGCTCTCATCCAAGGTCATAGAAAATCAATTGCTTTTAATTTTCAAATTTTGACTATATTTGGCAATTATGAGATCATTGTCAAGTAGGTAAGAGATTCCATTCATTGTATTTTTTCCCACTTAAAAGGTTACCAGATTGAGGTATCGAATTTGCTTTCAAAATTTTCAAATTTTAATATTTCTTCTTCTAGATCTAGAAATAAAAATTCAAACTTATTAGTGAATGTAGCTTCTAGATTGACTCATGATGAAGGTATTGAACCTGAATATTTTTCTATTGAGTTTATTTATCAACCATATTTTCCTGATAACATTAATAATTGGAGTGTCATTAATAATGACCAGCATATCATTGACTTCCTACACATTGAATACAACTCCCCAGATACGATGACTAATGAGATTACTCATGATTAAAATACGTGAAGCTTCTCACAAGACAAAAATCAATCTCCAGCTAAAGAAGGGTTCAATTCAGTAAATTTGACCCCTAAATCTATTCTGAGATTGGAAAATTTTTATGATTTTCATGATAAATTTAAAAAGGTGGTAAATTGTAAAACTATCATTTCCTCCATGAGATGTCAAACCCTTGATTTGGGAACTCAATATAAACCCTAGAGCATCAATTTAAGGACATAGTGTAACCCAAAAGAAATATCAAGTTTTATTCGTTCATTCAAGGAATACAAAGATGTATTCACTTGGACATAAAATGATTTGAAAACCTTTGATCCCAATGTCATGCAAAATGTCATTTCAATGAAACCAGAAAACAAGCCTTTTCTACATAAATTAAGGAATATCCACCCTAGTTTAAAACCCATTGTTAAGGCTAAACTAAACAAACTACTTGAAACCCAAATAAGTTTCCTTATTCTTCGTACACAATGGATTGATAATCTGGTACACGTTAGGAAGAAAAGTGGAGATATTTAGGTATGTGTTGATTTCCGAAATTTGAACAAAGCCTATGGAAAGGATAATTATCTTGTTCCACCCATGGAGCAGATCCTGCAACATGTTTTTGACTCTAAAATGTTGTCCTTAATAGAGTTTTTTTCAGGTTATAACTAAGTTATAGTTTCACCTTATGATCAACTTAAAACCACATTTATAACTCCATGGGGAACCCTTCCATACAGGAAGATGCCTTTCGGATTGATTAATGTCAGGGTAACCTTTCAAAGGGAAATGGATATTGATTATCATGGCTTAATTAATGAACCAGATGTTATTTATTTGGATTATATCACCATGTTTTTAAAAATATATTTGACCACTTATCTCACCTCATAAACGTATTTGAGAGATGCAAAAAATTTGGCATTTTCCTTAATCCAAAAAAGATCCATTTTTTTTGTCACTAATGGAAAAATACTTGGTTTTGTTTTTTCTAAGAATGGAATGATGATATATGTTGAACGAACTTAAGATTTTTTCAGCTTGTCACACCCTACTTCTAAAAAATGAATGTAATTCTTTCTCCAAAAATTAACTTTGATGGGGGATTCATTCCAAGTTTCTCAGAGATAGTGAGACCATTGAAAAATTTGGTCAAGAAAAACCCCATCTTTAAGTGGGATGACCAAGAAAGGGAAGTGCTCCAAACAATCAAGCAATTCATTTCACAAGCTCCTGCTTTGATGAGTCCTGATTACACCAAAGAGTTCACCTTGTATACCTTTTCTTTTGATATCACATATCCTATTCTTCTCACCCATAAGAACAATCAAAATTATTAAATTTATATTTCCTTCATGAGCTCTTCTTTTAAAGGGGAAGAACTCAAATATCAATAGTGGAGAAAGAAGCTTTCTCTATCTTTAAGGTAGTAAAACACTTCAAATATTATCTACTGAAATATAAGACTAAAATCATTGTCCCTTATGCAATAGTTATAAATTTGTTTGTTCAAAAAGAGCTCAGTGAGGAAAGAGCACATTAGATGATATCCCTTTAGTAGTATGATCTCGAAATTAAACATGCACAATTGTTTATAGGTAAATTTCTCTATAAGTTGGTTGTCAACTCCATAAATTTACCCAATGAATATTCTTATTTAAATAATGAATTTAATGTTTAGGATGAAATACTATGAAGTCCATCTAATTCTGCGTGTTAGTATAGTGACATCAAATTATTTTTGATACATGATACAACTCATTCAGACCTTGAAGAAAATAAATATAAACCACTTATATTGATATCATACCCTTTCCTGATAAATGACATTATTTTCCAAAAAAAATATGATTAAGTATTACTTCATTGTTTATGAAAATAAGATTCCCATAAAATTTTAAATGAATTACATTCTAGACATACTGGTGGTCATTATGGTGGAGACATCATTGCACATAATGTGTTAATTGTTGGCTACTATTATCCAACACTATTTAGAGATGCACATGTTGTCACTTGGAAGTGCGAAGTTTTCCGAAAAGTTGCTAGTAGGATTTAAAAACCTATTTTTCCCCTACAACTTGTTACAGTTGATGTTCCTTTTCAACAATGGGGCTTAGGCATTGTTGGTCATGTGAACCCTACCTCATCTCTCCTACATAAGTTTGTTATAACAACAACTGATTATTTTACAATATGGGTGGATGCATCTCCACTTCGAGTGGTAAATACAAATCATGTAATAACATTTCTAGAAACTATTATTATCACTTGATTTGGTGTTTCAGAATTTTTTTTTATAATGCATCATATGTCTCTTGTCTTGATATTAATACTTTAACTCTAGAAAAATGGATCAAAAATAAACGTTCAGCAAACTATTACCCTTAAGGTAATGGGCCTATTGAATCAATGAATAAGAATTTGCTCAAAAATTTGAAGAGAACTATTGTTGGTCATCTAAAGTACTCGCACATAAAATTGTTTAATGCATTATCTGTAATTTATTGTGACCTGCCCATATACCATTGAATGGACAAATTTTTAAAGTATTTCAATCAATTTCTTATCTCAAGGTTCAATTAAAAAACACAACTAGAATTAAAATATTTTTTATTCAATTATAATATTGAAAGATTTCATGTAAAGAACAGATAGTTTTTATTCAACATTATTTATTTTGATATTATCTACAAGAGCTTAGTCATGACATGATATATAAGTCAATCGTATTCAAATTTAATATATAGGTAAAAAAAGACTATATGGTAGCATTTCTATTATTTTATATATTGTTATCAACTTTCCTAAATTTACAAGTAGTTATCCAAGTATTTCAATCAATTCCTTATGATGGAAATAAGTTTTATCCAATTTTTCAAAAATCAAATATGATTTAAATAAGTTATATATTCAAATTTAAAATATGTGTAAATGTAAAAGTTACAAAGACAAGTTTTATTCGATTTTATTTTGTTTGATATCTACAAAATTCTAGTCATAATGCACGTCATTAATAATTATTTTGTGCTTACACTGAAATCAATGCATCTAATGCTGCAAGCAATCAAATAGGATCAGAAATCAAAATGTACACTAAAATCAATGCATCTAGTTCTAGCAATCAAATATGATTAGGAATCAACATCTACATTGAAATCAATGCATATAATGCAAGCTCAATATTCAAACAAGATTAGAAATTAACATCTTTAAAATGAGATTAATGCATCTAAGGCAAACAATGAAAAATAATTAAAAATCAACACCTACACATAAGTCAATGCATGTAATTTTCAATAAATCAAATAGGATTAGAAATCAGCATATGTACATTAAAATTGATGCATCTAGTGCAATATTTTTTTTTCCCTTTCTCTGCCCCCTCCATCTGTATTGATATCTCACTCTATCTATCCTTCTTTGTCTCTCTATCTCATCCACCTAGAGACACATATGATCTTCCTTCATATATATCAATCTCTCCCTCCCTCCCTATGTCTCTCTCTTCTTTCCTCTCTCCCCCTTACTTCTATATCTCTATCTCCCTTTGTCTCTCCTTATTCATCTCTCCATGTAACCTAGAAAAATACACATTGTTTCTCCATGTCTATCTATATCTCCCTACCTTTCCCTTTCCTTCTCCCTCTTTCTCTCTTCCCCTTCTCTCCCTCTTTCTCCCCTTCTATCTCTCTTCCCTTTTACTCTCCTCTCTCCCTTTCTCGCCATCTCCCTGGTCTCTCTCTCTCTCTCTCTCTCTAGATGTATTTATTCTTACCTTCATCTCTCTACCTCTCCAACTCCATATCTCTCTCTCCCTCCCTCTCAAGTCTTCTATCTCTTCCTTTCTCTCCCACCTCTCTCTGTCTCTCCCCCGCATCTCTCTCTCTCTCTCTCTCTCTCTCTCTCTCTCTCTAACTTCATCCCGAAAATATATTAACTATATTCCTCCCTCTCTTATTATCTCTCCCCCTTCTCTCCATATCTCCTCATTTGTCTTTCTATCTCAGCCCCAAACATACACACTCTCTCTCCATCTCTCCCTTGTCACTCCCTCCCTATCTCTCTACCTTTCTCTCTCTATGTCTCGAACTTCTTCCATCCCTATATTTTCATCCAACTCCATCTCTCAAGCTCCCTCTCTTTATTGGAGACTCTCTTGTCCTCTCCCTCTCTCCATATTGGTGTTCCACCCTCTCTCTCTTACCCTTCTATCCCACGTTCTCTCCTCTATATTTCAAAAAAATTAAAATAATATGACAATTAACATATTATGTTTAAATTTTTTTTTTTTAATTTTAATTTCATACAACAATTTAAGTTTTTTATATAATACATATTTAAAAGGCAGATTTCAATTGTGTGTTGTGTTGAGATTCAACAAGATGATGAGCTTAGTGAAAAGAGTCACCTTCACTAACTAGGCCCGCAGGTTATTTTTGGCGCAAAGATTATTTTTAGACTATGTCTATTCTTAGACATGTCGTTCATATTCTACGAGTTGCAGGATGCTATTTGTGGATGGTTGGTCCAGTTGGAAAAATAGATGGACTTCTATTTTTAGACATATTGGGCAGAGTCTATTTTTAGACTGCCAGACTAAATATAGATATGTCGAATATTATTAGCTCTTAATAATATTTGGACTCTAAACATTATCTTATTCTCTTGGAGCACTTCAGTTAAGTGCACAGATGTGGCACAGAAGCTGACAGAAGGAATAACGCTATTCCTGAGGGTTTACTGGAGCTATTTCATGGAGGACTTCAGTTAGAACTCATGTGACAGAGTTTGGTGGAGTTGGAGAAGTAGTTGGTGGAGTTGTATTCAGTTTAACTCAGTTGGACTCGGTTGAGCTAGTTGTATCTAGTCTAACTTAATGATACACTAGCGAGAGTGGAGTGAATTAATTAGTTAATTAATTCACAAATAATAACTCATAAATCAATTGAATAATACAACAGTTAACTACAGTGCATGGCAGTTTCAGTGGAGATCCAGTGGAGAGATAGGTGAAAGGGCAAGATATACTATCTGTTGTGACTATAGTGATCGGTGATTGCATCAACACTAAGTGAGATGCCAATGAGGATTGCGTGAAGGTTGGAGAAATTAGAACTCATTCGAGCCATTATTCGAGCGGGGATTGCGTAGTAGAAGCGACCCTAGCCAGGTGGCAAGGATCGGTCATGGGTTTGCAAGATCGAGGCCACGATTGGTGTGTATTAGCAGTTGTATTGTCTTTGAGAGCTTGATATGACTGACTTTTGTATGAGGATTGATTTACATGATCTCTATGACATATGTATATACGGATATTTGGGGTTTTCGACGGGCTTTCCCGTTAAACAACTGTGTTAATGTGTGTGAATTTTTATTGTTTCATGTGTGCATTGCAATCTTGATTTAATTTCCGCAAATGATCAATGGTGGAATAGATTCTGTATTTTTCATGAAGTTAAAATAGTGTGAGATCAGGATAATATTGAACATATAACACATAAGTTATATAATTTATACATGGTATCGAAGCAATATTGATCATAGGAGATTGCAATTATTGAAGCGGTTGATTTTTTTGCTTGTGGAATTCGAATTTGCTGCAGTGTTTTCTTGGTGTTGAAGTCGAGCATTCATTGAAATGTCTTTCAACAAATTGAGATTGGAGTATGCCCTTGATGGGAGCTTGAATTATATTGCATGGAAGGACAGGATGGAGGCAGTGTTGGATGATAATGGGTTAAAGGAGTTCATAGATGCTGATATTCTGAAGCCTGCTTCTAGCGATGCAGCCGCACTTGATGCATCCCAAAAGAAGGTAGAAAAGTGTCGAAGGATTCTGTTGGAAGGTGTGAAGGACCACATTGTGTCTAGACTTCACGGTAAAGCCACTCCATTCTCAATGTGGAAGGCTTTGACAGACTTGTTCCAAAGCAGAAGTGACCAGAGGAAGTTGGCGTTTAAAAACAAGCTCAGAAAAATAGAAATGGAGAAAGGCGACAATATAAAAAAATACCTCACGAAGTTTGTCCACTGCAAGGATGAGCTGGGAAGTGTGGGGGTTATTGTTGATGAATAAGACTTGGTGAGCTTGGCTATCCTTGGGCTTCCGAAGAGTTGGCATAGCTACGAAGACTCCATCAATGGATGGGAGAAACTACCAGGATGGGAGCAACTTTGGTTGGATCTTGTGCAAGAAGAGATAAGGCGAGGTACCAGGGATGGATCTTCATCGAAGAATGATGAGTAAAATTGCACTTTGGCTGCCAAAGCAAGGAAAGGGAAGGGGAAGAAAAATCCTTGTCAATCTGGTGCAAAAGGCAAGAAGCAGTATTTATCCAAGGTGAAGTGTTTTCACTATCACCAGCACGGGCATTTTGCCACTAATTGTCCACAGAAGAAGAAGAATAAGCAAGCTGTTGGATCTACAGCTGGAGAGGCCTTAGCCTCATAGTTTGAGCTGGATTTTTCTTTCATCACATGCTTGGTTTCAAGTGTGATGGGATCGTTGTGGTTTCTTGACTGTGGTGCGTCTTTCCATATGACCAGAGACAAAGATTTGTTTAGTGATCTAGATGAAAAGGATCTTGGAGTGCACATCAAGATGGGCGATGATGGTAGATACAGTGCGACTAGTATCGGGACCATTTCATTTGAGAGGGAGTCTGGTAAGCCTTTCATCTTGAAGGATGTCATGCATGTTCCAGGATTGAAGAAGAATCTGATCTTCATGGAAATGTTGGAAGACAAGGGTTATGATGTTGTTTTCAGTGAGGGAAAATTCTTCCTTCATCATAAAACAACTGGTCAAACCAGGAGGATAGGGATTCGTGTTAAGAATATTTATAAATTACAGGTAGATGGCTGAGCAGCAATGGCAGGAAAATTAGAAGGAGTGGTGATTCGGGATGAGGGAAAATTGTGGCACAGGAGATTGGGCCATCTTCACCATGGCGCTTTGAAAATTTTGCTGCAGATTTCTATCGGGCTTCCAAAAGGTACACTTGCGTAGTCAGATCAGTGCAAGGGATGTACTTTGGGAAAATTTGTGAAGACCACTTTTCATGAGAAGGATAGTCGTGCCTCGACGATCCTTGAGAGAATTCACACAGATGTGTGTGGACCTTTCTCGGTTGCTTCAACAACAAAGCACATGTATTATGTGATATTTTTTGATGACTTTTCTGGTAAGTGTTGGATCTTCTTCATGCAGAAGAAGAGCGAGACATACTCAAAGTTATGTGAGTTCAAGGCGCTAGTTGAGAAAGTGTCGGGGAAGAAGGTGAAAGCTCTAAGGAGCGATAATGGTGGTGAATACATCTCTGGAGAATTCAAAGACTTTTGTAGCAAAGAAGGAATTCGAAGAAAACTCATAGCGCCTCATAACCCACAACAGAATGGGGTCGCGGAGAGAAAGAACAGAACGATCGTGGGTGCTACACGAGCAATGTTGCATGATCAGCGCCTTCCCATACACTTGTGGGCTGAGGCATGCAACACTGTAGTTTATGTACAAAACCTTTTTCCTCATAGAGTACTTGGCATGAGTACACCCGAAGAGGCGTTTTCTGGTAAGAAGCTCGATATTTCTCATTTGAAGATTTTTGGCTCACCTGTTCACATTCATGTGAAAAAGGATGCCAGGAATAAGTTGGAGCTGACCGTAGAGGTTGGGATATTTGTGGGGTACACATAAACACCCCACAATTATCTTGTGTATTTTCCAGACAGTCGGATGACTGTCGTGTGACGGGATATCAAATTTCATGAGGAGAAAGCCATGAAGCTGTCACTTGAGAGGGAGCTACACTTGCATGCAGAGGAAGAGCTACTTGTTCCTAAAGATGAGCCTCAAGATGCGGATCAGCCACAAGAGGAGGTTCATGGAGTGGAAGAAACCACTCATGCAGCAACAAACATCACAGGGCGAAAGCACACTACAGAAGCTGAGCGACTGAATCTTGATGCAGTGCAGAATGTAGGAGTTCCTACATCACAGCACAGATAGAGACAGTCACCTGACTGATTTACTAGATACATGGCTCTAATGAGCAAGTGTATCGTGATGGAACCATCCTCTTTCAAGGAAGTTGTGGAGGATCCCGCATGGGTAGATGCCATGGTGGAAGAGTATGATTTGATTGTCAGAAACAGTGCATGGGAGATTGTCCAAAGGCTGGAAGGGAAATCAGTGGTAGGTTAGAGATGGATCTACAAAGTGAAGCAAGTTGCTAATGGGAGCGTTGAGAAGTATAAGGAAATATTTGTTTCCCGGGGCTTCTCACAGATTGAGGGGATCAACTATGAAGAAAATTTTGCACCTGTCGCAATGTATTCTTCCATATGGAGAAGAAAATTTTTCACCTGTCACAAGGTATTCTTCCATCCTTGCTCTCTCAGCGCAGATGAGTTGGCACATTCATCAGATGGATGTGAAGACTGTGTTCCTCAACCGAATCATTTATGAGGAGGTGTACATTGAGCAGCCTGAAGGATTCAAAATCTTCAGCAGCTAGTCACATGTGTGCAGGCTCAAAAGAGCATTGTATGGGCTAAAACAAGCACCTCGTGCTTGGTACACATGGATAGACAGTTATTTCACTGGACTTGGTTTCGCCAAGAGTGAGGCGGATCCAAACCTATAGCAGATTGTGGTGGAGGGTAAGCTTTTGATCATTGTACTTTATGTAGATGATTTAATACTAACAGGTGATGAACTATTGATACACTCATGCAAGGTAGATCTTTCAAAGGAGTTCGAGATGAAGGACTTGGGCCTTCTTCGTTATTTCCTGGGATTGGAAATTTGGTAGCGGAAAGGTGAACTGTTTGTGTCTCAAGGCAAGTATGTCCGGGAGATACTAGAGAAGTTTCACATGCAAGGCTGCAAGCCTATAGACACTCCTCTTCCTGGTGGTTGGAGGAAAGAGGATGCTACATCGGCAGAGGTAGTGGATGCCACTATTTATCGACAGTTGGTCGGTTCATTCAAGTATTTAGTCAATACACGACCGGAAATATGCTATGTTGTGAACCAGCTTTCGCAAGTGATGGTTAAGCCTACCAAGATCTTTTGGAAGGCAGGAAAGCATGTCCTAAGGTATTTCAGGCGCACATCTAGGTATCGATTGTGGTACAGATAGTCGGATGAGGTGAAGTTGCATGGCTTCACGGATGCATATTGGGCAGGAAGCCCAACGGATAGAAAGAGCACATCTGGAGGGATTTTCAGTATCGTATCTAAGACAGTTTCTTGGTACAACAGGAAACAAATATCTGTGGCACTAAGTTCAGTGGAGGCCGAGTACATGGCAGCAAGTTTGGCTGCATGAGAGGCTATATGGATGAGGAAGATCCTGGTCAGTTTGTTCGATTCTAATTTAGATCCTACAGTGATATATTGTGATAATCAGAGTTGCATTAAACTCTCGGTTAATCCAATATTTCATGATATATCTAAACATATTGACATCCGATACCATCATATCAGAGATTGTGTGCAGCGGAAGATCATGTTGCTTTCTTACATTCCTACAGAGGATCAGGATGCAGATATTCTGACGAAGGTGCTCACCAGGAGCAAATTCGAATACCATAGAGACAGGATCAGGGTGTCAGATAATCCCTATCTTGTTGAGAGGGAGTGTTGATATTCAACAAGATGACGAGCTTAGTGAAAATATTTGCCTTCACTAAGTGGGCCTGCAGGCTATTTTTGGCACAAAGTCTAATTTTAGACTATGTCTATTTTTAGACATGTCGATCATATTCTATGAGTTGCAGGATGCTATTTGTGGATGGTTGGTCAAGTTGGAAAAATAGATGGACTTCTATTTTTAGACATATTGGGCGGAGTCTATTTTTACACTGCCAATCTAAATATATATATGTCGAATATTATTAGCTCTTAATAATATTTGGACTCTAAACATTATCTTATTCTCTTGGACCACTTCAGTTAAGTGCACAGATGTGGCACAGCAGTAGACAGAAGTAATTACATTATTCCTGAGGGTTTAATGGAGCTATTGCATGGAGGACTTTAGTTATAACTCATGTGACAGAGTTTGGTGGAGTTGGAGAAGTAGTTGGTGGAGTTGTATTTAGTTTAACTCAGTTAGACTCAGTTGACCTAGTTGTATCTAGTCTAACTGATTGATACACTAGTGAGAGTAGAGTTAATTAATTAGTTAATTAATTCAATAAATAATAACTCATTAATCAACTAAAGAATACATCATTTAACTACAGTGCATGGAAGTTTTAGTGGATACCAGTGGAGAGATAGGTGAAAGGGCAAGTGTGACTATCAGTTGTGACTATAGTGATGCATTGATTGCAACCAACACTCAGTGGAGATGCCAATGAAGATTGCGTGAGCAACGCTGGAGCAATTCGAACTCATTCAGAGCCATTCTTCAACAAGGATTGCGCAGTAGAGGCAGGCTAGCAGGTGGCAAGGATCGGTGCATGGATTTGCAAGATCGGGCCTGATTAGTGTGTAGCGATTGTATTGTACTGAGATCTTGATATGATCAGCTTTGTATGAGGATTTTTACATGATCTCTATGACATATATTATATACAGATAGTTGGGGTTTTCAACTTCAGGCTTTCCCGTTAAACAACTGTGTTAATGTGTGTGAATTTTTATTGTTTCATGTGTGCATTGCAATCTTGATTTAATTTCCGCAAATGATCAATGGTGGAATAGATTCTGTATTTTGCATGAAATTAAAATAGTGTGAGATCAAGAGAATCTTGGACATATAACACATAATTTATATAATTTCTACATGTTTTACATTCACTTGGAGGGAAAATGATAATTTTCCATGTAAATATTATCTAAAATTTCCAAAATATTAATGTTCTAGCTACCTCGCTCAAAGATACATAGAGTGCTTCATGCCTTCCAATTGAAATTGTTTAGGTTTTATTTCTTCAAAGTTATCTTTAGCTTATTATTACTTCGGGATTTTAAAGATATTATATATTTTATTATGTTAGATTTATATAAAAGTTAGGTTAAATAAAATTAACATGTTGAGTCAACTTGTATGACTCTTTTTGTGTTAATTACTCTTTGGTTGATACCTATGGCACATATCAACCACATTTATTAAAGTGGTTGTGTTAGTATATATTATAATATAAGAAATTTTATATTATATTAATGTTAATAATATTATATTAATACAAAATTAATAAATTTAATATTAACATTAAAATATATTAATATCATATTCTTATTATTAATACAATTTCATCATTTAATTTAATAATAATAATATTTTTATTTTTCTAATATTAATATTAAATTTAATAAGCTTTTTACATGACATGATAACAAAAATTTTAATAAGTTTTGGAATTTTAAAATGAGGTAAAAGCTCAATTTTAGATCATTCAAAATTTTCTTATAGAGGCTAGATCTCACATAATAGCTTGATCGAGCTATGTATCTCGATTGAGCCATACTGTTTGATCGGTCCCCTGTTAAGAACATATCTGGATCGATCGAGGTTTTACGAAACCCTTGATCAAGATATTTGAATTTGAAATTTAGGCACTCGATTGAGCACATTAAGCACTCAATCAAGCCTCTTAAGTCCAAAAATTCACAATTTCATCACCCCTTATGCAAAATTCCATACAACACCATTTTTTACCCTAGCATACTTAGGGCTAAATTTGTCCTTAGGTGGATTCATCAAGGAATCCTCTATCAAATGGCATATTAGTTTCACATTTTTAAATTCATATGATATTATTCATTTAATTTCTTTTAAACATAATGCTTGAATCTTTTTTTGAGCTATTTTAAACAGGTTGAATAAAAAATCAACATCATAAAATATACACAACGAAAAAAATTCAAAAAATATTAAAAAATGCTAAAAATGAAAGTGATAAGAATAGCTCAAAACCAGAACGACCGTGAAGTGCCAATCACCCTGAATCCGATGCACTTTGTTTCATAAAAAACCGACTCCATCCGAGAAAGTTAGAGTCTGATGTCTGCTTTGTCAAACAGGAAAATTAAAAAAAAAAAAAGTCAAACAAATTCAAAGGGGTCAGTTTTTGGTCAAAATGGGTTTTTCTCCACCCAGTGGCGTGCTAACACTTGTCATCTTGTGGTTGCCCAAATTTCTGGGCTCCATGTCAAATTTTGGTTTGTTTTGAATGAACCAATGGGATGAGGACATGTGGTGCAGCCAAGGGTCGCCACGTGCCTCCTTCCAAAGGTTGAAATGGGACTAACTTTGGTCAAAATCATATTAGTGGTGAGGTAAAATTTTATATGGGAGGATTGGCGGAGGTCGGGGTCGACCCTGTGACCTTGCCTGCAACACGCAACAACCATACCAACTCTACTACCACATTTTTCTTAGCTAACTATGCTCCTGAATTATATTTGTTATAACATATGGTATGTGGCGAGGGTAAGTGGGGGTTAGCCCCCAGTCCACATGACCTATGGCCATAACCGCCGGTAGGGCGAATGCTAATGTAGAGGTTGAAAGCGCTAAAACATGGGTTAATTAACCCATAAAACTTGTTTAATTATATGCTTATCCAAATATTAAATGTAGTTTAAGTTGGCAGAGTCCACCAATTTCGACAGGATCTCTAGTTTTAGAAGAGTTAACTGGATTTGCTCCATTTTTAGAGGAGCTTTCCTAGGGAAATTTGATGAGACCATAACCTCAGAAAATTTCGACCAATTTTGGCTCAAAAAGAGTCTACCCTAGAAGATTGGGACATTCTGAATAATTTAGAGTAGGTTTGAGAGCCATCAAAGCTCAGGAAATGACTGTACTAAAAAAAATTGATCAAAAAATCAAAGGGGCCAAGGCATTGAAGCTGGTCCAAGTAGACGTAGCCCAGGATGGGTGAATGCCTTCATAACTATAGTGTAATGTGTGTTGTGTGGTGATTATTTCCTACAGTTTATTTTGTCGTTTATGTGTTCTTAAAGCTAATTTAGTTCAGGAATTTCTCCTAAAAGACACACAAATTGGACACATAAATCCTATCATAAAATTTCTATTTGACACAATACTTAAGCACAGTTTTATTTTATACTAATGAGGAAGCTAGCATAGAAAAACTATTTTGTCTTATTCAGATCAAGTTGGTACCAAAGAAACTTTTAGCTCATTTTAGCTCAAGTTTATCTCAGGGTTTTCCAAGGTTAGCTAGAAAATTAGCTTCTTTTTTTTGTATTTGTGCAAGTAGAATTTAACTGTGTGCAAGTTTATGTGTGTAAGCTAAAGAGAGGAGAGGGTCAAGATTGAGGACTCAACTCTCAAATCACAACAAATACGTTTTTTTTATGCATTACAAGTGTGAAGATGCTAGCTTTATCCAGCACTGTTTCTAATCAATCTTCCTTAGAAAGACTCTTTGATGAAGAGATGTTGTAGAAGATCTTCATCATAAGAGATATGGTGCAAGATATAGTTGAATATAGGAAGGAGATTAGTAGGCTTATGGAGCAGTTGATGGCCATGAAGGAGGAGAAGCAAGAACTTCTGGAGAAGATGCATGAGATGGAGACTCAGCTCCATATTGAAAATGAAACCCTAGCGAAGATGCATGAGATGGAGATTCAACTCCATGATTCCAAGGAAGCCCTAGCCAATTATGTGCATGAAAATGAGGTATGAAAATCAATTTTATCTTCAATTTCCTCTCAACATGAATTTTTTGGTGTTTTTGAAAGACACACTAGAGGAATAAGGTCCAAATTGTTAAAAAAATGGGCTATGGAGGTAAAGGGTTACGAAAACATGCACAAGGAATTATAAACCCTATTGTTGTTGAAGGATGGTTTAGGTACATGGGTCTAGGTTTTGGTGAAAATTATGATGTAAAGCACTCAAAAACTATGGAGAATTTTGGAAATGTTTCACAATAGGATTCCATTGCATATTCACTACCTCAAGATTTTGTTCGTGGAGAATACAACATGTTTACACCCACTATTGAAGATATTTGTTTTAGCCATGCAAGTAATGGTTATGGAAAGAAAGAAAATGGAGAATTCTCCAAATACAAGGAGGCACATGAAGGTGTTCTAAGAAAGACTTTCATTACATGTTCATTACCTCAATCTTGTGAATTTTGTGTTCATGAGGAATGCAAAATTTTTACACCCACTTTGAAAGAAGATGCTCATAAGCATGCAACTAATGGAAATGGAAAACAAGAGTATGTTGAAAGCTCTAAAGCCATTGTTGGTATTTTGAAGAGAGTCATTATCTCATCAAATTCACCTCCTCAAGAAGGCTACAAAGGTGAATGTGCAAGGTATAAATCTACCTTTAATCAAGTTGCTTTAAATTATGATAAACATGCAAAATCCTCACATAAGATTTGGAGAAAATTTACATGTTCATTTTGTCGTTTGAATAACCATATTAATTCAAGGTGTTGGAAGAATATAACCATACACAGGAAACTTTCAAAACAAAGGAGAAAAAAATCCAAAGGTCCAATGGACAATGAAAACCATGTTGAATAGAAGATGCAATTATTTTTCACTCATTACCATAAGCAGGGTCATCTTGTAGACAAGCATTGGACTTTCTATCCAACAATTCATCCATGACATTTGAAGAAGTTGGAGAGATATTTTGACAAGAATGGAAAAGAGGATTCCATAGTTGATGTGGGTAAGGATGATACACATGATGAAGTGCAGCTGAAAGAAGCTGCATTGAAGTGGTTTGGAAAGAGATGGTTATATTTCTTAACCAATTAAGGCCTTGCATTTATTTTGATAATTGATGCAAATCTTGCCTTATTGATGCATTTCTTTGTTATCTGAATGCATTTATTTTCTCTTGAAAGTATGTTGCATATTGCACGAAGCAAGATGTTAAAAAAGTAAAGCTATGTTGACTCACTTAGATGCATCAAATATGGTAATTTGTAGTTTTAATTTGCATGTGAATGCATTTATTTTTCTCTAGAATGCATGATGCATGTTCACCCCAGGAAGGTGTTTGAAAGTGGAGTATGTTGACTCACTTTGTTGCAGAAAAATTGGTCATTTAAGATCTTTAAGTACTCGTACATACTGTTAGTGTCAGTCTTTGCAGCCTTCCTCCAGTGATCAAACATGCTCTTACAAAGTGATTTTAAGGTGTCAAGGTCAAATTTTGTCATTTCAGTGAGTCTTCAATTAAAATTTGGTCACTAGGTATTAGGTCTAGGGTTTGCTAACACTCCTTTCAAAGTTGTTCAAATTTCGGTCCATGTCACCATTCAGCTGAGTGTACCATCATTCAGAGGGTTTTCATCATCATTTCAAGTTCCATTCGGTCATTTTACACCTTTTTCATGCTTCAGTTGTGCCTAGGTAAGGTTCATTTCCCTCTCCTAGGGTTTTGAAGGTAATTTCTCTTGGATGGTCAAATCATCAGCAAAACCTGTATCCTGATGTTCATACACCTTCCCCTATCCTTAATGTACCTTATTAAACACTTCCCATCACTGAGATCCCCCAAATTCCTCATTTTCGCACAAACCCTAGTTTCTTGCTACAACTTGGCAATTTTCTAGGCTAGGCCTGTGTTTTTCCTTTTTGGACCCCTTCCCCTCACTAAATCTCTTAAATTACACTTTACCCTACTTCCTAAAATCCCTCCCTACTTCCAAAAATTTTCTCAAGAATTTATAAGCCCCTTATCCCCTTCATTTTGCTTCATTTCGACAAATCCCTTGTTCCACACATCGGGATAGGTTTTAATCCAATGATGTTTATAAGAAAAAGAAGATGAATTTTGGAAAAAGGAGAGATTTTTTTTGTCCAAAATAGGCCAAGGAAGAAAAACCTCCTTCACTTTTTACACAGGTGTCATGGTTTTAGAGAAATGTCAAAAATACAGTTGCCTCAGGAGAATTGATGCACCTCTGAAGTGACCTTGGTAAAATCAAGTTTTATCCTAGCTTGGTTGGCCAAATGACTTTCTTGATGAGTCAAATGATAACTAGATACAAATATCTTTCCAATTAGCTATCATGAGCTCAATTTATAGTTGAGGAAGACCTTCAAAAGTTGACTGCAACAACACTCTGCCTTGAGGCAGCCTCATTTTGCACATTTTGACCAATCTTGGGAGATTTTATTTTTGACCAGGAAAATGAACTCCAAATTGAAAAATTCCACTTGGGTTGGAAATTATACTCAATAATATTTCCAACAAGCTATCTCGTGCCCAATTTTGACACTAGAAAGGTCTCCAAAAGCCTCCTTAAAAAATGCGCTACGCATTGGGCAGTGGTTTGCAGTGTAATTTTGTAACTGGCGCTATGCATTGAGATGGCACTACACATTGGGCTAAAAATACTGAAATCCATTCAAATATTCCACCAAAGCTCTCAAATTGCTAAATTTTTCATTTCCCAAATAATTTAACATCCCTCCATGACCAATGAATGAATTTCTCTTGGTGCTTATGGTGATTTAATGAGAAAAAATCAAAACCTTACCTCTTTACATTTCTTGCCAAAAGCAGTTGCATAGGGTTTATGAGTTCTATTTCTTACTGAAAATTCCACTCCTAGCTATATCTCACTCCCTTACTCCTTTATTCCTTCATTTTTCCCTTTTGTTACATTCTCATCTACCCATTCCACATTTCCCATATACCTAATCAACCAACCCTAAATCCCTAATCCCACTATCCCAAACCCTAGATATCATCCCCTAAACCCTTTCATTCCCGAAAATCCTACAGCTAGCATCAAATCCTCCCCTCATCAGTCCCACTCATCCATGGCGCTAAAAAACATGAAGGCAAAACCGGCCAGCTGCCAAAAGGAGCCAAACCGAGATGACATCCATTGAGCAAGAGATTGAGACTGATTGCGAAACTTGGCTTGAAAGGGTCAATATTCATTTGGAGAAGATGTTGGAGAAGGAAAACAAGGAAAAGAACATGTTTAGGCATATGAATAATCATTATTGGGCAATAAATCACGTTTGCAAGGCACGAATCAAGATCCGGAAGGAAAAGTTAAAGAGGGAATTAAAGCGTCGCAAAAGGCATGATAGACTCCAAATTTTGGCTGAAGCTTCTTTGGCCTAGCATAGCGCTTGATGGTGGACATTCAGCCCAAATTTCAAGAAATTTGGGAAACTTTTTGTCAATTTTGATTTTTTTGGCCTTAACACAGATTTTTTTGCCCGACGCGTAGCACCACTTGGCGCGCGCTTATAATTGGAAGCTCCTCTTGAAGAAAAATTTGTATTTCTGGATTTTTCATCAAAATTTATGCATGACTACCCATTACCTAAATATTTTGACAAGTTTTGGGTTGCCTGAGGGGTCAAAAACACCCTAAAAATGGCCTTTTTGCCAGTTTTTGGACACACAGGAAGCAGTGTTGGGAAAAATCATTTTTGGAGTGGAAAATGGAAACCAAATTCTGAAATTCCACTTGGGTTAGAAGGTAGACATATAGATCTTTCCAACGAGCTATCCTGCACTCAATTTAGACTTCGATAAGGCCCTCAAAGTCAGCTCCAAAGTGGCGCGATGCATAGAGATTTCAGGCACGACGCATTGGGAATTTTGCTCATTTTTGACTCAGTAACTCTGTTTTTCGCCTAGTTTTGGCCAGTTTGACTTTCTTACTTCCAAATGTAAAAATATTTATGTAATTTGATGTAATTTTATGAGTTTTGATGTAATTTTGTCAATTTTTTACTCATGGAGGTAGATTCATTCACCAAAAACTGAATTGTAACTGAATGAATCAGTTTCCTATCTTATAGAGGCAAGTTGTTCCACTACCTATTTTCCAGTTCTTAGTTTAGACCTTGTTGAAATAGCTCCTAAAATATTGAGCTCGACCCCTAGAGGATGGGGATGAGTTAGTTTGGTCTATATCTTGTAATTTTTCAGTCATTAGCAGAGGTTGGACACTTGGGATTGCTTGGCACTTCATCGTACATTTCATCTCTGCAATTTTGGCAAAGGAATAGACCAGGGTTTGCAACACTCTTTGGGATCCATGTGGCTCTATGTTTTGATGGTGTGTTTCTCTCTGTGATTGTAAGTTTACTGAAGTTTTATGTGTATCATTTTCCTTCTCCTTTCTTCTCAAATTAAACAAATAAGTTATAAAGGTGGAATTCATTAGATTGCTTTACTCTGCCTTGAGTTTTGTTTAATTTTCCATGTTTTCATCTATTTGAAGAGGATTCTTGAAAGCCTCTTGCCCTCTTCAGCTCCTCACCAATCTGAGCTATTCATTAATTCAATCTAAAGCATCAAAACATTTGCCTTCCTTGCCCCATTCAGAACTTTGCAAAAACTAGGCCTCATCCCCGAACCCAAAATCTTCCTTTCCCTTTGATCCAACAAAAACCTTCAAAATCAAATTCAACCTCTTTACATATATACATAGCCTAAAATCAGCCTTTTTTCAAGTCATCTCAAGACTCAATGTTCAATTCTTCGCTGAGATTGACAAGGAGAGAGCCCTCTCCCGATCTGGTAGGGCTAGCTACCAGATTAAGCGTGGTTTGATGCTACCCTAGACTCTGCCTTTCTTAGCCTGAGGTGGATTTAGGCAATAACACATACCAACGGGATTCTTGTACTTGTGATTGTGATTGCGAGAGAGTTGAGAATTTTATACATTCATGAGAGTTTGTGTGTCTAAATAATGGAATTTTTTATAGTTTCATTGTGCTTGAACGTGCATGAGTGATTAACTTGTGTTGGTTGATTTCTTTGTTAACATGTATGTTGTCAACTTGAGAGTGTTGATCATTTGCACATGCAAGAGTGATTGATTTGTGTTGGTTGATTGATTGTTACATGTATGTCTTATCAATTTGGAAGAGTTGATTTAGTCTCCAAGGATGAAAGTGATATGTTGACGAATTGTTTCATGAGATGTGAAATTATTATTTTTTTTGGAAAAGAATCATCAAGTGTTGTACATCCTTTTGTTTGACTTAAGATTCAATGGTTTGAAGACGTATGTTTTGTCGACTTGTGTTTGGTCGATGGGTTTGTACACCAAGATGTAATAATGAATGGTGATGTTCACAAGACGTGACATTTGTTGCTTTGAAGGAGCAAAGGAAGAGGTCATCAAGTTGTGTTTCTTGCATGATGTGTTTTTCAGGTTAATGGCTTTGCTTGTGACAAGATTTCTCGGGATTTTGGAAGGTCTACTCTTGAGCGAGAGGCTCATGATTAGCCTTCATTCTCAAATCATGGCATGGGAAACATGTAAATACTGGAGGATGATGGAATCAAGAAGTAGAAAAAGGGACAATATGACAAAATATTGCAGAAAAAAAAAAAAACAACTATTTTGTAGACCATATGATGCATGACGCCAAGAAGCGAAAGAGATGGCGAAGACATTTTTCCAGAAGTGAAATTTAGTACCTTGGAGGAAAAAAAATGGTCATTTCATTTTAGTGATTACTGATATTTAAATTCATTTTTGTAGTTCACTCAGATGGGCTTAAATTGGAAAAAAGTTTCCAATGATAAGCTTACATCAAATGCATGTTTATGGAAATGAGGAATGGGATTGTCAGTGGGAAGACCATCAGTCAAGATTTCCAAGCACAGAGAGATCACTTTGTTACAACGATATTTTTCTCATTAGTCAACAAGAAACCAACGAGGGTTAGTAGTGAAAGGAGGACATTGGTTGAAGTGATAAGCCATTTGCAAGAGTAGGCATGTCAAGGAACCAAAGTGGTTGTCACGAATATTTTTCCAAGTAGAATCAAGTCGATAGAACTTGGAAAGGTGAAGAGGATTAAAGTCTCATCAGATAACCAACTTTTGTGGGTCCAAAAGCCTTTCAGTGGGAAGGAGTGATAAAAAACTGAATTGGGGACAAAAATTTGCTAAAAAAATAAAGTGCTTAGTATCGCTCAAAACCAGAACAACCGCGAAGTGCTCGCGGCCCCAAATCCGTTTTACTTCATCTCATAAAAAACTGACACCGTATGAGAAAGTTAGAGCATATTGTCTGCTTTTCAAAATAGGCAAATTTAAAAAAAAAAAAGTTAAACAGGGTTAAAGGGGTCAATTTTTTGTCACAATGGGTTTTTCTCTGGCCAGTTGTATGTTGACACTTTCCAGCTTGTGGTTGGCCCAAATTTCTAGGCTACATGTCAAATTTTGGTTGTTTTTGAATGAACCAATGAGATAAGGACAAGTGGTACAGCCAGGAGCCACAACATGCCCCCTCCCAAAGGTCTAAATGGGACTAAGGTTGGTCAAAATCATAATAGTGGTGGTGTAAAATTTTATATGGGAGGACTGACAGAGGTCGGGGTCGACCCCGCGACCTCGCCCGCAACACGCAACAACCATACCAACTTTGTTATCACTTCTTTCTTAACTAAATATTATCCCGAATTACATTTGTTATAACACATGGTATATGGCGGGGATAAGAGGGAGCCAACCCCAAAGGTCCATCCCTTAGTCCACATGACCTATAGCCATAACTACCGATGGGGCCAACGCTAATGTGAAGGTTTAAAGTGCTAAACCACAGGTTAATTAACCCATAAAACTTGTTTAATTATGCACTTATCCGAATCTTAAATGCGGTTTAATTTGGTGGAGTCCTCCAATTTCGGCAGGATCTCCATTTCTGGCAGAGTTAACTGGATTTGCTCCAGTTTTAGAGGATATTTTCTAGGAAAAATTAATGAGACCATAACTTGAGCAAATTTCGACCAATTTTGGGTCAGAAAGAGCCTATCCTAGCATATTGGTACATTCTGAACAATTTGGAGCAGGTTTGAGAGCCATCAGAGCTCATTAAATTATTGTACTCAAACATTTGATCAAATAATCAAAGGGGCCAAGCCATTGAAGTTGGTCCAAGGAGGCGTAGCCTAGGAGGGGTGAACTCCTTCATCACTGCTGTGTAATGTGTGTTGTGTGGTGATTATTTCTTGTAATTTCTTTTGTTTTTTATGTGTGTTTAAAGCTAATTTAATTCATGAATTTTTCATAAAAGACACACAAATTGGACACATAAACCCTCTCATAAACTTGCTATTTGACACAATCCTTAAGCACAATTTTATTTTATACTGATGAGGAAGCTAGCATAGCAAAACTAGTTTTTCCTATTCAGATCAATCTTCATTTATGAGTCATCATCAAAAGGGTACTTTTTATTTTTCAATTTATTTAAATAGTTGAAAAAATCCTTACATGAATACATATGTATGCAAAATGCAATTGAAATATTACTTTGCCAACTTTGAAAAATAATAAAAAGTATATTTTTGCATTAAAAAAAAAAATAGTATGAAAAACTTATCTCTCTCCATGTAGATCATGCTCATATATATCTATATATATATATATAACTACACATTTCAGACTAAATTATGTTATGTGAACACACACATATCTCTTAATATGTGTGAAAATTTGCAAGCACACGCATTTCAATTAATGGAAAATTTTCCATAATACCTATTATGAATATAATGTAGTAGTATGCTTGTTGTAATTGAATTAGCTGTTGTTTAAAACTTATTACCTTGTGTGAATTATGAGATTGTTTACTAATCTTGTTAACACTACCAATATGATGGTTGTTAGCCATCTATAAAAAATTGTCATATCAAATGGTGGCTAGATATTTATGGCCTTCAAGAAACGATTTTATTTCCCAATAGTGAGTTCTTGAAGTCTTAATGATGTCTCTTTTTCTTCAGAAAATCTTCACTGCTATTTCCCTAATAACACTAAAAAAATCTGCTATTTACCAAAGGAAAAGACTGCTGAAAAGTTCCACTTTCCCTCCTTTTTCCCTTCTCCATTTTCCTTCTCCATTTCATCCATAAAACTGTTCATTTACCTCTCATTCCCTCGAAATTCCCTTTAAACCTTTGAAAATTCCTGTTGAAGGTTTAAAAACCCCCTTTTCCCCTTCTACCGAAAGCCTAAAAAGCATTGAAAATCTTTCATTTTGGGCTAAAAAACTCATTTTTCTACTAAGGCCTTAATCCCCTTTGGCCTTAGACCCAGCTCCCCTTCTCTGCATAAGACCAGAAGCTGTGACCCGGAGTTAAACCCCCATCGCGCAATCGCAATCGAGGCGTTCTTATTTCCTTATTTTGCCTTTTTCTTTAAAAACTCTGATGCGATAGACCCTTTTCTTTTAAACCCATGACCCTTCGTTTTCTTCACAAAACCACGGCCCTGCAATCGGGTGCTAAAAACACTAAAAAATGTGTCCAAAACCTTTTCCTCCCTTTGTATTTTGTAAAAAGCCTGACTTTCCTTTGATTTTTCATAAACCCGACATTTCAAGGTTTAAATGAATATCAACCATTGATATTCTTTACTACCCCCAGATCTGACGGTCCATGTTGCTCCATTTTCTAAACCTGCCATTTCCCCTTTGGCCTTCATGACTAAATCTCCACCGTCGATCTAGTTTTTAGATCGACGGCTCACGCTTAATCGCATTGCGCAAAGTCTCAAGTGCCATCCTGTTAGCCACCTATATAATTTGTTATATCAAAAGGTGGCTAAAACATTTTTTGAGTCTTCAAGAAACAATTTTTATTGCTAAAAATGTTATCTCTTGAAGACTCACGAAGACATCATGCCCTTTGTTTAAATCTTCACTATTGTTTCCATTTCAAACTCTAAAATTCTGCTAATTTCATAGAAGAAAGATTGTTGCAAAACACCATTTCTCCCTTTCTTTCACTTCAAACTAACCTTCATTTTTACCCCTTTTATTCCCCATGGATTTCCTCTATTTTTCATTTTTCTCCATTTCCCCTTCATGAAATCCTCTTTACAAAGTTTACAACTCACTTTTAAACTTTGCCAAAACCCCCAAATCCATCAAAAAACCCTGAAAAAATCATAAAAATACACTTTTTTGTATTAAGGCTTAAGCCCCTTTGGGATAATTCCTAACCACTTCCCCACCATATGCCTAGGTGTTGGAACTGAGCGCTTATGGTCCCAAGCGCTTATCGCATCAGAACAAAACACAGCGCACAAGTCTTTTTGCTTTATTGAGACCTCCGATGTGATTGGCCCCTTATTACATAGCCCCAATCCAATCAGTACTTCATATAACCCTTGGGCCCGCATCTGGTGCTTAAACATTGTATAAACCCATTCTCGATTGCTATTTTCCTTTGTAAATTCATAAAACCCTTTAATCCTAAGTTTTGGTCTAAACCCGCCGGTGCAGTGTTATTTAATGAATAAAGACCGTTGATTTTGTTTCCCGATCAACGATCCTTATAATCTCGCATCGGAGATTTTAAATGGGTAGATTGAAAAGCCCAATCTGAAGTCCCGATCCCGATTGGCCCTTTCCATGTATAAGCCTCGGGCCTTTTGTTTCCATATAAACCACAAGCCCCGCAACCGGGCGCCAATCCACATATATATAACCCGCCCCGAGCCATAAAACCTTTGCATTTCATAAAATTTTGGGTTTTTGCAAGTATTAAAGGGTTTCCGCCAGTGGATGATTTAAAACAATATCCACCATTGATCTGAAATAATCAACAGGCCGCGCAGTATCGCATCGAAAAAATTCAAAGGGCGCATTCCATGTTGTATTTACCTCTCCCCGATTGGTGATCTCCTGATCAATCGTGAGCCGTTGATCTCCTCCCCGCCTTCCCAGAGCCGACAGACCTCATTTGCTCTGATCATAAACCCTTCCTCCACCTTTTGAGCCCCTCTGATTCACTCCCCAATGTCGATCTGATCCTCAGATCGACGGCTAGTGCTAAATTGCATCAGCGCCATTCAAAGTTATTCCCCACCGATCGCATGCCTTCGATTACATCTAGACCATCCACGTGTCCAGATCGGACGGTCCAAGTTGCATCTCCTGACTTTGGTTAAAATTTATACGCCCCCCCTTCATAATGTTTTTGACCAAATCCCGGCTGTTGATCTCTGCAGATCAACATGTTGGGAAAAAATACTGAGAGGGGGGGGGGTGAATCAGTATTTAGGAATTTATCAAACTTTTTACTTTTTCACTCTCTAAAACCCATACGCTACTTTGCTGAATCCAACTAGCGTATACATGCGGATATCCTTCATAAAACTCGCGTATACATAGAGATCTAATTATGTCATTAATTCTTCACTTATATCATTCCATCATTCATTCATTAGATGTTCAATAAACAGTAAACATGTACAGTAAGAACAGAGTAAGTCATCACACATAATCAACACACATGAACACCAGGATTTTAGGTGGAAACCCAAGTCGGGAGAAAACCACCGTTGCAGTTGCTCAGCCTTCTATATTTTATTATAGAGAAAACATCTTACAACATATGTGCTGGCGCAGCCTCCTACCAACACGCAGACACCCACCTGCGCTCGTTTACCAGCCTCTCTTGGAAGGGAGCTACAACCCCCTAACTCGTTTACCAACCTCTTCTGGAAGGGAGCTACGACCCCCTGCTCTCGTTTACCAGCCTCTCCTGGAAGGGAGCTACAACCCCCTGGCTGAAGGATACAACCCTCAGCACCACCATGGACCACATTTCATCAATTTTCACACTGGATCCAACCAACAACTTGCAAGCCTCGTTTCATCATATTTTCAGACTGGACCCACTCCACACATTTAAGCTCAATCATACAACCAAACTGATACAGACAACTCAGAACTGTAGAATACAGATAGCAGCAACACAGCAGAACAGATCAGATATTTCATACCCCATGCTTCAGCAAACCCTAGTTTTCATACGCGTTTTCCTTTCACTGATACCGCGTATATACGCGCCTTCAACCATACAAACCCACGTATACTTCTGTACATATTACAGAGCCAATTTCACTGCGCATACGCACTTTCTCTTCAACGAAGCCGCGTATATACGCGCTTCTTCTGCGGCAGACTAGCGTATGGTTCTTCAGATATTTAGGTCAATGCAGTTCTTCAGAACAGACACATCACACAGATTTTACCCTTTACGTCAGACATATGTTTTCCTCCTCTTAGATCTAATCATTCCATAAACAGATGTAGCAAATACAATTCAGATCTAGATTCCCTTCTTCATCATTGGTGCATCATACATTCAGATCTATCATTCAATTGTAACCCTTTCCATTCAGATATACTTCAAAGAGAAGTATTCATTCAAGCTCAGACATCTTGCTCCCACACTCATGATTTGCACAATGAATTTCTTCTCCTTATATAGGTTTACCCTTTTTCAATACCATGAGCCAAAACCACATTACTTCCGATGGTATTCCTGGACGAGATCATTTAGACGAATCATTACCCAAAACAATGGGTCAATACCATGGTGGTTACCCCTGGTTTTGCACTTTATGAGCGCTTTTGCCCATACGCGACTTGGCACGTTATTACCCGTGTGCTTACGTGACTTATCCTAGACAAAACCGCGTATGCCTTGAGACATACTCTTTTCATCATAGATCTAGCACATATTGAATTCCTTTCTTCATTACCTTCTGTACTCTCTGTATATACATCAGATTTACATCTTTTACAATCATCATTAAATACTATATGTAGTTATAAGGATGACATGTCAACAATCTCAAGTCTTCACATCTTCATTCGGTGGGTTGCCATCAAGGACAACACTACTGCATCATATTAACAACAATCTCCCCTTTGGACTTGATGGCAACCATGATGAGTGTTTTGGTTACCACACGAGATAGGTACATTAAGAATACAATGACACCATGTCACTCTCCCCCTTTGACATCAAGGAAAGGGCGGATCAAAACCAACACTCTCTCCCCTTGTTCTCCTCATGTAGAAGAAGCGTTCTGCAGATCTGATGTATACTGAAGTGACCAAGCTCCCCCTGAGTTCATGCTGAATCTTCAAACATATTTTTCAATGAAGTACATGACTCTATGACCTTCCTATCACCAAAGACTCATTCATACATCGGAGATCCATCCAAGTGGATTTACATATGAGACTCAAATACCCAACCAAGAGGGTTTACACATCTCAACTCAACTACCCAACCAAGTGGGTTTACAAATTTTGACAAGTCCTTACATGACTGAATATTACAATTTTACATCATAGGTCTCAATCATGACCTTTTCATCAAATTACCAATATGACTTTTCATGATCAAAACCAAAAAGACCTCAAGAAAGAGATCACATTTCAGAATCATCATAATGCTAACAATGCATTATACTCAGCAAGGCTAGGGCTCCCCCTGAAAGTGTGCATCCAAACATCCTTTCAATGTGACCAAGGCTCCCCCTTTGCTTGTGCAACCTGAACACCTTCAACAGCATGCCATCAACAACAAACTCTGCATGATCTGCCCATATCTCTGAATCATAAGACTTCCATTTCATCCAACAGATACTCTTCATCAAGTAACAATCCGGGCTCATCCATGATCTTCAACATAAGAAACCAAGTATCATATCATCATTATTTAGAACTGAGAAAATAAGCTGATACAGAGTCAATAATATAGTTATTAACAGTCAGACTGATGCTCCCCCTGAACCTCTGTTCCAGATATTTAGCTATCATATAAATTCTCTTATCATCAATGCATACGCGATTGTGTTTGCTGTAACTCGCGTGTATACGCGACTTTTGTTCACCGAACCCGCGTATGGAAAGTGAAGCATATAAATTTTCACATTCCTTCATCTCCCCCTGAACTTGTCCTTCCTGTACCTGTCTTCTTCATATCAGATGCTCTGTTAGAAACAAATATAACCAGAATAACCAAACAATACTGAAAAATGCTAACCCCTAACCAAAAATTGTCAGCAATTATTCATACGCGGATGTATGTTAATATACTCGCGTATATACGCGACTGTGTTTCATTAAAACCGCGTATTCAAATTAATCTTCTGAATTTAAGCAGATTTGTTCTTTTGACTGGCAGAGACAACTCCCAGTTTCTGTCTTAGATACTCGAATGCTTCCCTGGGCAGAGGTTTGGTAAAGATATCAACAACTTGTTCCTTGGAAGGAACATACTCCAACTTCACCTTTTGTTCAAGCACTTGTTCACGTAAGAAGTGATATTTGATGGGAATGTGCTTGGTCTTCGAATGCATAACAGGATTCTTTGAGATACTGATGGCACTTGTATTATCACACTTAATGGGGACAGGAGGTGTACATTTGATTTGAAAATCTTGTAAGGTTTGCATCATCCAAAGAAGTTGAGTGCAACAGGATGCGGCAGCCACATATTCTGCTTCTATTGTAGATAAGGCAATAGAATTTTGCTTCTTGCTGAACCAAGATACTAAGCGGGGTCCCATATAGAATGCACCACCACTAGTGCTTTTCCGATCATCAACACTTCCAGCCCAATCTGCATCAGTGTAAGCATGAAGAGTAAGATCAGCATTCTTTGGATACCATAGACCAATGTCTTGAGTTCCTTGTAGATATTTGAATATTCTTTTGACAACCTGAAGGTGAGACTCTTTTGGATTAGCCTGGAATCGTCCAACAATCCCAACTGCATGCATAATGTCTGGTCTAGTCCCAGTGAGATAAAGTAGACTTCCTATCATTGATCTGTATTCTGGTTGATTCACCGTGGGAGAATCATCATGAGAACTGAGATTGCATTCGGTTATCATTGGTGTACTTACAGGTTTGCATTCTTCCATGCCATACTTCTTCAAAATTTGCTTAAGATATTTTGCTTGTGATAGGAATATACCATCTACAGTTTGATGCACTTGCAAGCCAAGAAAGAATGTTAGTTCCCCAATCAAGGACATTTCAAATTCTTGCTGCATGACAGAAGCAAATTTTTGACTCATAGATTCTTCGTTACATCCAAAAATGATATCATCAACATATACAACCACAATCAATAGTTTATCATTTTCAACTTTTGTGTATAAGTTGTTATCAGCAGATCCACTTAAGAATCCTTGTTGATGAAGATATTTGTCAAGACGATAATACCATGCCCTTGGGGCTTGTTTGAGACCATATAGAGCCTTTTTAAGTCTACAAACAAGATTTTCATCATTTCCCAAAATGAATCCTTCCGGTTGTTCTATATATACTTCTTCTTCTAGATCACCATTAAGCAAAGCAGATTTAACATCCATTTGATAAACTTTGATTTGTTGATAACTTGAAAAAGCAAGAAACATTCTTATGGCTTCAAGTCTAGCTACAGGAGCAAAAGTTTCTTCAAAGTATATACCTTCTTGTTGAGTATACCCTTTGCAAACCAGTCTAGCTTTGTTTCTTACAACATCCCCATTCTCATTTAACTTGTTCTTGAAAATTCATTTAGTTCCAATGACATTTTTATCATGTGGTCTTGGTACCAATTCCCAAGTGTCATTCTTTTCAATTTGATCAAGCTCTTCATTCATGGCTTGGTTCCAACATTCATCTTTGCTAGCTTGATTGACATTGTGTGGTTCAATTGTGGATAGAAGTGCCAGATGACTAGAAGATCCCACAAGAGTTCTCCTTGTTCGTACACCTGATTCCTTGTCTCCCAAAATTTGAGATTCAGGATGATTCTTTTGAACATATCTGGATGGAGCTATTTCAGATAGATCATTTTCAGGTTCTTCATTGGATCCACTGTCTATATCATTTCTATTTGATGTAGAAGGACAAATGTCACCATCATCTTCTTCTTTTTTTTGTTTTTCTTCTTTAGGAGCTGCAGGAGACTCATCAATAACAACATCAATACATTCAACAATATTTAGAAGCCTTTTATTGTAACATTTGTATGCTTTGCTTGTAGATGAGTAACCAAGAAATATCCCTTCATCTGATCTAGGTTCGAACTTGCCAAGCTATCATTATTTTTGATAAAGCATTTACTTCCAAAAACTCTAAAATGCTTTACAGAGGGAGAATTACCATACCAGAGTTCATAAGGAGTTTTCTCACTATTTACCCGAACATGAGCCTTGTTGAGAATGTTAGCTGCTGTATGTGCTGCTTCACTCCAGAACATGTCAAGAGTTCCAGAATCATCAAGCATAGCTCTAGTCATTTGTTGAATTGTTCTGTTCATTCTTTCTGCAACACCATTTTGTTGTAGATTACCTTTCTTTGAAACTATCTTTTATGACTTATGTGTTTATAAAATTAAAATTTCAGCTTGATGTAACCTTCTCTCTGATCAGTCTAAGAAATTTGATTTTTCGTTAAATTCACAACTTCTACCAATGCTTTGAAGATCTGAAATTTTTCAAATGCTTCATCTTTGTGTTTAATGAACCCGATCCAACACATTCTAGAGTAATCATCAATAAATAAGATATAGTATTCTTCCCCACGTGGTGACATTTTCCTCATAGGTCCACATATGTCAGTATGAATGAGTTCAAGAGGCTCACTTGATGATCCTTCTTTGGCATTAAATCGTACTCTGGTCTGCTTACCGAATTGACAAGATTTACATATGATACTTTCTGGTAGATTAATATTGGGAAGACCACGAACAGCTTGAAGTCTGCTTGCTTTGTTGATTTGAGAGAAGCTCAGATGCCCCAGCCTTCTATGCCATAGCCAATTTTCTGAAGACTTGCTCAAGTAACATTGATCTTTGCCGTTTAGTACATACAGGTTGCTTGGATTTCTTTTCCCTTTTATAATAATTTTACTTGTATCAAGATCACGAACCACACATTCTTTTGAACTAAAGACCACTTCTGTTCCTTGATCACACATTTGACTTACACTTAACAGGTTATGCCTTAATCCATCCACATACATGACATCATTAGCCTTCACCTTTTCTTTTAGAAACACAGACCCTTTTCCTTTAATTATAGCAGGAGTATCATTTCCAAATGTAACTTTCTTTTCCTTTTCTAGAGCATTATATGCAAGAAGTTTGCTTTTGTCACCTGTCATGTGTCTTGAGCATCCACTATCAATGTACCATTGATTTTCTTCACCTTCTACAAATAATGCTATCTCACAATTTTCAACCTGTAATTCCTTCTTTTTCCATACTTTGGAACTTGAGGGAAAGTGCTGTTTTGGCTGGACTTTACTCCTGCATTCAGATTCTTCATGACCAAAGTTATTGCAATAAGCACATTCAACTTCATTTTGAAGAGGAGAAAAGTTGTTATAGGTATTCTTCTTTGGTTCAGTATCCAACCTTTTCTTTCTTGCTTCTCTTGTCATGATGGTTTTGTAAGCAACACATTGAGCAGCTTTATGACCAAAATTGTGACATGTAAAACATTGTCCATTGAAATAGACATTTTTGTAATTATGAAATTTTCTATTTGGATTTACCTGCTGGTTGGACCTTCTTTGAAAGTTATTCCTGTCAGTGTTCCTTGAAGAGAGATGATCCTGCTTTACCTGTAAAGAATCCTTTCTTCCTTGTTGAGAGGCAGAATATTGTAAACCAGTAGTTGCTACCTTTAGATAGTTCGGTGCTGAAGCCTGAGAGGATTCTCCAATATATCCAAGACCTGTTTTTATGAGAGGAGAACGTTGTGCCTTGATAATTTCATCTAAGGTATCTAATCCTTTAGCAAATCTGAGATTCAGAGTCTAAACTTTCTCTAATTCTTTTCTTAGACTTACCACTTCACATTCTGCTTTCTCCCTGTGCTTCTTTTCTTCTTCAATCTGATTTTTCAGTGATTCTATGATGATCTTATTTTCTTCTAGGTATACTTTGAGTTGATTGTTTTCTTCAAGAAAATCATTGTCCTCTAGAGCATCCACAAAATTATCCTTTTCTTCTCTTTGTTCAAATGCCATGAGAAGTCTAAAATCTTCTTCACATTCTTCCTCACTATCAGATGACCCATCACTGTCTTCATTAGTATAATAACTTTTCTTAGAGCTAGATCGGTTCTTATTCCTTCTTGCTACTTCTTTTCCTTTAGCAGATGTTTCTTTATACGGACACTTTGCAGCATAATGACCAACTCTTCCACACTCAAAACATTTGAAGGGAAGCTTACCTTTGAATCTTCCAGTACCTAGTTGGAGTTTTCTCACGAAATTTGCTTCTTCTTCTTCGGATATATAGCTGGATTCTTTGACAACTTCCTTTTCTTTTCCTTTTGAAGATACCTTAAAAGCAACTTCTTTGATTTGAGAAGGACCTCCTTGTCTCATTTCAAAAGCAGTCAGAATACCATGTAATTGAACAATAGTAAGAGTTTGCAGATCTTGCCTTTCTTCAATAGCTGAAACTTTAGAGTCAAATTTTGAAGTCAAAGATCTTAAGACCTTTTCCACCAGAGTGTTATCAGATATGGTTTCACCCAAATTTCTCATCCGATTTACAATATCATCTAGACGAAGAAAGAAACTAGCAACACTTTCATCACTATGCATCTTCAAATTTTCATATTCAATTCTAAGAGTTTGGAGTTTTGCACATTTTACCTTTGTATCTCCTTCATAGCTCAGAATGATTTTGTCCCATATTTCTTTTGCTGAATGTAGCTGCATCACTTTAGCAAATTCTGATTCAGACATGCTTCCTAATAAGACATTCACTGCTTTGGCATTGATTTCATACTTCTTCCTTTCAGCTGCATCAGTAGGAATACTTGTCGGATATTGATAGCCTTCTTCCACGATTGCCCATACATCTGCACCAAGACTTTGCAGATATGCTTTTGTTCGTACCTTCCAAAATATCAGATTGCTTCCATTGAATAGAGGTGGCTTTAGAGACATTACTCCTTCAAGACTTCCCATTGCGACGGATCTCCTTCAAGCGATCAAGCTTCTACAGAAGGACCTCCTCTGATACCAATTGTTGGGAAAAAATACTGAGAGGGGAGGGGTGAATCAGTATTTAGGACTTTATCAAACTTTTTAATTTTTCACTCTCTAAAACCCATACGCTACTTTTTTGAATCCAACTAGCGTATACATGTGGATATCCTTCATAAAACTCGCATATACACAGAGATCTAATTATGTCATTAATTCTTCACTTATATCATTCCATCATTCATTCATTAGATGTTCAATAAACAGTAAACATGTACAGTAAGAACAGAGTAAGTCATCACACATAATCAACACACATGAACACTAGGATTTTAGGTGGAAACCCAAGTCGGGAGAACCCTGGGGAAAGTGTACAATCTTATTGTACCAGATTTAACAGCGTCTATAATGCACTTTCCCCTGAACTAAAACCTCCTCAGGGCTCAGATTTAAACAAATTTCCGGAAGGGTTTGATCCAGACATGACCTATTCACTAAGAGAGAGAGATTTTGCAACTCTCGAAGACATGCAAAGGGGTGCTCTTTCTGTGGAAGTGAACTTGATGGAGAAAAGAGCAAGAATGAAGAGCGAGAAGAGAGTATCTTTTAGAGAGGAATCCACACCTTGTACTTCCAACTCAAAAATGGAGAGAATGATGGAAGAAATGATGAAAGAGATGAGCATAATTAAGAGAGCACAAGCAAATCAAAATCAAACTGCTCCTCAAAATAGGAACCAGAATCAGAATGTTAGAAGGAACCAACCTCCAAACAGACCCAGGGAAGATGATCAACAGATCACCCCTCCCTTTCATCAAAAATATGTAAGTGAGGTTGAAGAAACAGAAGACATAACAGAGGAAGAGGATATCAACATGTTTGGGGAAGAAGATGATGACTTGGAAGTTCATTATGATAGAAAACAAGGTCTTTACACTCCTTATGATGACAAAATAAATGGTAATGAAAATGATTATCAAGACATGGAAAATGTCGTCATAGAACCTCAAAGAGAATATGACCTTAGAAGCAAGACCAGTCAACAAGCCCCCAACACCAAAACCTCTGACAAATCCTCTCAAAGCAGCACCGCAGCCAAACCCAAAACAGCCAAACAAAAAGACAAAACAATGGCTGTCAATTCTGATAAGGATAAGGAGAAAAACACTCAAAATTCTGAAAAACAGAGTGAAGACATCAGCAGTACTAACACTTCAGCTAGTACTCCTTCTACAACAGTTGTGTCAAGTAAAACAAATCAGCAAGCTGTAATTGTTGATAGAGTGACGGCTAATAAGGTTGAAACAAGTGCTTCAAAGAATCAAACCCCTTTCAGCCTTGAACAGGAAATCTTAAAGATCAAAATCTCTGTTCCATTAACTGAGTTAGCTGCCCAACATGTATATAGGAACCAAATTTTGAAGGCTTTAAATATAGAGGAAAATGGAGATACATTTAATCTTAGTGACGACCTACCAGAGTTGATTTTTGGCCCTAAGATTGGAGGGAAGTTTCAAGAAGGACCAGTTCCTCCCTTTTATGTGAGTTTGAACATTCATGAAAAAATTCTACACAACGCTATGCATGATTCCGGGGCTTCTCATAATTTAATGCCTAAAGCTGTGATGGAGAGCCTTGGTTTAGAAATTACCAGACCCTACAAAGACCTATACTCCTTTGACTCAAATAGAGTAAGATGTCTAGGATTGATCAAAGACATCTGTGTTAACCTAGCCCAGATTCCAGCCAAATGTTTACTCATGGACATTGTTGTGGCTGATGTCCCCCCAAAGTATGGAATGCTATTATCAAGATCCTGGGGAGCTAAGTTACAGGGGACTATGCGGATGGACATGACATATGCGACCATCCCGGTTTTCAATCAGACCAGAAGACTTTACAGGGAGTCTCATATGCAATACACGGTTACAAGTCAAGACAGACTACGAAACTCTCCTATATATTCTGTCAATACAGGCCTTGATTCTTTTATCATGTTTAACAATGAAACTCCTAGTGAGCAAGTCACTTTAACAGAATTAAAGGCCGACAGGGAAGAAGAGTATAATAACGCAGAAGTGTCCAAACAGTTTGCCACATGTGACAACATTAGTAAACAAAGCATAGGTCTTGATTTACCGGTTATGAGTCCATTGTTTTTAGGACTTAACAACCCAGAAAATACCCCTAACATTTATGGCATCATCCCTCAATCTATTGAAGAATTTGAGGAGTCAAACCTGAGTTTCATGGGTGCTGCTAATCATGAACAGTCAAAAGGCACCATAGTTAAAAAGGACAATCGCCAAACAGACGAAACCGAAGACAGTCCTTTATGGAGTATGTATTTTGATGGGTCATGCACTAGAAATAATGCTGGTGCAGGGGTTTGGATCACTAACACTGAAAACAACCACACAAAATGCATCTCATGCAAATTAAACTTTCAATGTTCCAACAACATAGCAGAATATGAATCCCTTCTCTTAGGCTTGCATCTCTTGAAGAAATTAGGAGCTAGAAGAATTAATGTGTACGGAGATTCTGAGTTAATCATTAGGCAAGTTAATGGGGAGTATAATGCGAATCATCCCAGACTTAGAGCCTATCGGAATGATGTCATGGATCTTTTGACAACATTTGAGGAGTCAAACCTGAGTTTCATCCCAAGGAAAAAGAACATTATGGCCCACAATTTAGCTTTTGCGGCCAGGACATGTCTAACGCCATATGAGACTGGAGACAACACAACTCCGATAAAATTTAGACCGGCAGTTCCTGATAACGAAAAATATTGGCAAGTGTTTGACAATGACAAACAAATAGAAGACTTCATGCAATTCATAAATGAGTTCGAACTGCACAGTTTAGATTCAGATTATGATACAGACTGCAGTGAAGAAAACTTTCTTGGTGAAGAAGAATCGTCTCCTCAACCTGCCAATATTAACCTATTGTCTAGCAAACTTAGGAACAAAACAAAATTAAGTGCAGAGTTAGAAACGGAAGAATTACAAACTCTGCATTCTAAAGATGAAAATTTTCCGAGTGGTCTAACGCCTTTAGAGGAGTTGTTCGATTTTAACGATGTGGCCAATAAACCAAAACTGGAACCTGTAGAAACTGAAGTAGAGGAGTGCAATATAGGCAGTGAGGAAAAACCGAAAATGATCAAGCTGTCCAAAACTTTGCCAGCTCACATTAAACTCAAATACTTAGAGCTGTTCAAAGAATTTTTTGATGTTTTTGCTTGGAGTTACGAAGATCTCAAATCCTATGACACTGAAATAATACAGCACAAAATCCCTCTTAAAGAAAACCAAAAACCATTTAAACAGAAACTGCGCAGAATAAACCCTGTCCAGTTGCCATTGGTTCAGAAGGAGATCATGACAATGTATGATGCTGGCATTATTGTCCCTATTAGATATTCTGAGTGGGTATCTAATCTGGTGTCCGTTAGGAAGAAGACTGGAGAAATCAGGCTTTGTATAGACTTTCGAGACTTAAACAAAGCTTCGTTAAAAGACAACTACCCTTTACCAAAAATGGATCACATTTTACAAAGGGTGGTGGGGTCTAAAAGGATTTCGTTGCTTGATGGCTATTCAGGGTATAATCAGATTTTAGTTCACCCTGCTGATCAATTAAAGACGGCTTTCACTACTCCATGGGGCACTTTCATGTATGTGAAGATGCCTTTTGGTCTAATGAACGCTGGAGCAACCTTTCAGAGAGCCACGGACATAGCATTCTCGGAAGAATTGGGCTTCTTCATCATTATCTATCTAGATGATGTCACTGTGTTTTCAAAAACAGATGAAGAACATTTAGAACATTTGAGAAAAGTTTTCGAGAAGTGCAAAAGGTTTGGAATATCTTTAAACCCTAAGAAGACACTATTTGTTCTCCAAGAAGGTAAGCTTCTTGGACACATTATTTCAGAAGAAGGTATAAAGATAGATCCAAAGAGGATTGAGGCTATATTGCAAATCTCTCATCCTCGAAATATCAAATAGTTGCAGTCTTTCATTGGAAAGATTAACTTTTTGAGAAGGTTCATCCCTAACTTGGCAGAGCTCCTTAGAAATATCACAAACATGTTGAAGAAGGAGCAAAGGATAAAATGGACCTTGGAAGCAAAGACATCCTTTGAGCTGGTGAAACAAGCATTAACCAAAACACCGGTTCTCATAAGCCCTGATTTTTCAAAAGATTTTTATATCTTCTCATTTGCATCGGAACATACCATTGCTGCTGTCCTTTTACAGAAAAATCCACAAGGACAAGAGCAGCCTATTGCATTCTTTAGCAAGGCATTGAGGGATGCCCCTTTGAAGTATAATATTATGGAAAAGTAAGCTTTTGCTTTGGTTAAAGCATTGAAAGACTTCAGAGTATACATCCTTCATTCACACATCATTGCCTTTGTCCCTAATTCGGTTGTTAAAGACATTCTAACACAGGACCCAAATGGTAAGAGAGGTAAGTGGATTGCTGTTATTCTCGAATATGATTTAGAGATAAAACCCACTAAACTCATCAAAGGCCAAGGTCTAGCTAGATTAATGGCTGAATCCAATTTTGAAGTTCTTGATATTAATGTGATTAATGCTTTGGACAGCCAAGAAGAATTCTCAACTCCCATTATTGAAAACCATTTTCTAAATTCTCCTTGGTATGCTGATATCGTTTATGTTTTGCTCAATTTAAACACGCCTCCTGGTTTATCGAAAACGAAGGCAAGGTTCTTAAAACTGAAAGCAGTAAACTATTGCATTGTAGATAGGTGTCTTTATTGGAAAAATGCTAGTGGTATATTGCTTAAATGTTTGCCTGAGTTTGATGCAGAGAAGGTTAAGCAGGAATTTCATGAAGGAGAGTGTGGGGCTCATTTATATTGGAAGTCAATAGCCAACAAAATTTTGAGGGCTGGTTTCTATTGGCCTACTCTTTTTCCTGATGTACACAAGATGACCACTACTTGCCATAAATGCCAACTATTCGAAAGAAAAAGAAAATTGTTACCCCTTCCTCTGCATCCAATCACTGTTGAAGCCCCATTTCAACAGTGGGGACTTGACTTCATAGGTGAAATCCATCCCTCATCTTCTGCCCAGCATAGATGGATCCTTACTGCCACAGACTATTTCACTAAGTGGATAGAAGCCATTCCTTGTAGGCAAGCCAATGATTCAATTATTATAAAGTTCATAGAAACCAATATCCTCTCCAGATTTGGCTGTCCTACCAAGATCATCACAGATAATGCAGCAGCGTTTGGATCAAAGAAAATGGTTGACTTCTGTCATAAATACCAGATAACACTAGGGCATTCCACAACCTATTACCCTCAAGGTAATGGACTTGCAGAATCTTCCAATAAAAGCTTAGTGAACATAATCAAGAAACTATTGGAGGACAATAAAAAGTCTTGGCACACAAAGCTAGTCCATGCACTTTGGGCTGACAGATTAACTTTGAAGAAATCTATTGGTATGTCACCTTTTCAGCTTGTGTATGGTGCAGATGCAATATTTCCTAATAGCCTTGGTGTACCAGTTATGAAGTTTATCCAAGAATTGCAGACTGAAGATAATGACATGATCAGAAGAATAAATCAGACCATTCATCTTCAGCAAATCAGAGAGGAAGTGTACAACAAAACATTGCAGAAACAGGACAACATTAAGAAGCTTTTTGACAGAAGAACAAAGGCCAGCAATTTCAATATTGGGGACAAATTTTTAAAGTGGGACTCAAAGAGGGAAGACAAGGGAAAGCATGGTAAATTTGACAATCTATGGCTTGGCCCTTACTCTATTCATTCAGTTGCTGGAAACAATGCATTCTTCTTACAAGAGATGGATGGAACATATTTGTTTGGGGGTCCTGTCAATGGCAGGATGCTCAAGCATTACTTCTCTTGATTCATGATATGTTTTTAAGCCTTCTTTTTTCTTTTTTTCATTATGAATATTTCATCCACCATTGCATTCAAAGTTATGAAAAATCAAAAAATACAAAAACAAAGAAAGAAAAGAGGGCAGAAATGAAAAACAAGAAAGGCACAGCCCCATGCCAAAAAGAGGAACAAATCTGAAAGTGTGCAAGCTTAAATGCCACTCCTGCAAAACACACTTCTAGTTAGTCAAACTGTTTAATCTTGACTAATTAGCTTTCAATTTTCTGCTGATAGGGTAGTGAATTTGATTTGCCAAACTGTTTAATCTTGGCTTATCGGTAGATAGATTAGGATAGAAATTAAAGGTTCAAACATGTTCAAAATCTGAACCAAAGTTTCCAAAGAGAGATGACTCAAAACTGCTTTATTTTTCTGAGTCATAAAAGAGAAAAACTGGTTCTTATTTTCCCAAAATCTGAATCAGATATCAAGAAAGAGACAGCTCAAAACAAAATTAAAAACAGAGCTGTAAAGAAAAAGAAGGCCATAATGAGAAACTTTCAGATCTTAAGCCTTCCATTTTGATTTAATTTTCTGCAAATAAAAATCTATGTGCAGCTTGTTCTTATGCCATAGATCATAGCAAGTCAAGCAGCTCAATCTTGACTTGACTATTTTTAAAATTTCTGTTGTAGAATTTAGAGAATGAAAGTTTGTTGGACTGTTTAATCCCAACAGACAGTAGACTAGGTAGAGAAATATCTGAGCTCAACTGTTTAATCTGAGTTCAGGGAGAAATAAGGAGTAGAAATAGTTTAGATTTCCTGCTTTCAAAAGAATAAAATGTTGTGAATAAAGTTTGTCAATCCAAGTGCACTCTGATGAAGAAAAAAATGTTAGATCTGTAGGATTGGGTAGGCAGCAAGCTTGTTGATAAAGGTCCATTGTTTTCATGGCTGCCAAATATGTTTTTAGAGAAGATCATTCAATCACAGAAGGACAGCCTAATGGATGAGGCAACTAATCAGCCTCCCAGAAATCAAGTCTGAATTCTTGATGCCTTCAAGAAGGCACCATCCCCAAGTGGAGCCACTGTTAGCCACCTATAATATTTTGTTATACCAAAAGGTGGCTAAGATCTTCTTGAGCCTCCAAGGAACAAATTTTATCACTAAAAATTGTTGGCTCTTGAAGTCTCTTTAAGGCCTCATGCCTCTGTCCCAAATCCTCATTTGCTGTCCCATTTTATACTCAGAAAATTCTGTTGATTTCGTATAACAAACTGCTGAAGAAACCATCATTTTCCTCCCTTTTTTTCTCCATATTATTCCTCTACTTTTCATAAGTTTCTCCCTCCATCCGTGAAAATCTTCCTGACATGGTTTAAAACTTCTTTTTTGAGCTGTGCCGAAACCCCCAATATCCATTTAAAAAAAAAAACCTTGAAATTTTTCATAAAAACAAAGTTTTATTGCTATGGACCTAAGCCCCTTGGGCTAAGTCCTAAACCACTTCCCCCCACATGCCCATGCGTCGAAACCAAACGCCAAATCTTTTCGGTGCTAATCGCATCGGAAAGATTCAAGTGTGCATGTTTGTGAGCCATTTCAAAATGTCGATTGCGATCAACCCCTTTGTCATAAACCGCAGATCATATTGTTATTTTGTTTAAACCCATAGGCCCGCAATCGGGCGCTAAACCATTGAAAAATCCCTCTCTGATCAATTTTTTCCTTTGTAAACCCAAAAACCCACTTTCCGAAGTTTTAAGTTAAAAACTTAAGAACACGTGATAAATGAAAATGGGTTGATCAAAAAGACCAATTGCGCAATCGCGATCGGAGAAATTACAAATGGGTTGATTGAAAGACCGGGCCCGAATGTTCCGATTGCGATTAGCCCTAGTTATATAAAGCCCCGGGCCTATGGTACTCCATACACCCAGTGGCCCCGCAATCGGGCGCCAGCCTATCATATATATTTTCTGCTAGATCCACTCAAAACCTTGGTGTTTATCGAAATTTTTTGGGTTTCTCGCAAAGTATAAGGGTCCCACCGGTGCAAGAAATCAAAGGATCTGGACCGTCGATCTAGACCCGATCCGATGGATATCGCCCAATCGCAAAGGGCTCAATCGCAAAGTTTCAATCGCATGTTGTTGTGTGACCTCCCCGATTGCGATCCTCCAATTAAATCTGGGCCGTCCATCTCCCTGATGATTGGACGAACAACACTCAATCGCATCGCTGCGTTTCAATCGCATCCCCTTTTCTGCCCTCCCCGATCGTGATCCTCCGATTAAATCTGGGCCATCCATCTCCCTGAGGACCTGATGCGGGCGCGTCGCCAATCGCAAGTTTCTAATCGCAAGTTTCCAAATCGCATTAGTTTCTCCGATCGTCGATCCTCGGTCCAATCTCGAGCCGTCCTTGATCCCCCGAAGATCCAATGGTCCTCCACACTCCTCCGATCACAAGTCTTGCCTATTTTCGAAAACCCTCCGATTCAATTCTCCACCTCGATCCGATCTCTGGGCAGATCAAATCTCGCCGCCGCTAATCGCACCGGGAATTTACATCACATGCACTTGCTCGCCACCCCCGATGAGGACCCTCCGATTAGATCCGGAACCGTCCATGTGTCCGAGACGCACTCGTCCAAAACCACCCCGCCTTATTTCTTCTCCTCGCTCTCATTTTCCTTGCTTGCGCCAATTCCGACCGACCGTTAGATATTTTTATCCCACAAACATAGGCCCCCTCCCCCGCCATCTGAAGCAGTTTAAACCTATTTTCCGCAGGATTTCTTAATTGTTTTGTGTTTGATGCAGGTGTTGTAAATGGTTTTCCATTGAATAACGAAGAAATACCAAGGGCTGGGAATGACGATTCTCATGCCCTCGTTTCATTACAGAGAAGCCATTCACGGGGCTCTATTCCATGTTTCGTCAGTACTCTGTGAGTATTGATGCCGTAAAGCCTAGTGCGGGTCTGCACATCGACAAGACACTGTTTTAATTCAAACACAGTTAAAGAGTATCAGTTTTGAAGACAGAGCACAACAAATGAATATTGAAGACAGTTTTATGGGGATTACGGCTAAGACAGTTATTAAAAGCCTAATACCCAATCTAAAACACAATTTAAAAGAAAACCTAAAGTGTTTTATCAGACAGAAAGCCTCCACCGCCACATCTGAGGCAAATTGATTCCTCAGCTACCACCGAGCCACCTGTTGCTTCAAAGCATTCAAATAGAGGCCAAATTTATTGAAGAAAATCTGATATTCGCCTCCAGCACAGCCAAGAAATTACTCCACACAGCGTACAGAGCATCAAAGTCAAATAAAGCTCCCACCGAGCTTTGATATTTACTGTAAACAGTTAATACAGTGTTCCACCTGTGAATTTCTTCATCGAGCCCCTCAAAAGGCCACGAAGTCTTGAAACTGTATTAATTATCCTGAGAGATCTTTTCTCAGATCACCTCCTCATCCTTCTATAAATACCTCAGAAGAAGATGAGAAATCGTTGGTTCCAGAACTTTGAAATACACTTGAGCTCGAGACTTCTATTTGTACATAGTGTTCACTGGCCCTTGAAGCTCTGTCTGCGCTAGAGTAGTTAGGTTGAATAGTGAAGATGATTGCTGAACTGAAACATTGGACTTGAAGATTGTAACTGGTTTGACATCAATATAAAAGCTGTTTCTTGGGATCCTGGTCTTTATCACTGGTGAAGTGCTTCTTTCTTTGTTAATTGTTTTTCTTCTATGTATGCCATATTGTTCATTTTCCCTCTGTAAAGAACAGTTTAAACAGGGTTAGGATTTTCTGTATAGCAGTAACCTTCTCTGGCTGAGAAATCTTTATCTTAATGTTTTCTTCAGATTTGTTTATTTAAGAATGATTAAATACAGTTTAAACAGTTAGGAATGTTGGCGTTCCCTCGTCCTTCTGTTTGCTCAAACATTGTTCTCGAATGTTATTTCCATTATTTTCTATTAAAGTTAGACTAGAGAAGATATGGTTTGCCCTGATTCCTAGATTCTTTTCTCCAAAAGCAGATTCTGAAAGTTTCCCTTGGTGTTGACTGAAAGCAGACTAGGTTTAAAAGTACTTTATCTGATCTTAAGTTACACTCTGTTTTTCTTATGTGTTTTCATACTTCCTGAAGGTAATTATGTGGATTACTGGATTGTTTGTCAATTAAGCTGCTTTAATAAGAACTTGCCCAAGAAGTCTATGGTTATCCCTGTCCTTGGTTGGTTTTAAAACAGTTACTTAAGAGGCTTTTCTTGTTTGGACTGACTATAAATCCTCTGAGAAATTATTATCAGTTTCCACCCCTCCAACATTTTAATGTTTCCATTTCATCATTTTAATCTCAATAATCTTGTGGTATAGATTACTTGCCCCTTGGATCACACTTGATGTTGTTGTTCAATTAAAGCCCAGATATGACTCCATAGCCCAATGGACTAAAAACCAGCGTTATATCTATCTATCTGCCAAAATTGTTCTATTTGCTTGCAACTTCTCACTTTTGAAACTTTTTGCACTTAGGAATTTCCCCTCAAGTAACATTTCATGCTCAACCATCCAAAACAAAACAAAACCCTTGGCCTTCATAACTAGCCTAATATCATTACCTTAAGCTTTTCAAAGACAATATCCATCTTTGTACATATTGGAGAGATCCCTCTCCGGATTCAGGAGGGCTAGATCCTAGAATCCCAAAGTTGGTTGAAATGATGTTAACTCTGTGATTGGACTCTCCCAATCTTGCTAATAAATTACAGAGACCTAACAAATACATACTTATTTAGTTAACCAAAAAGTTGTGAAATAATTCCCTTATTTTCCTAGTTTAAATTTATCTTTAAATCTAAATTCTTATATCTCTGAAGAGTTCAAAGTCTTGAAATGTAAATTTTTCCATGCAAAATAAAATAACAACATTCATTTGTATTTGACAAATTGTATTTATTTATAAAAAGTATTTATATTTGAAATTTTTACTCGAATATCTAACTAAGATGCACTTGGGTACAAAATTCCCTCCACCCAGCGTAATAAGAAAAGCAAAGGTGTGAAGATTTATCATTTATTAGTTTAAACATGTTACCTTGAGTACAATGCAAATTTTATCAACGTGTTTTATTTATTTTAATTTTTGGATTTCAAAATAAAATAGAGCTATTTTTTATTTAAAATTATATATTTATATCTATATATGTAAAAATGTTTTTAAATATAGTAAATCAGCTATATATAATTTATTATTAAAAAAATCTATATAATACACAAATCTAAATAAATATTTTTATGTTATATGCAATGTATTATTTAGAATTAGTGACACAATTAATAGATGATGTCTATTTCTATAAAAGCTATAAAAAACACCTTACTATTATAGGTGCAACTAAGATAGATGCAATTCTCACTTCTTTGATAAAAAATTAGTGGAAGCGGAGCAACTTTTTGCTTATATGTATAGGTATCATCATAGATAGAGGGGTTAGAGGGGTTGAATCCTCTCGTGATCCGAAATTATACAGGAATGCAACAAAAAACAAATATAAACACAAACATAGAGAAGCAACAGAAATAAAACTCTATTTCATTAATATCAAAGAACTGAAATATGCTTACAAACGGAATGGAAATAAACTAGCTCAGTCGATGGTAGTTTATCTCTGAGAAGAGATGTGGTGGCTAAATGGCTCTGAACTGTGTTACAATGAGGCTCAAGGGCCTATTTATCATTGGAAAACAATGGAAAACCCTAAACATCCAAAAACCTAACCCTAGGAGATGAAGTGCCAAAACTGTGGGCCCTGTTCGGGTAAATTGGTACATCAACTTCCTAGGGTCGTAACTTTGACATACGATCTTTTTTTGGTGTGCAAAATACCTCATTAGAAATATATATTTGAGGAATACAAATTTCGACTACAAACATCAATCAATGACTCATGTTTTCCCATTTTCCAAAAAATGTCGTTTAAGGCCTCAAAATGACTCCGAAAGTTGAGGACCCGAAAAACTACCAAAAATAGTAAATTGTGCTAATATTAAGGAAATTGAAAGAAATAATGGTACAATTGTGGGGGTCCAAGTGGAATAGGCAGGTGGCCGCCAGTATCCAGCTAGATCAATCCTCCCCCCTTAGGAAGAAATGGTCCCCATTGCGTTGAGTGCCTTAATGAGAAGGGTAAACTTCTACTGAATTTGGTCCTTGGTGAGCCACTTGCTTTGGTGCAGGATTTTCCTAGCTTTGACAACCCGATACAATTGGATCTTCTGCTGGTGGGTGTTCTTGATCTTTATGTTATAGGTCAATTTTGGCACCATCCCCGAAGACCTGGTCAAACTGGACATCATCCCTAGGACCAATGAAATAGGGTCTATCATAACCCCTTATATTTTAGTTGTTATATGCCATAAGAGAAGAACATTTAATTCATGGATTCTATTGTGAGATTTCCAAGGTTTGAAGTATACGTTGTATGACCTACTAACTCACCAATGCTCATCTACAAGGGACTAACTGTGTTGCAGTGCCAAATCCTCCATGCAAAGGTGCACTACAGTGCACTCCCTGACACTCAAGAGTGCGTTGGTCACCTGAGAGCGGAATTCTCATTGTTCTCGGAATCTCCACATGGCCAGTGCCTTCTAGAAGAGTCCATATGTGTCATACTTTGAATCCAAGTGTCCATATAACACCTCTGAACTTGGAAACATGTCTTGCCTATTATTAGAAATTCATTCATTGAGAAACTACCATTAGTTTCGCTATAAATTGAGCACTCATCCTAGTGCTAGGGAGGAAGAATTTTGGTAAAGTTATGTTGTTGGATTCTCATTTGATAAGAGAGTGAAATTACTGGTATGTTGCCGAGATAATGCTGGATGTGATGAGGCTGGAATGAAGCTGGAGCAGGTTGACAACAAATCGATCCATTGGTTGTAATCTTCCCCTTCTACTCTTTAATAAATATTATTGTTCATTTTCCCATACATATGTCTCTATTTCTTGTGCAATGTACTCTTGAATGATGTATGTATTTCAGATCTAATCGGTTTGATTTGAGTAAGGTAAGTAGATATATGTATATTGTATGTTGTTTGTTGTTATCTATTTGTGTTTGCAGGAATTGATCTAGCTGCTTGAGTTGGATTGAGAGTGACAACAACAACGGCAGAAGGAGAAGAAGAAGCAAAAGAATCACAAGTAGGTTCCTTTCCCATTTTGTATATCTGCTTGTTTTAGAGAAAATAATAGTTATTCTTTCCTCTGTTGTTCTAAGTGATAAACACCACACTTAGAGAATATTTTTTATCCGCAGATCACAATTTTGTATAACAAATTGGCAACTCCACTGGGGAGTATCCTATAATTCCTGGTGTTTTTTCCTTTGTTTATCTTCATCAGTAGCATCTACTTTCGGTTATCAGTCATTTGAGTGAACAAATTGCATTAGAAGTGTGTCTAACTGCTTGATTTTTTAATCTTAGCTGCGCCTAATGCACTTTTGGTCAAGACACAGTGCACTGAAGTGCACTGTCTCAACACTCAGGGGTGCTCTACAACGCGTCGTCTCCCCTTAGAGACTGTGTTTCCCTCTCAGCCAACCAAATTCCATCAAAATTTGTCATTGCTTTCATTTTTAGCCACTTGTTTGTTGTATTCTCAGATGTCTGATACCTCTTAGAGACCAGTAAACTTTCGTGTTCTTCTTCCTTTGAAAAGTAATTTTGTTCAATGTTTCATTAGTGCTTTTTCTTCATCATTGGAAAATCAAATTCAAAGTATTTTATTTATGCATTAGATCAATTCTGTTTTCGAAAAGGAAACTGTTGTTTCATTCCTCGTTTCCTGTAGGAAAATCATAGTTCCATTCTTCATTTTCCTAAGAGAAATTGTTGTTTCATTCCTCGTTTCTCATAAGAAAACACTTGTTTGATTGGTTTATGCATATAGTTTCATTTCTTTCATTCACATTAAAGGGAGCTGAAAAGAAAAACATGCATGTGCATATAGTGAATTGTGTGTGTTGCATAGGAACAAGTTAGGAAAGCTGCATTTAGTTTGTGCTCTTTGTTGTTTGCTCAAAAACTGATTGCTCTTTCCCATTAGTAGCTATGATTTTCATTGAAAAAGCTAAATTGAAAAATTTGCTTATCATTTAGTTTGCATTTTTATGAATTTCCATTACATCATGCAGTGAACCTCAAAGAAAAACTTTTAAACAAGATCAACATAAAATTTATCTGAATTTACCTAAGAAAGCATTGTAACATTAACGATAACATTTAGAAGGTCTAGGCTAGAGACGTGTTCTGACATCATTAAACATAGCAGTTGTCGTTAACTTATCTATGTTACATTCCGAGTGTGGTACCTCACTCCACGTACGTAAGTATATCGAAGCTCGTCCACGTACCTTCGGGTATATAGGGTGGTGTTCTAGTACGAAAAGTATAAAGGGGTGCTCTCACTGTGCGGTTTCGCATTAGACAATGCTAATACGGACTTGGGCCTCCACGTACATTCGGGTATATTTGAGAGGAAAAATTTAGGTTGCTATCCATCTATAGGTAACCAAGTCGGATGCCTTGTAACTTTTGATACACCAAACACAACATTCAGGGAGATTGTGTGCACGTACTTCTTGGTTCGCCAGGAGGTATTATGCAGTTCACAATTACTTGGTAAACCTTTTTCCTAAAATTACCCTTTTATTTTGTTTATTTGTTTTTTGTCATAAAATCAATCAGTCATCATGGAAGAAGAGCACCCCTTTCCCCGTCATTCTCTTAGAATACCACTTAAACCACCTTTACCACCGGAAGCCATTTATGGTCGGCGAAGGCGACATCATTCTACCGAAACTAGTACTATCAGTACCTCTGGTGTGTCATCATAATCACATACACCAGAGTCGTCTCGTGTTGTTTCTACACATCCTGGTTCATCCACTATTGTCGAAACAGAGTCCTCACAGCTACCTATGGTCACAATCCATCCAATCAGTGAGACCATACCTCCCGAACCCAATGTTGTTCTACCAGAAGTTAATTGTCATCCCATCGTTCTTTTACCAGAACATCTAATTCCCGAAGTCAAACAACCTAAATTTGTTCTTGTATCGGTTGTTCCACAGTTGATCATAGCCATTGAATCTCCCATATCGCGCAATCAACCACCTAAAATATATCTCGGGCCTGACGGTGAAATCCTTCCACCTGGTTTGATTTCGATTGAGGAAGAACCTTAACAAGAAACACGCCCTTCAACTCCAACTCATTTTTGGGAGGAGCTTTATCTTTACGATTATTTTCCTCATTCACCTTACACTTCTCTCTTTGATCCTGTTTCGATTTTAGTTCCCATATATCCTATAGGGTATACATTGGGTCGTATGACCATGGCTGAGTTAGAATCTTCGGTTGTACAGTCTGTTACAGTTGTGACAGAATCTATTGTTGCTACTCATTCGATGTTTACCATGTCACATTCCAAATTACCCTCTGATATTCCAAAATTGAATGGAAACACTAGAGAATACCCGTCAATGCATATTATAACTTATCATATGTTGTGCTCATCAAACTCCTTAAATTTTCATTCCTCGTTTCTCATAAGAAAACACTTGTTTGATTGGTGTATGCATATAGTTTCATTTCTTTCATTCACATTAAAGGGAGCTGAAAAGAAAAACATGCATGTGCATATAGTGAATTGTGTGTGTTGCATAGGAACAAGTTAGGAAAGCTACATTTAGTTTGTGCTCTTTTTTGTTTGCTCAAAAACTGATTGCTCTTTCCCCTTAGTAGCTATGATTTTCATTGAAAAAGCTAAATTGAAAATTTTGCTTATCATTTAGTTTGCATTTTTATGAATTTCCATTACATCATGCGTTGAACCTCAAAGAAAAACTTTTAAACAAGATCAACATAAAATTTATCTGAATTTACCTAAGAAAGCATTGTAACATTAACGATAAAATTTAGAAGGTCTAAGCTAGAGACGTGTTCTGACATCATTAAACATAGCAGCTGTCATTAACTTGTCTGTGATACATTCCGAGTGTGATACCTCATTCCACGTACGTAAGTATATCGAAGCTCGTCCACGTACCTTTGGGTATATAGGGCGGTGTTCTAGTACGAAAAATATAAGGGGGTGCTCTCACTATGCGGTTTCGCATTAGACAATGCTAATATGGACTTGGGCCTCCACGTACCTTCGGGTATATTTGGGAGGAAAAATTTAGTTGCTATCCATCCATAGGTAACCGAGTCGGACGCCTTGTAACTTTTGATACACCAAACACAACATTCAGGGAGATTGCGTGCACGTACTTCTTGGTTCGCCAGGAGGTATTCTGCAGTTCACAATTACTTGGTAAACCTTTTGCCTAGAATTACCCTTTTATTTTGTTTATTTGTTTTTTGTCATAAAATCAATCAGTCATCATGGAAGAAGAGCACCCCTTTCCCCGTTGTTCACTTTGAATACCACTTAAACCACCTTTACCACCAAAAGCCATTTATGGTCGGCGAAGGCGACATCATTCTACCAAAACTAGTACTATCAGTACCTCTGGTGTGACATCATAATCACATACACTAGAGTCGTCTCGTGTTGTTTCTACACATCCTGGTTCATCCACTGTTGTCGAAATGGAGTCCTTACAGCTACCTGTGGTCACGATCCATCCAATCAGTGAGACCATACCTCCCGAACCCAACGTTGTTCTACCAGAAGTTAAACTGCATCCCATCATTCTTTTACCAGAACATCTAATTCCCGAAGTCAAACAACCGGAATTTGTTCTTGTATCGGTCACTCCACAGTTGATCGTAGCCATTGAATCTCCCATATCGCGCAATCAACCACCTAAAATATATCTCGGGCCTGACGGTGAAATCCTTCCACCTGGTTTGATTTCGATTGAGGAAGAACCTTAACAAGAAACACGCCCTTCAACTCCAACTCATTTTTGGGAGGAGCTTTATCTTTACGATTATTTTCCTCATTCACCTTACACTGCTCTCTTTGATCCTGTTTCGATTTGAGTTCCCATATATCCTATAGGGTATACATTGGGTCGTATGACCATGGCTGAGTCAGAATCTTCGGTTGTACAGTCTGTTACAGTTGCGACAGAATCTATTGTTGCTACTCCTTCGATGTTTACCATGTCACATTCCAAATTACCCTCTGATATTCCAAAATTGAATGGAAACACTAGAGAATACTCGTTAACGCATATTATAACTTATCATATGTGGTGCTCATCAAACTCCTTAAATGATGACTCCATCAGACTACGTATTTTCCAGCACACGCTCACTAGTCCTACTGCATCATGAGTATGGTTCTTTTATTGTGTCAAGCTTGTTAAAAAATGAATTAGGTGATGAGGATAGTTCTTTTACAGTGTCAACCTCTTTAAAAAATGAATCAAGTGATGAGGATAGTTATTTTACTGTGTCAACCTTGATAAAAAATGAATCAGGTGGTGAGGATAGTTCTTTTACTATGTCAACCTCGATAAATGAAACAAATTCTTTAGCATAGTTCCTTTTCTTGTGTCAAGCTCATTAAATGAAACAAGGTTCCTTGAGCATAGTTCCTTTTCTTGTACCAAGCTCATTAAATGAAACAAGGTTCCATGAGCATAGTTCTTTTCTTGTGTCAAGCTCGTTAAAAAATGAAACAAATCCTCTCCTAATAAAGACGAGTATTCCATATGATCTCGTAAATGAACCTTCATTCCATCCAGCGATTAGTAACCAGTAGTCTACTTAGGTGAATGAAATGAAGCTTGGGGGGCATGTTCTCTTGCAGGGGGCATTCGACATGTGGTCTTGTAGGGGGCATTCAAAACTATCTCGAGTCCATTTCGGTTATTATTTTCAAGACTCGTTAAACTCATGAAAATCTGGAGCTTCTTTTGCTATTTTTCATGCTCGTAAAACACATGAAAATGCTGAGTTATTTTCGTCTTTTCTTGCTCATAAATTAAATTGAAATTCAGTCAAAGCATACTTCTATCCTTATTTTTCGAGCTTTGATAAAAATGAAAAAGGACTTGAAGCGCACTTTTGTCTCTTTTTCAAGCTTCGATAACGACAAAAAAGGAACCCTTGGAGTCTTCTTTTATCTCTTTTCAGACTCCGATAATATGAAAATATTGTCGAGCACTTGTATTTTCGAGCTCGTAAAAGTAAATGAAATGACATCTACTTAGTATAGGTTTAACCCTTTTCCAGACTGAGATAGATTATTTACGAAAAAGGAAAACCTTAGTCGAACATGGCTAAGAGGCTTTCTCAGGTATTATTTTACACTTTTTCGAACCCAAGCGATAAATTTACAAAAAAGGACTCAAGGAGTTTTCTTTTGTCCTCTTTTTCAAACTCTCTAAATATTAAAAAGGATCGGGTTGTCACTATCGTTAGGCTCGTTAAAACATAAAATAGTGACGAGCTTGTCGATCATGGCAAGAATCGAGTTTCATTTATCGCTAGACTCGTTAAATTATTAAATAGCGATGGATTCGCCCAAAGGGTTGAATTATAGATCAATCATATGTTATCCTCCTCAAGCTTGTTAAAAAAGAAATAGGTATTGGTCGACAAATGACCGGGGAAAATTTGGAAAAAGAACAGAACACTTTATGGTAGCAGGTCGCTATTGAACATGACACTTTCACTCCATCATCATGACTTTTGGGTTGGGTAATCTTCTTGAAGGTTCATTCATACCTATGGTTCATCATACCTTCACTTCGGTTTTGGGTCAATGCTGCCAACTCATCTCAGTGTCGCCGATATGTTCAAGAGAAGTCACCCAGTGAATCCTCATCCTTCTACAATACTCATAAACCTTCCTTTTCATGACAGTCATCCCTTAAAACTGCTATATCAAGTCACATTTTGTCTCTGAAATCAGTAACTTCCGTTTCGCGATAAAGTTGCTTCCTTTCGACATCAGCTCATTATCCAGGAAGTTTACTTAGAAACATCTTCCAGTACCCTGAGGCTTGTTACATCATCAACAGGTTTCTCGCTTCCGGACCTTTGACCGAAATATTTTGTTTGTCGTTCGACATAAAATCATCTATTGACGCCTTACAAATTGTATTGCAGTACCTTGAGAGCCATTAACATCAATGGTGGTTTTCTCACGTCTGTTAACAGCTCATATCATTGGCTGGTAATCAGACAATGTCTTCCCATGTTCGACTTCAAATCAAATATTCGCATGGTTAGACTAGCACCTGAATGATCGAGTGATCGAGATAAGAAGACCCCGGATCTAGTTTCATCCATCCAGGCCGTGATTTCAAGATTGTTGCACACATCATCTGTACGATGGCCTTACATACAGATCATCATCCGAACATGGGCCTATATCTGTAGGCATGTCTATATTGGGCAACATTCCAATGTAGACAACTTTCTAAATTATGTATATGTTATTAGATAGTTTATGTGTTGAGCATGGTAATGTCTCCCTCAGCAATTCGTGATCAAGATGAAAATATCATGATGTAATGTATTGTAAGATTGATGTAGGTCACCATCCAATTCAGTTCCGACTCATCACATCATAAAGTATATCATCCAAATACTATTATTATTTTTAATTCATGCTTTAGGGGGCAACTGTTATATGTCAATTTGGACATCATCCCCCAAGACTTGGTCAAAATGGACATCATCCCCAGGACCAATGAAATAGGGTCTATCATCCACTTAGATTTCAGTTGCTATATGACCTAAGAGAAGAACATTTCATTCACGGCTTCTATTGTGAGATTTCCAAGGTCTGAAGTATATGTTATATGACTTAATGACTCACCAATGCTCATTTGCAAGGGACTAACTATGTTGCAGTGCCAAATCCTCCATGCAAGGGTGCATTGCAGTGCACTTCCCGACACTCAAGGGTGTGTTTTTCACCTGGGAGCGGAATTCTCATTGTTCTGGGAATCTCCACATGGCCAGTGCCTTCTAGAAGAGTCCATATGTGTCATACTTCAAATCCAAGTGTCCACCTAACACCTTTGAACTTGGAAACATGTCTTGCCTATTATTAGAAAGTCATTCATTGAGAAACTACCATCATTTTCCCTATAAATTTACCACTCATCCTAGTGCTAGGGAGGAAGAATTTTGGTAAATTTATGTTGTTGGATTCTCATTTGATAAGAGAGTGAAAGCATTGGTATGTTGCTGGGATAATGCTAGATGTGATGAGGCTGGAATGAAGCTCGAGCAGGTTGAAAAAAAATCGATCCATTGGTTGTAATCTTCCCCTTCTACTCTTTAATAAAGATTGTTTTTCATTTTCCCATACATATGTCTCTATTTATTATGCAATGTACTCTTGAATGATGTATGTATTTCAGATCTAATCGGTTTGATTTGAGTAAGATAAGTAGATATATGTATATTGTATGTTTTTTGTTGTTATTTGTTTGTGTTTGCACGAATCGATCTAGCTACTTGAGTTGGATTGAGAGTGACGGCAACAACGACAGAAGGAGAAGGAGAAGTGAAAAAATCACAAGTAGGCTACTTTCCCATTCTGTATATTTTCTTGTTTTAGAGAAAATAATAGTTATTCTTTCCTCTGTTGTTCTAAGTAATAAACACCACACTTAGGGAATTTGGTTTATCCGTCGATCACAATTCTGTATAACACTTTGTGTCCATGATCCTATTGTAGGTTTTAACCCTATATGGAAATTATCTGCAAACGAATTCTTGAAAACAGAAAATAAACAATAGCGAGAGCATAAAACATAAAACATATATACATAGAGATATTTTTCCCCTAAATCCCAAATCGGGACTACCAACTTGATTTTTCATTATATTCCTTTTAGTGTTACAACACTCATATATATACATGTCAAAGCATTCATAAACCCCAATCCATTAACCCTGGATTAGAACATAACAATGGTTCCCTTGACCGGATCTACAAAATACCAGGTGTCGAAAACCATCATGCCCCAAAACCATGTGCAATTTGATGCAAAAAACCATAGGCGGGTCAAGGCCACCTAAATTACGGTCCAAAAAAAAATTTCACCCGCCCAACTTGTGAACCCCCCCCCCCCACGCTGTTGCGCCTTGCGCAACGAACATTGAGGGTCTTTCGCCCCCCCTCATGCATGTGACTATTCGTGGAAAGAATATAACACACACCCAACACTCTTCCACTTTTTTCTTCTTTCCGTGGGGGGCCACAGGAGAGCTTAGTCACTAGTCCAGCCCTGCAACACCCATTGTTTCTGTATACCAAGAGAACTTATGAGTGCTCGCAGACTTTGCCAATGCATTTTAAACATTCTTAAAAGTGTCCACCTTTACCAACAACACCTTTTTATCCTTAACCATATCTCTCACAAAGTGATATTGAACATCATTGTGCTTTGTATTTGAATGATAAGCAGGATTCTTACCCAATAAAATTGCACTTTGGCTATCACAGTCTATCCTTAAAGCTCGTTGCACCAACCCCATACTTGAACACAATCTCTGCAACCAAATTGCTTCCTTGATTGCATGAGTGGCTGGCATGTATTCTACCTATGTAGTTGAAAGAGCCACTACAGACTGTCTTTTACTCATCCAACTGACTACACCTCAAAATAGGCTAAACACATACCCACTTGTTGATCTGAAAGGACTGTATTAGTTTGTTGTGCTAAGTGTCTTTTCAATTATAAAACATGTACATATTTGTCTCCATTTGTTTGCTTAAGGATTGAGGAATTTAACCATGAAACATAGATGAAATTATGAGTTTTATGCATGTAAATAAGCCTAAATAACACTGAACAATAGTGTATAACAGAGAAATAACATCACACATAATATTTACACAGTAGGCATGATGAAGCATTTCACCCCTCCTAGGCTACATCTGCTGGTCCAGCTCCCAATGGCATGTCCATCTTTTCATTATGCTCAAAATTGCAAATACATGTGTTTACAAGCCTCCAATGGTTTTTTTTCTCTCCACCAATGGCTCCATAATGCTCAAATTAGTCTAGGTAGACTCTTGTTTCACCAAAATTGGTCAAAATTTGACCTAGCTAAGCTTTTGCCCAATATCCCCTAGAAATCCTCCACTAAATGTGGAGAACTACACTTATCCACAGTTAAAAATAGCATTTTTTCTGAATTTTTGGTGGCGCTCCAAATTCCCACCAGTGCAAACCATTTACATTTAAAGTTTTCAGTTAAGGGGCAGGGGGGCCACATGCTGACCCCCCTTAAACCTCATGGTCATGTTTAAACTCCGCAATAAAAAGATTTGGTGCAAAACCATGATGGAGGCAGAGTTCCACAATCGTTGGCACCCTTACAATAAATGTTGCGGTTTTTATGTATGCGCCATGTGACATGTATGAACCTTGACCGCCGGAGGTTACGATGATAAACCGTCAGGTATACATGTGTTTACAAGACTCCAATAGTTGTTTTCTCTGCACCAATGGCTCCAGAATGCTAAAATTAGTCTAGGTAGACTCTTGTTTCACCAAAATTGGTCAAAAATTGACCTAGCTAAGCTTTTTCCCAATATCCCCTACAAATCATCCACTAAATGTGGAGAACTGCACTTATTCGCAGTTTAAAATAGCATTTTTTTTTCCGAATTTTTGGTGGCGCTCCAAATTCCCACCAGTGCAAACCATTTACATTTAAATTTTTTGGTTAAGGGGTGGGGTGGCCACATGTCGACCCCCCTTAAACCATGTTTAAACTCCGCAATAAACAGATTTGGTGCAGAACTGCGATGGAGGCGAAGTTCCGCAATCGTTGGCACTCTTACAATAAATTTTGTGGTTTTTATGTATGCGCCATGTGACATGTATGAACCTTGACTGCTAGAGGTTACGGTGATAACCCGTCAGGTATAACGTTAATTTTCGGGTTGTAATACATAACATGTGACCAATCAAACAGGGCTGTCGGTGGGTTGGGACCACTGACAGTCCCCCTCCCAACATATATGTCAATGCAACATAAATTTACACTGAGTGCTAATAGGGTAAGAAAAATTGTATAGCATAGTTGGTCGAAGTCTTTACGAGTGCGCCTGGAGGTCATGGGGTCGAACCCCAACATAATTTTGGTAAACCATATAGGGGTTACGTGGTAGCCTCTGGGCTGGCCCCGTGTCACCCATCCATAGGTCCATCAAATCAACATATAACCAAATCCAACTATCTTAGATGCGCCACGTGGAAAAACATCATTGGTTTAGAGAATGAAATATTCTGAGAATATTCCCCTTTTTGCTGACTGTACCTACATGCTGACTGGGCATCCTAGTCAACCTTGTCACAAAATTTTAGCGGTTTGGGAAATCGATTAGAACGTGATATCTCCCTCATACGACATTGGTTTTTAGAAACATTTGTGGCGCCAGAATCAAAACGACGAGATCTACCCGGTCACTTAGGTTCGATACAGTTTCGAGCACTTTAAATTTTGAGCAAAATTCATGAACTCCTGGTCACACCTCCCCATTGGGAAGCTTTTGGTCCCCAAAAGACCTTGATTACCTATTCAGTATATGAGGGTACAACTCCCTCACCTTTTCAACTTCCATCCACTTTTCCTTACTTGGCTTACTGCCTTTGAGCCCAACTCGAAGGTAGTCGACACTTCCCCTCTTAGATGCTCTTGTCCTCCTGTTAAGAATGGTATCCTCCTTGAGCTCATCCAAAAATTCTAGCGAGAAATATTCAATAGAAGGCAGTTGAACATCACTGTGATCATCAATCAAAGGTAGCTCATAAAAACATAAATTTTCAACATTAACAACTGAATACATTTGCATATATGAAGGCAAGTAATGTTGAAATGCATTGTTACCAACTTGATTTATGATCTTGAATGGACCATAGCAGACGAGCTTGAGCTTTTTACCTTCTCCTTGCATCCTTTCTTTGCTTATGTGCAACCATACCTCATCTCCTTCTTGAAACTTGTGATCAATTCTATGTTTTTCATGCCTCTCCTTGTATTTTCCTTGACTCTTCTCAAGTTGTTCTTGAACTTGTTGATGAATAATATGAATTCGCTCAATGAAATTTCGAGTCTTGTCAATATCACTATGCCCATTAATTGCAACATCATTCTCAAAGATGAAGTCTAATGGCGATTTCGGCAAATACCCAAAGCATGCTTCAAAAGGTGAAGTATTTGGAGAAGAGTGCTTTGCCTGGTTGTAAGCACGCTGAATGTAATGAAGTTGTTCATCCCACAACTTGGGATGTTTGTTGAAATATCCTCTCAATAGATGCATAATGGTTCTGTTCACCACCTCGGTTTGGCCATCAATTTGTGGATGAAAAGCATTACATTTTTTCCACTTTGTGTCCATTATCTTCCAAAGATTGGACCAAAAATTCCCAATGAACCTAGAATCCCTGTCACTAACAATAGAAGTTGGCAATCCATAATGAACCCATACATGTTGAAAATAAAGTTCAGCAGTTCGTTCAACTGTTATGGTTTTCTTACATGGCATAAATATACACATTTTACTGAATCTGTCCATAACTACATAAAGATAATCATGATGTTTTCTTGACATAGGTAGACCTCCAAAAAAGTCCATGGAGACACTCTCCCATGGTCTTGATGGTACTGGTAGTGGAGTGTGCAACCCAAGCTTCCTATTGCTAGGTTTTCTTGTTGCACACATAGAACAACCTCTTATAAAATGTGACACACTATCTAACATGTGAGGCCAATAGTAATACCTCTGTATATGCGCCATTGTTTTTCTTACCCCAAAGTGTCCAACAATAAGAGATGAATGAGCCTCTCTCGTGACACTTAGCCTCTCTCCTTGTGGTATACACAACTTTCCCAAATGAAACAACAAATTGTTATGCATGTGATAATCATTTTCCTCAATTTGATTCCCTTCACTCAAACTAGCATACACATCTTGAAAATCAACATCATGTGCATATTGTTCTATGTAACTCTCATGTACTATAGAATCATTTTCAAGTAAAGTAGAAGCACTTATGAATTGCCTTGAAAGAATATCAAAAAATTTATTGAAAATACCTTTCTTGTGCCTTATAGCCAAGTGAAATTGTTGAAGAAATCCCTTCCACCTGAAATGTCATGATTGCTGCAATTTTGTTTGTGACTGCAAGTACTGTAATGGTTGGTGATAGGTGTGTATAATAATATCTTTACTCATCAAGTAGTGTTTCCATTTCTTGAAGCTTTGTACCAAAGCATAACATTCTTTGTCATATGTAGGATAATTAGTTACAACACCATTGAATGTTTCAGAATGAAAAGCGATAGGCTTACCATGCTGCAAAAGTACTGCGCCCATGGCATAATCACTAGCATTGGTTTGTATCTCGAATGGTTGTCTCCAATTTGGTAATGCAAGAACTGAAACTGAACTGATCTTGTCTTTTAAAGCTTCAAAAGCTTGATGTTGCTTTCCTCCCCATTGGAAGCCTTTCTTCACACTTGTCACTGCATGCATAGGAGCTGCTATGGCAGAAAAGTTAGCAATAAACTTTCTCCAATATTCAGTTGTGCCTAAGAAACTTCTTACCTCGGTTACTGTTTTGAGAGTGGGCCAATTCACAATAGCTTCCACTTAGAAGGATCAATTCTCAACCGACGCCTCCTCCTACAATGTGTCACAAATGAACCAAAGAAGCCTTTCTGAACTCACCCTTTGACATCTTAAGAAATAATTTCTCTTTCTTCAAAACATCAAGCACCCTTTTCACATGCAAAACATGTTCTTCTCTTGTTTTTCTAAAAATTAGTATATTGTATAAAAACACAATCACAAAGTCATCAAGAAATGGATGCAAAACATTATCCATAACACGCATGAAAGTTGTTGGTGCATTACACAAACCAAAAGGAATAACCAACCACTCAAAGAGTCCTTGTTTGGTTTTGAATGAAATCTTCCATATATCACTTTCTGCAATTCTTACTTGATGATATCCAATTCGTAAATTTAACTTAGTGAAAAACTTTGATTCTTTCAGCTGATCAAGCAAATCATCTATCCTTGGGAGTGGGTTTCAATTCTTTATCGTTATCTTGTTCAAAGCTCTGAATTCTACACACATGCGCCAAGTCCATCCTTCTTTGGAATCAATACTATGGGTGAACCACATGGTGATGTGCTTGGCCTTATGAGACCCTTGTCCAACATGTCATTGATTTACCTCTTAATTTCAACATTCTCCATTACCGACATTCGATACATGTCGATGTTTGGAAGAGGACAATCTTGCTGCAACTGAATCTCATGTTGAATCTCCATTTTTGGAGGCAATCATGTTGGCTCATGAAACATCTCATGATGTGCATCAACTACATCATATAAATATGATCAACTTAGGATCACAATCCTCAAATGATTTATGATTAACATCAACTTTAGGCTTAATCATTAGAAGAACAAAATTCTTACTTGAATTTACCAGCCTCTTTACCTGTCCAACATTTACCATAGCAATATTTGTCTTCTTGTGATGTTCTCTAACAATGTACTCCTTGCCATATTTGAATAAATGGTATTTTTTCTCATGGCAATGGAAGATCGCTTTCTTGTCATACAAGTAAGGACTGCCCAATACAATACCTGTAATATCAAGTGGAACCACATCTAATTCAACTGTGCCAACAAAATGTGCAGTTATTGCAAACCACAATATTCACTTCTTTGAAACCTGTAAATTTTCATCCTTACAAATCCACCCAAGGGGATATTGTTTTGGATGTGGAATGGTCTCAAGATTAATTTTCTTGACCAAGTCTTCAGAGATTAAGTTTTCTTGTGACCCACTGTCAAACAATGTGTCAATCTTGGTATGTTTGGATATGACCCTCACATGAAATAGTTCAATTCTCTCTTATTCATTTGGAGCTTGTATGTGAAAGTTTGATGTACTAGTACTAGATTTAGTTTCAATTTCTTTCCCCTTCATGTTCTTCAATCCCATGGCTGTAATTTTATATTCATCACCTGAATCCTCTCCCAAATCATGTTGAGTTGTAGCTGCAGTTTTCTATTTCCCTTTGTTGTTCTAATAATTGGGCCTCTTTTTAGGATGTAATTTCCAACAGTGATTCTCATCATGGCCTTCTCTTGAATAATGTTTACAAACCAATTTTTATCCCTCTTTCTTGACATATGCATTATTTTTTCCCTTACCTTTTGAGGTCTTCTCTTTGTTTTTCCCCTTAAAAAGTTTCTTCCTACCCTCATCAGTAATGTTTTTCCATCTATCTTCTAGATGTGTGGCTTGAACACAAACTTCATCTAAACTTGTAAGGTTAAACATGAGAATAGTATGTCTTAGGTAGCTATGTAAGCCTCCTACGTACTTGAGCAAAGTATCTTGGCTCTGTAAATCTACCCCTAATAAGAAAGCTCTTCTCCTAAATTCTTGGGGGTATTCTTCCACATTATTTCCTTTCAATTGTCTAAAATTTTTCCAATTCATTATGGCTTTATGCGTATGAGATAATGGATAAAACTGTTTTTTAATTGCAGTAATGAAATCAGCCCATGATAGGACAATCTTTCCATGCTGCTTGATCTCCTCCTTTGTCTTGGCTTCCCACCAAACAAGTGCTACACCTTTCATTCTCAATGAAGCTAGTTGGATTTTTGTATCATCATCATGAAGGTTCTGAATTCTCAAATAGACCTCCAATTACCTAATCCAATTATCAAGATTTTCTGCATTGACTTCACCATTAAACATTGGCAATTCAAACTTAACATCAAGTTTTAGAAAATGAATTTTACCAGTGTTCTTTGACTTGTGTGGTTGATGAACTGAAGATGAAGTAGATGGTGATGATGTTGAGGGTGAGTATGGTGAATTTCCACTGCCTCCATTTCCTCCATTTCCCTTCTTTGATTTATCTTCATCATTTTGACCTCCTGATGATCCCTGTCCTTCCTTATGAAGTTTGGATCCTTCTCCTTCTAGTCTCTCATTCCTTTCTTGTTAAAGGATTCTCACCATCTCAGTCATGTCAAGGAATGCTTTCCTGAACACTCTTTCTTCTTCTTTGGGATCCACCTCTTCATAGATTTCTTCTTCCCCTGGAGGCATTCTTAATGTTGCTTTTGCTTCTTGTCGAGGTGAACTAGGTGGTAGAGAATGTGGCAATATTTCCCTCCTTTATTGTGGCTCACTTTGAGACCCTCTTACTTCCCCCAATTTTCCTTCTCCTCTCTTAAGCTTGAGCCTAGTAATAATGTGAACACTTGCAAACAGTTAAAAAAATATTTGCACACAACAACACCAGAGAATAAAATCTAGCTCCGATACCAACCTAATCTGAAAGGATTGTATTAGTTTGTTGTGCTAAGTGTATTTTCAGTCATAAAACATGTACATATTTGTCTCCATTTTTTTTCTTAAGTATTGAGGAATTTAACCATCAAACATAGATGAAATTATGAGTTTTAAGCATGTAAATAAGCCTAAATAACACTGAACACCAGTGTATAATAAAGAAATAGAATCACACATAATATTTACATAGCAGGCATGATGAAGCAGTTCACCTCTCCTGGGCTACATCTACTGGTCCAGCTCCCAATGGCATGTCCATCTTTTCATTATGCTCAAAATTGAAAATACATGTGTTTACAAGCCTCCAATGGTTGTTTTCTTTGCACCAATGGCTCCAGAATACTCAAATTAGTCAAGGTAGACTCTTGTTTCACCCAAATTGGTCGAAAATTGACCTGGCTAACCTTTTGCCCAATATCCCCTAGAAATCCTCCACTAAATGTGGAAAACTGCACTTATTCGCAAATAAAAATAGCATTTTTTCCGAATTTTTGGTGGCACTCCAAACTCCCACTAGCTCAAATCGTTTACATTTAAATTTTTCAGTTAAGGGGCGGGGTGGCCACATACTGACCCCCCTTAAACCCTATGGTCATGTTTAAACTCCAAAATAAACAGATTTGGTACGGAACCACGATGGAGGCGGAGTTCCACAACCGTTGGCATTCTTACAATAAATGTCGTGGCTTTTTATGTATGCGCCATGTGACATGTATGAACCTTGAACGCTGGAGGTTACGGTGATAAACCGTTTGGTATAAATTTAATTGTCGAGTTGTACTACATAACATGTGACCAATCAAATGGGGTCGTCGACAGTCCCCCCCCCCTTCCCAACATATATGTCAATACAACATAAATTTATGTAGAGTGCTAATAGGGTAAGAAAAATTGTATAGCGGAGTTGGTGGAAGCCTTTGCAGGCATGCCTGGAGGTCAGGGGATCGAACCCCCCAAACCCCAACATAATTTTGGTAAACTGTATAGGGGACACGTGGCTGGCCATGTGTCACCCATCCATAGGTCCATCAAATCAACATAGAACCAAATCTGACGATCCTAGATGCGCCACATGATGAAACATCATTGGTTTATAGAATGGAATATTCTGAGAATATTCCCCATTTTGCTGACTGTTCCTGCATGCTGACTGGGCATCCCAGTCAACCCTGTCACAAAATTTTAGCTGTTTGGGAAATCAATTAGAAGGCGATATCTCCCTCATACAACATCAGTTTTCGAACCGTTCGTGGCACCGGAATCAGAACAACAAGATCTACCCGGTCGCTCAGGTTCGGTACAGTTTTGAGCACTTTCAATTTTGAGCAAAATTCATGAACTCCTGATCACTTGTAGATCTTCTTTGGTCCAAATTTCCAGCCCAGTATGCATCAACAAAACCATGGATGTACAAAACTCTGTCCAATCCTGGTCTTCCCTGGTAGCACAAACCATAATCACTAGTGCCACTCAAATATCATAAAACTCGCTTCACTGATGTCCAATGCTCCTTCCCTCATTTTGACATAAACCTGCTCAATACTCCCACTGCACGAGTAATGTCTGGTCTAGTACATACCATTGCATACATCAGGCTACCCACTGCACTTGCATATGGAACATGAGACATATCCTCCTCTTCTTCTTGTGTCTTGGAACACTGTTAAGCAGATAAATTTACACCTATAGGAATATGAACCTTCACCGGTTTACTATCCTACATATTGAACCTTTGAAAAATTGTCTCGACATACTTCCTTTGGTTTAACCAGAGCTTCCTCTTTGCCTTCTCTGTCTTAATTTCCATGCCCAAAATATATTTTGCAACACCAAGATCCTTCAAGTCAAATTTGGAGAACAATTGGGTCTTCAAATCCTAGATAATTTCTTTTTCATTTCCAACAAGAAACATATCATCCACATACAAGACCAAATAAATAACACGGTCACCAATTAATTTAAAATACACACAATGATCCTCTTTGCTTCTGGTGAAGCCAAGTCCCCATATATAGGTATCAAATTTCTGATACCACATCCTTGGTGAATGTTTTAACCCATACAGAAACTTTTTTAACCTGCATACCAGTTCTTTCTTACCCTTCACCGCAAATCCTTCAGGTTGCTTCATGTAGATCTCCTTTTCCAGATCCCCATGAAGAAATGATATCTTCACATCCATCTATTCTACATCAAAATTAAATGCAACAACAATATATAAAAGTAATCTAATAGAAGTAACCTTGGCAATAGGAGAAAAATATCACCAAAATCAATTCTTAGCACTTGGGAATAAACTTTTGCTACCAACCGAGCTTTGTGTTTCTCCACCTTGCCTTCTACATTCATCTTCTTCTTAAACACCCATTTTTTCCCGATGGGCTTCCTTCCAGCCGACAACTCCACCAAATCCCATTCCTCATTTTTGTGCAAGGATGCCATTTCATCAACCATGGCCTCCTTCCATATTTTTCCATCCTCTGAATCCACTACCTCCTTGACAGTTTTGGGATCATCATTAGTGATAGTTAAAGAAAAATTTGAACAGAAAGCAGATGGACTATATATTTTTGGTTGCCTTCTTTCCCGAATTGATCTTCTCACAGCTGGAGTTTGTGGCTCTTCCTCTTCTGAATCTTGTTCTATTGTAGATTCTTATTCATCCTCCTTTAGATCAAACTCTATCTTCTCAGGTTCCTTTGGTAGGACTTCATGTTTAACAACATATTTCACCTCTCTAAACACCACATCTCGACTGTACATAACCTTCCTTGTTCTGGGTTCCAAAGCTTGTAACCTTTTAAACCACCCTTATACCCAATAAAGATACACCTTTCCGATATATTATCCAACTTGTTCCTTTTCTCCTTTGGAACATATACATATGCATTATATCCAAATACCCTCAAATGTGAAAGAGAGGGTTTCTTGCCAGTCCATACCTCATGTGGAGTCTTATCTTCCAACATTGATGAAGGTGATCTATTAACCAGGTAACATGAAGTCTCCACTGCCTCTCCCCAGAATTCCTGTCCTAACCTGGTACCACTGAGCATGCTTCTTGCCTTTTCCATCAGTGTTTTGTTCATTCTTTCTGCAACCCCATTTTTTTGAGGTGTGTATGGAGTAGTCTTATGTCGTGTTATAACACACTTGTTACAGAACTCTTCAAATTCCTTCTTTCATAACTCTCCACCATTATCTATCCTCAACTCTTTTATCTCCTTCTCTCTCTGATTTTCCACCAAAGGCTTAAATTATTTAAATCTGTCAAAGACTTCAGATTTATTCCTCAAGAAATATATCCATTTATTCCTTGAGAAGTCATCTATGAGTGAAACATAGTACATAGACTTTCCCAATGATGGAACTGACACAGGTCCAAACACATCACTGTGCACAAGCTCTAATATCTTGTTCTCCCTATTAGCACCAACTGGAAAACTCACCCTATTCTGCTTCCCATAAACACAATGTTCATAGAAATCAAAATCTAGAGAGAAATTATACATACCTTCTACCATACCATTACCATGCAGTATCTAAAGGCCCTTCTCTCCAATTTGTCCAAGCCTTTGATGCCATAGCATGGTCTTTTCTCCAGAGACCGCTAGGCTTTCCACTCCACTTTCAAGAACCAAAGAACTATTGCAACCATCAATAACAGTGCTACCTTGAAGCTTGTACAGAGTTCCAATCCGAACTCCCCGCATTAATACCAGTGCTCCCCGAACCATCTTGTAGGTATATTTCTCAAACATTGTTTTTACGCCCGCATCATCCATCTTGCTTACAGAAATCAAATTTTTGGCCAATGTAGGAATATGCAGAACACTAGTAAGTGTTCTAATCCTTCCACCTTGTAGCTTCAACTTGAATTTTCGATGTCTTATGATTCTAGCCTTCTTATCATTCCCTAAGAAGACATCACTACCATCATACTTTTCATACTCCCAAACCACTTCATATGGGGAGTGAAGTGAAAGGATGCAATTGAGTCAATCGACCATGCCTCATGATCTACATGTGTCTTTGAATAAGAAGCCAAATACACATCCCCACCTTCATTTGAGGTGGTTTTTAACTCTGCAAAAGGAGCATCATCAGAACCCTTTCCTTTCTCAGGAGCTTTAGATCTGTAGTCCTTTTTGAAGTGCCCTTCCTTTCTACATTTCTAGCACACCTTTACAGGCTTTCCTGGAGATTTATATCTCCCTCTAGATTTAGATCTCCCACTCGAAAAATTATTTGTGTTTATGTTTTGGGACCTTCCTTGTATAGATAAGGCATCTCCATTCTGACCCTACATATTTCTCCGTGTCATTTCCTCCGACAACAAGGCTGAGACAATTTCATCAAAATTCAAGGTAGTTGTATTGCTACCTATTACAATAACTAGACTGTCCCACGAATCTGGTAGAGAACACAACAAAATGATGCACTTATCTTCATCTAAGTTTTTAATATCAACGGATGAAAACTGACTTACCAAAGTATTGAAGGCATTTAGATTCTTTGTCACCGAGTTTCCATCCTTCATCCTCAAGTTATACAGCATTTTCCATGAGAACAATTTATTCACCAGAGACTTAGATTGGTACAAAGTCCCCAAATTGACCCACAAAGTCTTCATCGTAGCTTCCCTAGATACATTCAACAATACCGAATATGAGATACACAATCGTATTGTGCTCTTTTCATTGTGATCCAACTTTGCCCGATATTCATCTAACATGCGGTTGGTTTAGTACCCGGATCTACTGTGATCCACTGATCTTTATCCACCAGGAGATCCTCCATCTTGAGCTTATACAACTCAAAACTCTGACCATTAAATTTCTCGATCTCTATCTTTCCACTGCTCGCCATCTTCTTTCACCACAAGAATCGATCTCGCGCATCTCCCACTGAACAGGGTCTACCACAGGCCCGAGCAAAAAAGCCCTCAGCAGCAAAGGCATCCCCTTGAAGCCGAAACAACTTGGATACTAAATGTAGGTTTTAACCCTGTACAGAAATTATCTACAAGTGAGTTCTTAAAAACATAAAATAAAAAATAGCGAGAGCATATAGCATAAAACAAATATACACAGAGAGTTTTTTCCCCTGGATCCAAAATTAGGACTACCAACTTGATTTTTCATTATATTCCTTTTAGTGTTACAACACATATATATACATGTCTAAGCATCCATAAACCCCAATCCATTAACCCTGGATTAGAACATAATCGCAGTTCCCTTGACTAGATCTACAAAATACTAGGGTCTGAAAACCATCATGCCCCAAAACCATGTGCAAACCCATGCACAAAACCATAGGTGGGTCTGCCCACTTATATTAGGGACCAAAAAAAAAATCTCGAGGTGCTACCCACCCCCTGCAAACCCCTGGATAAATGGGCTGCCGCCCCCCCTGTGACCCCCCCTGTGGAGCCCGACGCAACGAACATGGAGAGGCTTAACCCCCCCTGTGAGCCCCCCATGTGTGTGAATATTCGTGGAAAGAATATAACACACACCCAACACCTATCAGTTGTATGTTGCATGATGCAGCTTGGGTTGAGCTTTGTTAGTGTCAACTTCTCAACAATGTCTAATGTGTCCAGAAATGGGGGAAAGTATGGCCGCAATCGGTCCACATTGAATACTAGGTGTAGGCCAAGGAATGGTGGGATGATGAGCTCAAAATATTTGTCCCCGAAAGCCTTAGTGATGGTGTAAGGCCCATATCAGAGCGGGCAAAGCTTGTGGCGAGGCCTAGCAAGGCGCTCCTTATGCAAATGTAACCAAACTTTGTCGCCCACTTGGAACTTGTGTGGCACCTGATTTTGATCGTGACGTTTCTTGTACTTAGCATTGGCTCTATCCAATATATCATCGACCTACTAGTGGATGTGTTGAATTTACTCAATGAATTGGTTAGCCCTATCAGCTTCGGGTTGGACATGAGTTGAATCTGCCTAAGCAACTACAAATGGTATGCCCACATCAATGGGACATAGTGGTTGGAATCCCAACCCAACCTGAAAGAGGTTGTGGCCAGTTCAGCTATGGAGAGCTTTGTTGTAGCTGTGTTGGACATAGAGGAGGTTTTCATCCCATGTGTGTGGATGCTTCAAGTTTTACATGTGCAAAATGTGCACGATAATCCTATTTATGACCTATTTTGGCCATCAATTTGGGGGTGGAAGGTCATGGAATCAGGGAGCTTGGTATCTGGCATTGACCAGAGGCTTGACCAAAATGTACTTAGGAACCTTCTGTGCCAATATGAGATAATGGACTGTGGAATCCCAAAGTGTACCCACACTCTTTCAAAGAAGAGCTTAGCAGTGTCTTATGTTGTGACACTCTTCTTGTAGGCTGCCAGAATGGCCATATTAGAGAATATGTCGACGACCATGAAAACGCAGTCGTTGTGGTCATTACATGCTTAGTAGAAGGAAGACCTGACACGTAATCCATGGAGATGGAATCCCAAGGCTGACTCGGAGTAGGCAAAGAAGTATATAGGCCTTGCTTCTTGATGGTCAATTTGGAAATGGTGCAAGCAATGCAGGATCTGATGTACTTCCCAACATCTTGTCAGAGGTTTTGCCACTAAAAATATTTTTGCAACAGTGCTACTATTTTTTGTACTCCAAAATGTCCAATGACTCAATTGTAGCGTGCCTCCCAAATCATCTTTACACGCTCGCTTGAAGGAACACAAAGGTGTCCTAGGTGGCATAATAGTGCAGCATGGAGGTGAAAATATGGAACTTGCTTTCCTTCTAGGAGCACCTCGTATGTGTTGCCAAACTCTGGATCACTCTTGTAAAGATGAGGCCACCCTGAAATCTCGTGTCCATAAGAGTCGAGCACAGTATTCAGCGCCATGACCAGCGGTCGACTAAGGTATTCTGCAATATTATTGGTGTTTCCCTTCTTTTACATAATTTTCAAATGGAACTGTTGCAGGTGTGGTAGTGTATTCAACGTATGGGCGTACGAAATATACTTTGCTTAGTAGGTAGGCTTCTTACCTACATAAGAGTCACAGAACAAAATGGTTTGTTAAACGTTAGTGGAACAAGTTCAACATGTAATAAGCTAGGTTAGAAAGTAAACATAACATACTACATAGACAATAAACAAAAACAAAACAACACACACGGGATACACGCTCAATAGAGAAAACACACTAATAACTCAAAATGGAGAGCTTCTCCCTTTATTAGGTGCTAGTGGTGATAGAAGATAGAATGCTAAATCTCTTGTAGTGGATCCTTTGAGCTATGGAGCTTGAATATCCAAGACAAGGAGGTCTCTTCCCCTCAAGTTTTCAACAAGCTTCTCTTCCCTCTTAAAGGATGGTAGATCGACCAACATGTGGCGAACTCCTCTCTCTTGGACTTGAGATGTTGGGTGGCCAACAACCGAGTCCTTCCAAGCCCTTTGCTGCTGGACTACACACCACAGAAACCTTCAAACTATCATTGGTACCCTATATGGAAGGGAAACCTGGATTGAGGTGCGTAATCTCAAAAAAACAAGGGTTAAAATTTAAAGAAGAGAGTCTAAGCATCAATCCTCCTCTCTTCTTAGCAAGTTTAGTCCTAATGATGAGTCTTGTTTTAGACTCGAAACGTAGATGTAAAAATGGATACTATGGAGATTTTGAATTCCCTATCTCAAAACTCACACCACAGAAACCTTCAAACTATCATGAGTACCCTGTACAGAAGGGAAACCTGGATTAAGGTGCGTAATCTCGAAAAAACAAGGGTTAAAATTCAAAGAAGAGAGGCTAAGCATCAATCCTCCTCTCTTCTTGGTAGGTTTTGTCTTAATGATGAGTCTTGTTTTAGACTCGAAACGTGGGCGTAAAAATGGATACTGTGGAGATTCTGAATTCGCTATCTCAAAACTCACACCACAGAAACCTTCAAACTATCAACTTTAGAATTACTCGTGTTAACTTAAGCTAATACATTTTTATTTCACTTTTACAATATGTTTGTGAAAGCCATATTTACAGGTCAACTTTTATATTAAAGTGTTGTATGATTTAATTTCTAGTAATAATCAAATAAAACTTTAAATAAAAAAATTTATCTAATAAAAAAATATTTAAATAATAAAAATAATTTTAAATTGTAAGAAATAAGAATATTAAACTCATGAGCTTTTCAAAATAAATTCAACACAAACTTTTTAAACAATAAATATAATTTTAAATTGTAAAAATTAAGAATATTAAGCTCATGGGCTTTTCAAAGTAAAGTCAACACAAACTTCTTAATCAAATAAATCCATTTATTTCATTGAAATTTTCCAAAAGCACTCCATATTAATATGGGGAACCATATAAAAAGTATAAAATATTAATTTAATTACGTCGAAGGTTTTTTATTATGAGGGTTTGAGTTTGGGACACTGTTCAGATTCGTCGTCATTGACAAAATCTGAACAATTCCACCAACCACTAATCAACGCAGAGAGACTTGTTGACGTGGCCAGCGTGCATTTAAAGTTTGAATTGCTGTAGTTTTTAGTAGTCCGCTTGGTGCTCGTGGCACCGTTAGTCCACGATTCCTGCAACAAAACTGCCTCCCCGCTTTGATTTAGAAAGAACCTACAACCGCTCCAGTGCCAACCATTTATGTGATGTAGATGAGAATGATGAGGACGAAGAGGACGATAAATTTGAAGATGTCGCTGACATAGAGGACCCGGGACCCAATACAGCTATCTAGACCTGCGAGTGGCTTGAAGAATGACAACTTGAGTGAGTCCAAAAAGCGATAGCAGAAAAACCTCGGTCGAAGGAATCGCGACTGTCTATAAACGCCTCTTCGCTCTGTGTTTGGCAATGAACTTACCAAATACACCAGTTTCCAATAGTTGAGGTTGGTTGCCACTTCTCCTGCTATCGTCTTTGCGCACAGGTAAATGGTGGAACTACCGTAAAATTTTTCGAGAAGTGGCGGGTCGAATCTCGGTCGGCCGTCGAGGGCGAATAAGAACCGAACTTCCTGCTCAGCGACCAGTTGGAGAGCCCTCGTTCTGGAACGCCACAAAAACACCGATAGAGCTTCAAAGGTCATGCACATGCCTTGCCCTGCTACTTGTCTCTTCAGCTACTCGATCTCTTTTGGCCCGAAAAAGAATGAATTCAGCCTCATCTCCTTCATGTTCATGGCCATCTACCTGTGTTTATCTTCGATTTGATCAAATTCGTAGTGTGGGAATTTAATCGCGGGATTCGTCCAGGGTCAAAGGATTTCTCTTTCCCAAACTGGAAAAACCGAGGGCCTGGCTTCCCCTTTGGCCATTTCGTCAAGAGCTGTTAGGAATTGAACCAGGCTAGGAGCATCGCTCATGGTGTGATTCAAATGAAGGGCGAAAATGAATCCTCCGCATCTCAACCGTGTTACTTGAAATATTGTGATTAACAACACATGTTTTCTGCAAAGCGCCAGTTTCTCACCCACGAAGCAACTCCAGCCCAGCCACTGACTCACAGCTATTCTTGAATCCATTTTCTCCCAATGTCAACCTTACGAGCATCGGGACGATGTGGTAAACTTCCGATGAAATTGGCCCACAGTATCAATAACCCCGGAAGCGCTCGGAGCAATGTTTGGTCAGCCGATGAAATTGTGTGTGCAGTTTGATGCATTTATAGTTGATAAAGTGGAGATCTCAACTTGATTAGTTGCTGCTCGGAGGGGGTGAAGTGAGAGCCCTCCTCCCTTGCAAAATATTCAACTCACGCAAATGCCATATAATTTTTATTTTTAGACAGGATATTGATTATGCTTAGTAGGTGAAGAATGCTCTAGCGAGAATAGCTATTGGTAGGAGGTAGAGGCAGATGGAGAGATAGCTTGTAAGTGTAGATTGCTGGGTATGGGTCTGGGGTTAACTAGCAGGGATGTATGGCTAGTAAGTATATCTAGCTTGTATGGTTCGTTCATTACCCATCAATCAGACAAACTAGCTATCCCACTACCAATAGCTATGAGACCCTGCTAGCTACTGAGACCAGCTAGTTACCCAATCCACCAGACATACACTTAGGTAGAGGTACAGCCAGAGGTACGAGTACAAGTGCTACAGCTAGAGGTTATACAAGCTGACGAATACAATCTGACTATCAACCAGACTCAAACTCATCAATAAACCATCAATCCACACATACCAGACATACAAGCTAGCTAGCCATACACACAATCCCACTAAGCCACCCATACAGCACAACATCACACATACAAACAAACTAACCTCACACACTAGACACTTTAGACAGACCTATACCCAAGAAGCACACTCACAGACAACCATCAGACTCACTAACAACTACCAATTACTCTATCATCACACAACTAACACTTACTCTATTATCACACAAGCACACACTCAATCTAACTTACTAACACTTACACAGTCAGACTAACACACAGATAAGAACAGATCATACTGGTACTTATAACCTACTAACAATCATAATGCTACTGATAGACATACTACAGCTAACTAATCTTACTTTATACATCATCATACTTAAGACTTTCAGTGTATACATTAGTTTATGCATATATCTCGGCAAAGGATCTGAGAAAAGAGGGAGTATTATGCGAGAGGTCAGTTCGGCGAGAATAACCCTTTGACCTTTCTAGCTGAGTTCTACCTTAGGTCAGCGATAACCCATTACCGGACACATATAGGAACAACCGAGTATCTCGGCGAGAATTGATTGAATCGATGCTAAGGCTAAGTAAGTCCTTGGCATTAGCTTGATAAGTATATGAGGGTCCTTAGCTAGAGGGATGGGAGTCAAGGAAGCTTCACTTTCTTTCCTAACAAATGAGGAGGAAGAAAGGGTGATAGAAGTATGTGAAGTTAAGAATTCCTTCCTTTTTAGGGAAGATAATAAGATCCTTCCTATAAGAAGATCCTATAAGAAGATTCTTAAGAAGATCCTTAAGAAGATCCTTAAGAATAAGATAATAAGATCCTTACTATAGGAATATCCTTACTTGTTAGGGAAGATAAGAAGGTTAGAAAGGGACCAATAAGAAAGGGTTGTTAGAATGCCCACTAAGACTAAGAAGGATGGCTTGACCTTAGGGAAGGGAGGCTCGTGAGAGGCAGGCTCCTCTGAGGAGGCATGCTTCAGCAACCTCACCTCACCACATTAACACTAGCACCAATCTCATGTTCTTACCTTTTATTACGAGAATCTGAACACGAAACAACCTCACCATATGAATAGTGAGTCGATGGCGGCCTTATAGTCGAGAGTTCGGCAGGCTCACCCTACCGGGCCTATCCTCGCACGTTACCTCACCCTATTGAGCCACCATATAAAAGAGAATAAAAAGAAGTCCTTACCACCAAACAAGAGGGAAGAGAAGTCCTTACCACCAGACGAGGACCCCATCACAGGATAACCGAGAGGGAAGTATCCCATCGCAACCATTGCCCCCCATGTTGTTGACACGGAAACGGAAACAGATAGATTCAGTTACTCCATGTTCCCAACGGTGCACAGTGAAATACACTAAAGTCCACAGTGACCATCACACCTGCAGTTCACCGAAAGATGTGATCAACACCGATAGCCCCATGTTCCTACAGCGCAGTTAGTTCACCTTCAGCCCACCAGGAGAACCTACCTGCTCGATCGATCGCTGCTTGCCCGTTGAGATAGATCTTGCTTACTTACGCTAACCAGACCTAGGGATTGAAAACCTAAAGTCCACAGTGGAGCCTACCTGCTGATCGATTCTTAATGCTTGCCTCAGGAGATCTATCTCATGAACTTACTACTGGCCCTAAACTTTATTACTTACTTGCCTTAGATCTCTTTATACCTGGATGTCTCTATAGCCCATTTCTCTTTTTCTACCTGTGCCTAACTGAGGAGATCTCAATTGAGACCTTAAAATAATGAACTTGACAGCGGGCTTACTCCTTGCTTGCGAGGAGGCTTGATAAGCACGGACGGATCTTGCTGGGAGAATAAAAGAAACCCGGGCGGGCTAGGATAAGAAATAAAACGGCGAGGCGAGATTTGATTACTTACGTGCTTCTTGCTCGCTAGATGGATGTTTCCGGGTGGATGGGCCAAAAATTGAAATTCCTTTCCTCTGTTTGATCTCTTACATATTGAGACTGGTATTCTTATCCTAACTAACATCTTGAAACCAGGTATTATGAAAAAAGCATACATAAAGATACTGGACCTCTTTCCTGATCTGAACATCTAGATACTGGGCCAAGGGTAGAATCAAAATATATAAACCAGTGGTCCCTTCCTCATTGTCCCATGCTCTCAGAAAACATAGATAAACCAGGATTTTCCCAGGCGCTTACCTAACATATTTATACCAGTCCCCTGTCTATGTTCCTCTGCTCTAATCTTACTTATAGATAAAGGTCCCTGCTCTTAGAATCTGACATCTATCTACTGGTCTGATTGTCTAAGCTTACATGTTTTATCTGGTGAGCGAGCCTCGCTAGACTGAGCAGCCAAGGTCTCTAAGAAAGCAAATCCTTTAGCCACTCGTTCGAGACCACCGATCCAGAATCGTAAGAGGTAATTAGTGGTCAGGTGGAGGCAACGGTAAAATGATAGCAACTCCTAAAAGATTTTGTTATCCCGAACATGCACAAATTGACTACTTCGGGGCTGCTGGTTTATCCTGGGCTAGGGTCAAATTCTATGATACAGGTCAGAGGCAGGGGTGAAATTGGCTCCTTAATTCTGGGTCTAGGTGTTGGTTCAAAGGGTAGGGTTTCACTGTTGGTATTGGTGTTGCTACTGTGGTAGGGTAGGTGCAAGAATAGGTGGGGTAGGTGCAATGGTGTATGGTGGTGAAATGGTCACGCTCATTATGCTGCAGCATGGAGTTCCTCCCTCCGGCCGTATCTATATAGTTCGGGATGAAAGACCGAGGGAAATGACCTCTACCCCTTCTAGTGGATCTACCCCTCCGAATGAGTGGATCTAAAAAGGCTTGGTTCCCCGTGTTTCCGTACTTGGTTGTTATGCCTACTCCTACTTTTACTCCTACTGTCGCTATTTCTAATGAATGGTCTACTGCTACTCCTAATGGTCTATAAAGTATCGTTAGTGTCTAAGATGGGTATGGTCTCCTGCTGCTGCTGCATTAGGTTGAAAAAGTAATATAGCTCGCTTGACCACCGGGAGAGGATTTGCCCCGAAAGGGCAGACAAAACCAAGTGAAAAGTGTATGCGCTGTCTTACTGCCTGACTGAACATGCCATGGATAAACAAGTATGCTCCTGGCTTGGTGTAAATAGAGTAGTCACACAGCTGGGGGTTTCATACATCCTTCCTGAAGTGTTTGAGTAGCAACGCGGCCAATGTATCACCTAGCAGGACCTACTAGCGAAGGACAAGGGACCACAGATGGAGACCAGCTTCGATGAAGAAGAGATCATCATGGAACCCCAGTAGGGAAATTCCACACCGCGGGTCCAAACAAACAATGGATCTGCCCATCATCCCTGATGAAGCCACCTTCATTGGCAAAGATTTGAAACACATGTTGAAAAGGCTACTGCCAGGTGAGAGCCCTCTCAAGAAGCTGTAGATAGTGAAGCCACTCTCCAGTAAGACTTATTCTTTGCCAGTAAAGGATACTCTGCCACCACAATAGACAGAATCAAAAATCCAGTCGCAGTGCCCTTGGTGACACAAGTCCAGCGGTCTTTCCACCTCCATGGAGATACCTTCCAGGCCCACTTGATGGTGCTGCCTGCTAAGACTCTATCCTCGGTCGATGAAATACTGTGAGCGTTGGGATTTCTGGAAACCACAGGGGCACATATTCCCCTCATGCATATAGAAGATGACCCCAGCAAACAAATCTTGCGTACTATAATCGAGCAGGAGGGCCAACAGTTTATAGGAACTTCAACATGTTAGGGGGAGGATTTCTCACAACATCACCAATCGTCACCTGCAAGGATGGACGGGGACTGAACTGAAGAACAAGCAGACGCACAATAAACAGACCCTGTACATGAGCAACAACAACTAGGATAAATGCAGATGCGTGAGCTACGCTTTTTAGGCCCCACTTCCCCTCTGAAGTAGTTTTTAGCCATGGCACATATTCAGCTGCTGGCGGGTAAAATACCGGCTAAGAATCCTATGGGTTTTCTAGGAACTGGATATCTCCCCATACCTTATTGAAGAAACATAGAAGTCATCTAATAGTACAGAAAAGCCCAATTAGAGTATCCTTTGTGATTCGAGCAATCATTCACAAGTGGCATTCCACTGAACTAGAATGCCCCTGAAGGCATGCAGCAAAGACAACTCACCATGCCTTCGGCTGACTTGATGCGTGTCATCAGAGTGAGCACAGAAGAGGCTCTGGTGAGGATGGACCAGACAGAGCAGTCCATCACGGAGCTACAACAAGTAAAGAAATATATAAATATGCAGCTCACAGTGGTCACAGCGGATCGAGATTCACAATTTCAGATGCGAAAGTAGGTGGAAGTAGAGCTGGAGGCAGTCAGGGGATGATTAGAGCATATGTGGTCAGAGTTGTGGGTAACCAATCTGGACATACCAGAATTGAAACCTTATTTATCCCCAGCGGAACAAGTCGATACCCTCTACTACTCATGGGGCTATATGAAGCAACACACGGAGGAACGCACAGAGAAGGAGCAACATATTCCACAAACCATGCAAAGGATCCCTCAATGCTTAGAGGAATGTGCCATGCTCCAGTAGCAGTTAGCACAAGTAGCCACAAGTAGGAGGACAATCTCATCCACAATGCAAAACTAGATGGGCCTTCTTCAGCAATGCAAAAGACCAGTGAATGAGTTGCGGGACATGAGTCAGGTGCTTAATGATGAATTAACCACAGCTTCAGACCCTGCGGCCTAAGGATGACTCCTGGCAGACCTGCAGACCATGGATGACCAGCTTGGCGCACTTAATGACACAACCATCAAGGATAAGCAAGCTCTTCATGAGTTTAGGCTGACTGTACAGAAAATGTACATCCAACTTCTCTGTAAACCCGGAAAAGGCTTATCCCTTTGGGAGCAGCGCTTAGGCAATAGAAGAAGGCAGGGCTCCGATTCACCTTCGCTTGAGGCAACCTTTAGAGATTGTCGGCGAACGACTTTATGGCTTAAGAGCTCCTCTGCGGAGTTAGCCTAGTTCAGATACTTAGTCGAGCTCATTCAGTTAATAGCTCTGCTTCAAATTGATTTAAGTGCCAGACAGGGGAAGCATGCCCCTCAAGGTTGAGCCGTGGCCGGATTGGCCGGGAGACTCTTCCTTGTATTACTGGTCTGGCTCAGCGTTCGGTCTTGTCCCTCAGACCGACAGAAGGCATGAAGTACATTTTGTCCCGGGGCTACTACATTGTCTTTGACCTTAAGACAGAGAAAGAAGGACCCCCAGAAAGCTCTTATCTTTGAGCTTATTGAATGATTCAGAGATCGTCGAGTGAATCAGTGCAAGGAACTCCGCCTTTAGGGTTGGGAAATCCAAGCTAGCCTAACGGGGCAGGGGGAGTCTCCATCCTTCCAGTCTTAATAGAGGGGCCGAAGCAGCTGAAGTAGCCATGAAATTAGCAAGTTGATTCTCTTCTCTCGGAATAGCGGAAATGGAGAAAGCGTCAAAGCTTTCAAGCATGCCCCACACTGCGTTTCTGTACTGTAAGAGGTTGGTGAGACGCCTTTATCGAACTTTATTCACCACCAATTCTGAATACTTGCAAAAGCTTAAGCCCCTATCTATCCTATCTCGAGCTGGGCTTTTAAGCCCTTGCAATAGCGCTGCATACTCAGCTATATTCTTGGTGTTTTCAAATTGCAGACTATACGCGGCATAATGGGGCCAGAAGAAGACAACTCCTGCTCCCGCTCCTTGCCCAGATCTTGCACACTATCGAAGCCCTACTATCTAGCCGGGGGTCGAGAGAGGATCTGAAGCATGGAGCCGCAGATATATAGGGCCTCCAGTGAACCGGAAGAGGCTGCACCCCCCCTTTTTTTAATCCTCCACTGTTCCAGCCCGTGAGAACAAAACATTTCCACCTCTTCTAACCATCCATCAGATATCTTCTTCGATGATCATGAGTGCTCACTCGAGAGCACAGAGATATCATGAATAAGCAAGCACCCCTCCTCGATCAAGCACTATATCCCACTAGGTGTATTCGAGCAAGCACTCAATCAATGAGTCGATCAACAACTCAATGGGTTTATAGGTGCTGCTCTTGATATCCAGTATGAAAGGGAAAGATCTTTGTAGGAGAGTAGATCATCCTCCCTGATTCAATGGTTGATAGGTGCTGCGGTTATCGATCTCATATATGTATATGTATATGTTGCCCGGCCTTGTATCTTTCCCCCATCATCCGGAACTAACTACACAAAAATAGGAGACCACCCTGCTCAAGACTTGATACGATCATATCGATCATATCGATGATATCGATCAATGATTACCTCACTTAAGCCTTATTGGATTCCTTGGTAGGCTCTCTCCTATTACCTTATATAGCACTCGGTGGGTGATACCTTCTTTTGCATCCTCTCCTTCTTATAGAGATATCGAACAAGCTACCGATCGATGAAAATGATAACCCTAATCAAGGCTGAGCACTGCTTTGACAGACCGAGCCAAATTCCAGCTAGCTCTTGGATATCCCTCTAATCGAACCGAAGAGCAAGCACATGAATGGAGACTTTAAGAATATTGGCTTTTATTATGTTCGTTGCAACTTCAAAAGATTGTCATCAACACACATAGAAAGAGAGCTCTATTATGTGCTATTATCCTCCTCCCTGATCCTATTAAGAACTTTGATAAAGATATATCTTCATGTTTGAATGAGGTTGTTCTCATGAGACTCACATAGAGTATATAGAGTGGTTGCCTTCTAGCTTCGGGTTGGATCTTATTCAAACGGAAACTGACCTGAGCGAGTAGGGATAACTTGACCATAGTACTTACCCTTGATCGAAGAACTATTATACCTCTGGAATTACCTTACATATATACGGTCGACTCCCTTCTCTCACTCATTTAGGTAATATCTTAGTAAATAGTTGTAATATAAATAGGACTACTGAGTTAATAATTGTGTATATGATAAAAGAGGAGGAGGAGCTGTTAGAGATGAGAAGAGTGCGAAGAATGTTCTTGTCCTCGATCAGGAGTTAGACCAACCAAATTGATGATCTCTTTTTAGAGCATTGATTGTTGTCGTGTATATATAGGAGAAACTCTAGTTGGACTAAGACTACTATATAGAGAGCTCCATTTGATGCTTGCTCGAGTAAACCACCAACTCTATTGACCGACCTCCCTTAATGGCCTTCGGTAATACCATGATCTGCTTGATCACCATACTCTGTTCACCATACTCTGATCACCGCCCGTCTATCTTACCTGAGTGAGCGAAGGTGAGGGGACACCCACCTGACGATAGGAAGGTGAGGCTAACGCAGATAATAGAATTCGTGCAGTGTCAATCAACTCATTCAAGTACCCACGCCCTCCTTTTAAGTCCTAGCTTCCCTTCGTGCGGTTCCATATCCCTTTCCAATTGCAATCGGAATATACATGGGTCTACTCATATAGGTCCCGTAACCTTCAATATATAGGCACGGCAGCTAGCTACCTACCGGACCGGGGACTATCCTCTTTCTTTGTCAGTGCCATGTATATGCTTGTTCGATGCAAGGAAGGTCCGATGCTAGGAAGGAAGGGATTCAAAGCGAAGCGGATCCTTGCTAAAGTCCATTACCCTTTATTGGAAAAAAAGAAGCTTATACAGCATGAACAGCTGCCAGGTAAGCGAAATCCGCTAGCGGAATAACTGCGGGTAAAACAGCTCCATCTCCAGCTGGAAGAGACTAAAACTTCATCAGAATAAACCATAGCTCGCGCTTAACCGGTTCATGCAGAAGTAGCTATGAAACTGTGGCATCTGGAGACCGTTCAACGGATATCTATATTGGAAGAGAGGGATAGCCTCTTGGGGCTCTCCTTTTCACTCTTAGCGGGGCATTCTTTACGCGGCTTTGCAAGCATGGGCATCGATAATATGAATCTGTATTTACCAGGGGTACTGCCCTTCTTTATTAGGTGTGCATTTGGACTCTTAAAGGGGTGGACATTACAGTGAAAGAGTAGGCTTCACATATAAAGGGGGCGGGCTTTGACAGGCGCTCATAGGAGTTATGTTACGACAAAAGCTATTGTTCATACTTGATAGTGTGCATATGCATTTGTTCCTAGAACACAAGTTCCAACATAAGCTTGATAGTGCTGTTCCACTGAGATCCAGTAACTATTCCGGCATCAGGTCCTACTAACGATGTTCCTGCATTAGGCAGTGTTCCTACTTGCTTTGATATGGAAATATGGTGAAACAACTGAGTAACTTACACATGCTTCCTTTAGGTATGTGCATAACCCAAGGTGCACCGGCCTAAAACTCTAGATGTGGCTATCCGTCCGTCCGTAGAGAAAGCCCGCCCATCTCAACCGCAAAGCCAAACCAAATGGAGTTGCCCTTGCTCGGTTTTCCGGCTTATTCTATGAGCAGAGGCGGGATTATGACTAGCGCCTGATCATGGCTACGTGCCAAACTTCATTAAGGCACAGATAGTTCATCGACGATGGACGAGAAAAAAGGGCATCCATCATAGACACTAAAACCACTTTATTCTTTTTCCGCATGTCGAATTCCAACAACTGGCGCCCGTGAATCCTCGGTAAGTAAGACGGGGGGGTCAAGGCAGGAGGAATCTCGTATAGGGAGGTTTATATCTCTTACCCAGTAGAGATTGACTATGTCCTAAAGCGAGTCAAGTCTTTAAGTATAAATAGAAGAAACAGTCTAGATAGAAGCAAGAAGTAATTGAGATAAGCCAATTCTATATAGTGCCAAATTCCAGTATAGAATACCAGTATAGAATATTAACAAGATCATATGGAGGAGTATTGTATATTGTGAAGATCATATGAGAAGTACTGTGTAAGGTGGAGGGGGAGTGTGTAATCGGACCAGGACCAGCTCTCCTTTGATTGTACGGCTTCTCTCTACCTATGAATCTATCCTTGGATTGACCCGTAGACAATAGTCATCCGCCGCTCATCGTTCACTTCCTCCATAAGTAGTTTACATGCCTTGTGGTGAAACAGAGGTAAGGTAGTTTGAGCTAGTCATCTTGTTGCATGTTAGGGCACTGGCGGTAGGCCTAGCATGCTTCGCACTTCGATCGTTCAATATTGTTCAATTGCTCATTACAGTTATTTGCTCTCTGAATGCAGGAAGTCAAATTAGGTTTCATTCTCTATCTCGACGTTGAGGTATGCCCTATAGGATGTCGAGGTTACGATCCTATCACCACATTGGGTTTGGGCCCGGCTTCTATTAAGCCCAAAGAGAGAATTCAGCAAAAAAACTCAGTTCCAGTTTTTCCCGAATTCGTCGTGCAAACGCTCAGTCAATATCATAATCTCCATCTCCCGCTCTCTCGCAGCAGTGCCGGCACGCAAATTTAATGAATTTCATTATCGCCAATTTACCATTCTGATTAATATCCCACTCGATCAAACCACTACGCTCATTAGTGGCAGAAAGTATCTGTCAAGTAGTAGCCGGTGGGAAGCAAGGAGGTTAGAAGCAAGGAGGTGGGAGCCCATCAGGTAGAAACCATTAAGCAATCCGCCCTGTGTACAGCCGGCGTGTTTAGCCACTAGAGAATCCCGGCATATCCGCAAAAACTAAACTACGAAGAGTATAAATTCATTATAAGAATGAGCCAGCCATAAAGAGAACATAACGGAATTATATCAGTTGAAAAGATCACCATAATTCATCGTTCAGTTATCAGAATCTATAGAACTGCATAATATATAGATATCTGCATATTTCAGTTACGATTACAGATCTCCACGACGACCTCTTATTAGACTCAGCATTTGGAGCACTGAAATGACTGGAATGAGAGTTTTCAATTATAATAATAACTATATTTCCAAGCTTCATTAGATAGGGAAATGATATGCGATGTTATTATATGATGCATGCTTCTATATTTCATGAGAAATGGATAATGTTATTATGTATGGTAATGAGCAGCTAATGATTATATAGAATTGACTGTTATGCATAGTTACCAAACAAATAGGACAGATGCGTAATCCCCTATTGATAAAATCAGAATTCCACTGATATTAATGGATGAGAAGACTTGTTGACTTTATAGATGTGTCCTTCTGTAGGTCTTTTTCATGAAGAATGGTTTCTCCTATAGTATGTGATATCCTGAATGAGTGAAAGATGTCCCCTGGTCTTAGTGTGTCCCCTGGATGTGATAGAGTTAATGATGGTACGATGCCTAGTGATTGAGCTAGCGATTAGAGGAGTGATTGATGAGTCAATATCGTAATGTAATGATTCGTGATTGAAGGAGTCAATATCGTATGTTAAGATCAGCTAATGAATGAGATAGAAGTTCCCACCTAATGAGTGAGAGGATCGGAACCGAGTACAGAATTCGCTTAGATCCAAGGGAGATCAAGTGATCTGTGAATGGGGAGGGACGAGACAGAGCACGTAGGTACAGGTAGCGTCTCGGTCGAGATGTATTGGATGAAGGAAAGCAAGAATGGATCTTATATCACTGTATACTCAAACACACGCATGCGCAGCGATTGCACCCCTGCCAGCTCCCTGAACCGAATGAAGCAAAAAGATCGGAACGCAGATCGAACGTAGCTTAAACCCCACTGAGGTCTTGGTCAACCAAACCCAGTGAACCAACTCACTAATGATGATTCGGAATGACGTGGATTTCAACTGATCGTGAATGCCTTACACACCTTGAAAGATACAAAACGGTTTGCTGCTTATATCCCTATTGAATGAACTATGAAGGATTGCTTTACTTACCTAATAAATTGACTAGTTTCTCAAATCAAAGCAAGTCTGAATCAAAGCGAAGAACTTATCTCCACCAACTATGCTTATACAACAAATATCCACCAATAGCATTAAGTATTGCTACCCCACCAGGTAGAATTATTCTCTCATCATTTTACTTGCTTTTTACGAGCTTCTACTCCACTCGCTCAATCATATACACCGGGCAATCTCGGGCATCAATCTACATGATAATCTACACTCCGTAAAGAGACACTACTTAACTCTTGTAGGCCGCTACACTCCTTAGCGTATTTCCAGGGCATTTTACTACATGAATCAAGTCTTTACATTAGGTCCAATTACTCACTGTACGCCATTCCCTATCTTGTAATTGACTAGGTTTTCACTGCAGGAATCTATTATTATTATTATGACCTGCTCATTATATACAAGTCACTCATCAAATATCTACCATGCTTAGTATATTAGCTCGCATAGACTTCATATCAAAGCACGAGTTACACACGCAAGAAGAATGCATCGTATAATTTACATATATTCTATGTCTTCTCTCCCCATCGATTTATTGCTTTTTATCTATTAAGGACTGCCCTTAATAACTGCCCTTACCACTTTCTGTCTGCCCTTTCCATAGGCTCTTACCATAGGCCATGGGCTGCTATTACCACTTACCATGGGCTCTTACCATAGGCCATAGGCCATAGGCCCGTTACCGGAAGCTTACAATACTTATTTATTGATGTTTAGGAGTAGTTGGAGGATGATTAGGATTCTGACAAACTGACGGGATTTATTTGATTGATTGCTAGTCTTATGTATAAGAGGAGTGGTCTGGTACCACGGACGGAGGGACAACTGATAGAACCCCGACGGATGGAGCCAACAGAGAGCACCAGTCATGGCAGTCAACAGTCTTTGACAGAAGGGCCATTGCCTGAAGGAAGAAAGAGCCAATTGCCTCATTACCAGCTGGGTCATTGCCAGCCAAGTCTGACCAAGAAGTCATAGTCATTGCCAACAGAGAGAGCCGATCATTCCCAATCTCATTGCCAGTGCTCATTGCCAGGGAATTCTAAGAATGAATAAATTGCCGTACACCTTGTAGGACGGGAAGGAAGGAGTATCGAACCTATCAACAGATGATGCCATTCATGAAACAGATGCCTATCACCTTTAGCCTTGGACTTCACCTTTTTCCTTCATCAACAGAATCAACAAGGGAAACAGAAAGGAGGATTTCATTAGCCTTTTGCCTTAAGCCAAGCCCCCCGCCGAAGGAGGAGTGATTTATTGATCGATCGATGGCAGTTCGGGACAGGCACCACATGGGGGGGGGAAAGAGAATACTTAAAAACTTCTCATTTTCACTTTTTCCTTAACGGTGGTGCTTAAGATGGTAGCCATAAGCGGATAAACTCGAATAAGGCCCCTTCCCTTAAGGTATAGGTGTGGTAACTGGCATTATATATTATATTCTCCAAAGTGACTCTCTTTTTTCTTAATCACCCATTATGAACCAACCTCCCTCTTGTGAATTAACGTATGTAACGCATCGTAATTCCTTCGATCTAGCCTTAAGAGATAGTAAGAACATTCTAATGATTCTGTAGAGATAGGGGATCTAGGTATAGGTAGAGGTTCCCGTAGAGGGTTTATATCGAGGTCGAGTAAGAGGGTCTAGTTGGAGGGCTGCTATGGTTTCGTCGACCACTGGCTATAAGCTGACATTCTGGCGATGAGTGACTCTCGGCCGACCTATTGGCACCGATTGTCTCCAGCCCAGTGGAGTATCAAAGGCAAGCGGAGTAGCCAAGCAGGCCTGCCAAGTAGCTCAACCGAGTATCCCCGCTCAGCCAATGACTCCGTTGAATGCATCCCGCCTCACATGGAGAGAGACGTGATGAAAAGGCATGTTTCAATAAGAAAAAAAGAATTGACTCAGTAGGAGGTTTTTACTGCCCACCTGTTCTCGATCCACTGTACACAGGAAGTTGTCGTGCCCAGTTATACGTCCCCATATTTCGTGCTCTGTGAGTAAGTGACCACCTGTTTTCTATAGCCCATGCCCAGTTCGACGTGACTAGGAGGTTTTGACCACCAGTTGTCAATACCCCTCTCCAACAGTTCTACGCGAACAGGAAGGAGTTGTACGTGACCACTAGTTGTTTTTACCCCGTCCCCTGGAAGGTGTGATTCTATATGCGTTTGCCTTTCTAGAGCCACCGTTTCGACGTACACAGGAAGGGAGGGAAGCGGTTCTATGCGCCTTGTTACCCGTTCTCCATACCACGTGCCCTGTGAGTAAGTGAGTGTGAGGTGAGTCAGTTAGTAAGGGTCATTCCCAATAGCAACAAACCCAGTTGTTCGACGTTACCTTTTATAGATCCCATGTGCCCAGGAAGGTGCCGATTATATGTTTGTTACCCGTTCGACGTGCACAGGATGTTATTTTGCGGGAGAGGTCTTGGGTTATTCACTTGTTTTGTAGTCAGGTTTTTTAGCCATCACAATTCAACAGCCTCTTTGCCCATACAACCTTGAAGTTCCAAAAATCCTTAAAGTTCTCAGTGAAATGGGAAATGGAAGGGAACTAAAATGAGTATTGCGGCACTGAAGCCATACTAGATCCCCTGAGGTACTCAAACCAAAAAAGAACACAAATCTATGAAATGTTCAGTGATCATACTCCCCTTCCATAAATACTTACCTGTCAATGTCGTCGTGGAGTTCAAAATAAGCCAGAGTCATTCAGTGAATCCTTAGGTGCAGTGTTTTGTGTTTCTGTTAATTTTACGAATATGCAATTAATGTTCAGCGGTTTGCATTTTAGCACTATTTTCCTCTATACTTTCGGATTTTTCATTATCTTGTGCAAATGCATAAAGAAAAATAGTTCACCATTTACAATTTACAATCCATACAGTTCCCTATGACCATCTACACACCATAATGTTCCCTCCTACCAGCTTCTTACGAATGTTTCTTTTAGGTGTGGAAGTTCCAATTGTAACTCAATCATGACAACACTTTTCCTCCTTCGGTAGTTGTTTTATTGGCGTTTCCACCTTGATTAACCATAATTATATAATTGCTATACTTTCATATAGCTTTTCCAATTCAGATTCTAATCTTTAAAATGGCATGAATTTCTAGTAATATTTCCATCACCATGGTTGTGACCAACACCCAACTACACTTTACCCGTGTAGTGTGTAGATAATATTATGGGAGGGGATAAGGTGTTAAGGGAGTCAATTATTTTTAAAAAGTTTTTATATTTTGTAGATAATATTATGTTAGGGGATGAAATGTTGAGGGTGGGAGCCAATTATCTAAAATACTTTAGGTTTAACTGTGACAATATATTATTGGTGGGTAGATAGTTATTTCATGGCAATATTTTATTGGTGAGTAGATACCTTTTTCATTCGACATTAAAAATGGTCTAGACATAAAATTGTCTAATTAAAAAAAACAACAACAACAAAATCTTCATGAAATGTGACTATAACTCACTCCTTAAAACTTAGAACAGATTTTGTATTTTCTATTTCATATATTACCATATTCCTATGCATTTTCAATATATCCCTTTCCTTAAAGCTTAGAGCTAATTTCATACTTGTAATTTAGTGCATCGCCTTACCTATTCATGAGCATTTGCTAGCCCCATGAACAAATTTTGTACTCTTGATTTCTTGCATTTGGCAAATTTCAATTACCTCATACCAATAACATTCGGTATTGCATTCAAGGATCTTGTAGGATCTTATGTTGACCTTTTCTGACATGAGACTGAACTTGATGACCTTCTGTCTATCAAAAAGACTCTGCGGTCTACAAAAAGTAAGGAATCTTGTGTAGACCTTTTCTAACATGCCATTGAGCTTAATAGTATTCTATCTATAAAATAAAAATTATTGGAAAAAAGAAATTATAAAATCTACTTGAATCTGAAAGAATTTGCACCTTGGGTGCAAATGCTAGTTTAAGAATAATGCACATTCTTATGTAAATTAAAAAATAAAAACAATTCCCAATACGCAAATATTAGTTTAGTATAATTTATATCGATGAACATTTTAAAAAGAACATTTTCGTTAAACCTTTTACAAATTATATGTGAAAGAGAAGTTGGGAACCGATTTTTTTTTTTTTGGGGGTTTCATTTGATTAAAGTCTCTGCCTCGATTACTGGGTTCGCAGTGAAGTCATAGACTGTGCTCTCTGTCGTGCCGTGTAGACTTCACTAACCTCTTTCCATTTCTCACTTATATCTATGGAAATGGAACCCCTTGACCCTTCCAAGGTGGGTCCCGTCGATAAACTGGTTCACACTTCTGGTTCCTATTTGAACCTGTCCTTTCATTTTCACACGTGTGATTGTTCTGCTTCACACTTCAGCTTCTTTTTTTTTAAATGGTTTACACTTCGGGTTGCTATTTTTTTTTTAATTTCCAAAGCTTTTCTAGTTGCTGAAAATCTTAATTTTTTTGTTTTGTTTATTTTATTTTATTGTATTCTTGTCAATCTAGTATACTTTGTTTTTTAATATATTTGTGAATGTAGTTGGTCTATTTTCTAAAAAATACTCTTTTGATTCCCATGTAATGGTCTATTTTCCAAAGATACTCTTTTGATTCCTGCGTAATCGTTGGTTGCTGAAAATCCCAAATGTAATTGCTAGTTGCCGAAAATGTCAGTTTTTTTTTTTTTTCCAATTTATTATAATAATATTAATACAAACTGATTTAGTTAACCAAAAAGTTGTGAAATAATTCCATTATTTTACTAGTCTAAATTTATCTTTAAATCTAAATTTCTTATACCCCGAAAGAGTTCAAAACCTTGAAATGCAAATTTTTTCATGCAAAATAAAATAACACCATTCATTTTTATTTGAAAATTTGTATTTATTTATAAAAAGTATTTATATCTGAAAAATTTACTCAAATATCTAAGAAAGATGCACTTGGGTACAGAATTCCCTCCACCCAGCATAATAAAAAAAGCACGCTCTTCATCAGGTCTGTAGCGATTATATAAATCAGATGGTCTGGCAAATATATTTCACTATGGAGGTGTCTAATTATTCTATATTTTATTTTATATTTTGGAGTTTTGTTAAAATTCTATAAAATAAATTTGGAGGTTTGATTGGAATTCTATAAAATAATATGATAACATTGTTGTTTTTTTAATGCATAAATAAATTTAATTTCTAAAAATTAGGGATATTTTGGAATAATGCAAAATTGATAGAAATCCCAAATCCCTATTAGATTTCTGCAAATTTGTAAAGGATTTTTCTATAACAACAAGAAATATCTTCCAGAGTTTTGGCCTCTAAGTTTATCCTTCTCCTATTCAACCTCCATGTCATGGGCCTGTATTTTATCATCTATTTCCATAACAAATTCCTCATTCTACTTTTTCCTTCTTTCTTCATCCACCAATTGTTTATGTTGTTCTTCCTCGAACTATTTCGGTCTCGCTTCTTCTTCCACCTTTTTTCTCAATTCTTCTTATTCCTGCATATCTTCTTTTTCTTTCCATTCCCGTTCCTCCTTCTGTATCCTTTCCTCCTCCTATCTCTTTCTTCTATGTGTTGTTTCTTCTTTAATTCTTCTTATTTTTGTCTCCTCTTTTCTATTGTAATGTCCACTCTCAAAATAATAGGATCTTCTTTGAACTTTTGGCTCCTCTCCACTACAGGATTATGCACAAATTTCCTCTTGTACTTAGCAATGCTGACTAGAGACGTGGGCACTACCTGTTGATTCCTTAATTTCTTGGACATCATTCATTTCATGAACTGCACTAGAAGGGCCTGCCTCATTGCCTTATGCATGTAGTCAGGAAGCATTGTAACAATTATTTATATTCTCTTCCCCCTTTTGGCAATAAGACTCATAAGCCCAAGAAAAATGTAACTTGCCTTATTGTCTTTTATATACTCCCATGGGATCATATTTTTGAAAGCTCATCTCATTGAACTTAAGGCAGGTAAGTTCTTCAACTTTTGTTTCTGCATCGTGTAAGCTCTTGATCTCATTGGATCCCACTTGTAGAGAGAAGGAAGGCCAAGGTGCCTTCTTCTTCTTCAGTAATAATTGAGATAGATCTATGCTAAGATGATAAGAAACCTCTTTCATGACCACCTTATCGGTCACATACCTTGGAAAAAGATGTGGAGGCTTCTAAGAACCGAACACTTTGAGGTATGTGCCTTGAGGTGAGGCAAACCAATCTATTATCTCAACCACTACTTTCCTAGCCTCGTGGGACATGCAAGGAGCTTCTTCCTCAAATATCATCTGATATAGAACTGTGAAGAAGTGCTAAAAAAGTTTCACATATACCCCTCTGTAATTGTATTCTGACAATACTTTGCAATACAAATTGATAGGGAGCTCTCTCGGGGTCCACCTCCATTCTAGGCCTGGGAATTCATGGCGAGCACAAATACCATCTAGTAAGTAGGCAGACATGTAAATTGTGGTTTCTTTCCCTTAGGTGGTTCTTTCGCATTGTTCAAATTAACCCTCAACTGCTATGATAACAAATGTGACCAATTGAATACTTTACCTTCTATGACGAGCAAATGCAACATGAAGATCCACCCTTTGGAAAAGGATTTAGTATCCTTCCTTCCATAGAACTTGCAACACATATCCATCAAGTACTAGTAAATTTCTTTGAGAGACTTAGTTTTTTAAGTACTATCAGGCTTCTAGTGAAACTTAGTTGGTTCTCACCACCATGACTTGATCACTTCACTTGTGTCCATATAACTCGAGTCTCGAAGTTGCATAAAATTGAGAATATGGGTATTGCTCAAGCTTGGGAAAGTTGTAATATGAGTGAAATTCATGTGGTTGGTATAATGTAAGTTGTTTCCCACTAACACTATTGAGCATCATGTTCTTAGTGTCAACTAGACCCTTCAATATCCACTTAATGACATCGGCAAAAGGAAGCACTGGATACTTGCAAGAAACTTTGTGGAACCCTGACTTATGAATATACTCATAGAATTCCCTAACTTCCAAATATTTTGCGAACTCCTTTGAATCAAATACATCTTTGGTAGTGAGCCATGTAATAGTAGAGTCTTTGTCGATAAAGCATTGGTTGTCTGACAAGATAGAAACTCATGTCAAGGAATTGACAATGACATCTTCAATACTTCTTTTTGTGACCTCCTTAGATGATCCCTTCTTTAGAAGCATGGTGCTATTGGAAGATGAAAGATTGATGTGTCTTGGATCTATAGTGCCTAGTGAACAAGATGAACTTATGGAAACTACAAGCTAGTTTCACAAGAGTTAATCTAACAATTCACAAGCAGAATAATGTCACTGAGAAGAGGGATTGCACAATGTTGGAGCACAAGTGAGGGAGAGTGACCTCGATGGTCTCTGGAAATGCGCACTGCCCAGTGTTAGAGGAATAATTGTGTATTTCTTGATTTCAATGTTGAAGATTGCAACAAGAAACAATGAAATTGGCATCTTGAAACATCATCCTTGATCCTAGTGAAAAATAAGCACCTACACTAGGTGAGGCTCACACATGCTATTTTTATGTGATATGTCTATTTTTAGAATTTGGATCAAAGTCTATTTTTAGGAGTAAAATATTTATAGATGGTTGAGAAAATTATATGGATGGATGGGCGTCTAAGTTTGGAATGCATGTGCGAAGTTGTTTCATGGAATGCATGTCTAAAATTAGAATACATGTTGATTTTTGTTAATCCCTTAACAAAAATTAGACAATAAATAATTATCTATTTTCAGTGAGTACTTGGAACTAGTTAACTGAAGTGGCAAATAAGTTAGCTAAGTGGATTTCGAATTGAAGTGGTTGGTTGGTGGACCATTGATCCGATCACGGGTCGAGTACTACCCAACCATCTTCGTGTACGATATTAAGATCTTTTAAATGACTATGGCATATACAGGCTTAAATGGGCATGTTAGCACACATAAACATAATTGAATGAACTACACATAATCAAGAAGCACAAAGCACATAAGAGAGAGACAATCAATTGGTAACGGAGTTCACCCCTCCATCTCTCTAGGGCTACATCTCCGGATCTGCGTCAATTGGAATGCAGATCCTCTATATTTCATCTTCAAATTAAGCTTCCATACATTCAAGCTCTATGGCTAAGCATTAGCCAAGCACTATGGCTCTAAATGGCTAAGTTTTCTATCCTTTCTTCTCTCTCTCTTCAAAGGCTCACATCATGAGTTTATATAGTTTTTCCCCATAACTCCTCAATCCATAATAGTAGGATCTCAAGACATTTTAAGGGAATACAAGCTCCATTATTCTAGGATCTTAAAACTTACTCAAGGCAAAAATGGTAAAATCCAACTTCAAGGATCTCAACCATGCCAAGAAAGCTCAACCTCTCAATGAGAAATAGAAAATTAGTTGTGAGGTCAATTCTCACATAAAACTAATTTCTCAAATGGAAAATAAGTGAATATTTTGGTGAGTCATTTTCCACTCACTTAGAACATTATCCACTTCATAATTTTTAAATGAAATAATGCATTAATCTTATTCCTTACTTTTTCACCTATCATAAAATGTTTTCATGGTGCACAAAGTAAACTTCTTCATTGGTGGAGATCCTCCTGGATCAAACATCCCCAAAAAGAAAAGTTTTGGTCTCCAAAAGTATAAGCTTCAATCAACTTAACTGTATACAAATGTCTCTGAAAGGCACATTCCATCATGACTCCTTCACCTGATGTTCTTCGGAATCAGAACATAATGCCAACACCTGCAACTATTGCAACAGAAATGCCTAAAAAGGCACATTCTTGCAAGATTCCTTCACCGTGGTCCTTCAGAATCGGAATGCAAAAGCCCGCATATGCCGAAAGCTGCAACCTGTAGCTGATCCTACCTATTTACAACACTTGCCAAGAGTTCATTGGTCAAATTTACATGCCAAAATGGCTTAGGAAAATCACCTCATTCAACCTGATTACGAAGAAGCCAACAAGGCTTAATGCGTAAAAATATGCCTCTCACTCTTCCTCACATAAGAGTGGCTAACACAAGCCTTTACAATGCTTCATAAATAGCTTTACATCATGACTTTCATGGTGGAAACTATGGCTATTTTACATGGCATTCAATAATTTATATGCCAAATTTCTGATGCCAAGATATTATGGAAACTATGTCCTTTTACATGGCAATTACAAAGTAATTAATGTACCAAATATGTGCATAAAGGGGAGAAAAATACCAATGGTTCAAAACCCATTTTACATAATGTGTACATAAAAAGAGCACACATGATGAAAAAATAAAAATATAAAATTTCCACCCTTGTTCAAAATGTACATTAAGAAAGTGCCCTCTTCTCCTAGGACAACTCATCAACATTATCATCAGCCCTATCCATTGCCTTTCTTGCTAATTCATAGCCATAAAAGTTCATTGCTCCAAGAGATGTAAACCAAAAGAAACGAGGTACAACTCCCTTGAAAAGTCCGAGTGGACCATCTTGTTTCACAATAGTAAAGGCAATAGTAGTCATTGTTATTGGTACACCAAGAGGCATTGTCATCATCCTTGTCTTCATGACATCGAAGGAAGTGGTGACCATCACTGCTAAGCCATCAGAAAGAGCTCCAACAACAAGAGTTTAAAATTAAAATGGCAACAGATCTTCCCAACTGAAACATAGAAAGGAAAAATATATATCAAAGTGAAGGATTTCGTGCCTTTTTTTAAGGCACGATACATCAAACGAATCTGCAGTGGTCAGTCAATGCAACTATTTGTCGCATCTGCCTTTAAAAAAAAAAGGGACTGATGCGGAATTTTACGAGGCCAACCAAGAGATTTTCTCTGGTGAGGCCAAGGGCATGGTCATGGTACCACAAATTGCCTAGATGTTGGACGTTGACGTAGTGCTATTTATATTTCTTTGAGTGGTTCATCCGCAATGCTGCCACTATCGACATCCAATGCTGTGATCCGCATTTCGGGCTCCTAGAACTCGCATCCGCATTTTGGACATATCGGTTGGCATATCTGGTGGTGTATCAGATCACATGCAAATTCGGCTGAATTTCATTGCTTATACAAAAGAACTCCGCGAATCGTGATGCAATTTTGTCATCATGCTTATTATTATCACAGTGGAATCTCTATTCACCAGGTATCTTGAGCTGAACGTTGACAAAAGCCTTGGCAACAACGCATAAATAACCTGCAATATTCTTTCTCACGTACCTCCTCGATGAAATCAAAACATCATATAGAATGCAAGTGAGATTCTCTCCTAGGCTGTCTTCGAACCAGAGTGTCCTGTAGCAGAAATAATTTGGAAAATTCTGTATGCAGGCAAAGTCAACATAATTCAAAATGTGGGTGATTCCATAATGACATAGAGTTGAAAACTTCTGAGCCACTGTTTTGCTACCCACGAACAGATAAGGAATAACCTAGGAACATTCTTTATGGGTACGAGGAAGCATTGTTCTACCACATAAAGAAACAACGATTCGATGCTAATACTTTTGAGAAGGGTGTGAAGCGTTCTCTACCTTAGATATGTGTCAAGATAATTGAGCCCATAAACAGAAAATTGCCTGGAATCGATCCACCTTGTCCACCGATTTCTGTTGTCGAAGAAGAAGGATAGAGCGTCGTGTTGTCCACCGTGCAGATCTTCGAAGTCCAACTGAGCATGGAATCATCCCTTCCATCATGGCGACGATATGTTCGACCTTCAATATGCCCACGTTCAGCGTAAAATTCTAGCAATAGAACGACCTTTCCTAACGAACTTCCAAACTTGGAACACTTCAACAACACCATCGACCTGGCCCATTTTTATATGAGGCAAATCGATATTTTTATCCATCAGGATCCTCATTGCACTTTCTAGCTCATCCACGTAGAGAAACCAACTTCCACTATGGATTCCATAATGACACAGAGTTGAAGAGGATCTGACGGCGGGTGCCGGGCCTTAACGGCTTCCATATGCAGATGACCCTTCCGGGCAGCTTATGGCATTGGTGTTTATCTTTCTCCAGAATATTGTTCACATGTCAGTGCTAGCTATTCAGATGTTGACGAAAATGGCTTACGACACATGGTATTATGCCGAGTAATAATGAGAAACCTGGATCAGGTTCAACCTGGCTCTCAACAATTTCATCCTAGTAGTGAACACTGCGACAGTGGTGTAGATGATAAAAAAAAATCCAAAACATTTTATTATTTGGAGCACACACATGAATACTCCTATTCATCCAGAGTATGTTGCGAGCTTTAAAGTCTCTACCCAAGTGCACGATTATCCTGGATCAAAAGCAGGTCACTTTGGACTTATCATTTTGGGATCTGCCACACATACAATAATGGATGGTCCTTGGCAGCAAGGTTATCGCAATGAGATGGCGAGGCACCGATAGTCTTATCCCGTGTTGGTAAAGGAAGACCAAAAATAAAATTTGAGGGACATGTAGAAGTAACTGTAAGGATGCCAAATTATGCGTGGATGCCTTTCCCTATGTTGTTTTCTGTTATTTAAAAGCACTTGTCTAAATCGAGTATTGATTCACTTGAGCGTCACTATTCCAATTTTAAGAACAGGAGAATATCCCGAGAAGTTATTATAAAAATGGTTAGAAATATTGCTGGAGACAAATTGCTAATTGTTTTCATTAAAATCATCAAAAGCTAGTAATTGCAGTTTATGGTTATCGTTGTTGCGAATTCCATGGACAAGGAAATGCTTTTGTCTTAAAGCACTTGAGGTTGCAATAACTTTTCCATCTAGAGGTCGTTTGATGCGATTCAAGCGTCGTCAGATTCCTCTTGTCGAGCTCTTTGCAATGGTGCCGTTATTTATTGATTCCAAGTCAAACGAATATTGAGCATTTTCTATCAAAATACGGATACCTGCTCCCATAAAACTCGAAATTTTGCAAAAGAGCATAAATATAACTTGCAGAAACATCATGAACTGCTTACCAAACCGACAGCGAGCACTTTCTTCTTGCAAGCAGGCTTTTTGAATGGTGGATGGAGCCTTCTTCAAGAGCTCTTTCTATACAGCAGTGGCCAGTTGCAGGCTGAGAAAGTCTGTTTCCCATTCAAATGTGTCTTCATGATAGGAGAATTCAGAAGGTTCTCATTCTTCTTGGTCTCTCTTCTTGTGGGCACATCTGTTTTCTTAACCCACTCTTTCTTTGTATGATGCTTAACTACATCCCGGTTAGAAGATCTATGGAAGCAATCAATTCTCTTATATGCAAAAGCAAAATTTGAATGATTGTCATACCTTCTTGACTTGTCCTTGAACTGATGAGGACTAGGTGGCTTGATTCCTTTCTTGGAATCAGGTGATGAAGAGATGTATTTTGCTTCAGCTACCTCTAAGCATTCTCCTTCTTCCTATCCATGACCCAAACCTACAAATGGTTTTCTTGGTACAACCTACAATGGTTGGGTGATTCCTTGGCCATTTATGCCAAGTCCACCTCTGCTATACCCCATCTTCGTGAGGATTTTCATGCCAACATTAGTTTCATATTGAGAGAGAACATAACTTGAAGTGACATCATATACTTCAGCTTGAGATGCAACCTCCATCGTCTCAACCTTCTGCAATTTAGACAATATCTCCTCTTTAGCCCGTAGCATCTCCTGAGGCTCCTGCTTATCGAGCAATAATCTTCGCAATTCTGCATTTTCAGCTTGAAGGCTTTCATTTATCTCTTGCAAATCTTGCAGTCTTTCAGCGTGCTTCGCTCCCTTGCCCATCTTGCAAAGTAGTCATCTGCTCTGATACCACTTGATCCGATCACAGGTCGAGTACTACCCAACCATCTTCGTGTACGGTATTAAGATCTTTTAAATGACTATGGCTTATACAGGATTAAATGGGCATGTTAGCACAAATAAACATAATTAAATGAACTAAAAATAATCAAGAAGCACAAAGCACATAAGAGAGAGACAATCAATTGGTAACGGAGTTTACCCCTCCATCTCTCTGGGGCTACATCTCCGGATCTGCTTCAATTGGAATGTAGATCCTCTATATTTCATCTTCAAATTAAGCTTCCATACATTCAAGCTCTATGGCTGAGCATTAGCCAAGCACTATTGTTACACTGAAATTTGTCACCATGACATTTTAGTGTCTATATGAGTTCACCATTACTCATATATTACTCCCTTAGAAGTCTACAACATCAAAGTTCCTAAAATCAAGCCTTGAAATTAAGAGAAAAGCTCATAAAAGTCTTAAAAACTCTTGTACCGCACTTTCTCTTAGTATTGCCTACAGTCCCACACTTTTTGGCTATGAATCATGCGTAGCCAAACCCACTTTCTGTTTATTAAGGGTGCGGACCCCTATAAAAGATTAAGAAAGGCGCAAATAAAATCTAGAAGCTCAGTTTAAGTCATTTTTGGAAGCTTCTAGAAACATTCCTGCGGTGGAAAGTCCGCTCTTTTCAGGTTCATGTATCCCATCCATTAAGGAGCTAACCCCTTGATGTAAAAAGCTAATCCCTTTGAAGTATGATTCTATCCCTTCTTGTATGGAACTGTAACTTCCTCTCTTTCACTATAAAAAGAGGCATAGGGCAGCCTCAAAGGGTTACAATTGATGAGTTCAAGCTTTGGTATTATTGGAGGTGAAGTGTTGTTGAAACTTAGACCCTTTTAGCTGAGATTTTATGTGGGAAATATTACATACATGTATGTATCTCGGTTGGAAGAGTGCAAGGTTGGTCAGAGTAAAGGAAACACTTGTTCCAAACCACAGGAAGGCCTGTACGACATCAAGGTGGACACAGTTGTAAGGCTTTTCTTATTTAAGTTAATAAGAATAAGTCCATTTTTCTCAATAAGTTGTCAATTGATTGGTTTATTTTATGGATTCCTTGATCACCATAATAGATATGATTTATGAATATATGCTATGCGGGTGCTATTTGATGTTTGTTTGTTTGTGATTGCAGATCTTCGAAGGAAACTCTTTCGGGCAACTGAAGGACTACTACTACAAACAAGCGTTGGATCAAAGGTAAGATCATTAAGATCCGTAGGACACTTGGGAGGTATATCTTGTCCGCAAGAACAACTTATCCATCCAACAACTATGGCTCTAAATGGCTAAGTTTTCTATCCTTTCTTATCTCTCTCTTCAAAGGCTCACATCATGAGTTTATATAGTTTTTCCCCATAACTCCTCAATGCATAATAGTAGGATCTCAAGACATTTTAAGGGAAGACAAGCTCCATGATTCTAGGATCTTAAAACTTACTCAAGGAAAAAATGGTAAAATCCAACTTCAAGGAATCAAGCCACCTAATCCTCATCAGTTCAAGGACAAGTCCAGAAGGTATGACAAGCATTCAAATTCTGCTTTTGCATATAAGAGAAGTGATTGCTTCCATAGATCTTCTAACCGAGATGTAGTTAAGCATCATACAAAGAAAGAGTGGGTTAATAAGACATATGTGCCCACAAGAAGGGAGACCAAGAGGAATGATAACCTTCTAAATTCTCCTATCATGAAGACACAGTTGAATGGGAAACGACATAATTTCTGTAGTTTCTACAAAATCAGTGGCCATTGGGAGAAGAAGTGTTGGAAGTTGCACCCCAAAATTCGCCACCAGTTAAGCAGACATATGGTGAAAGATCTCTTGAAGAAGGCTCCATCCACCATTCGAAAAGCCTGCTTGCAAGAAGAAAGTGCTTGGTGTCGGTTTGGTAAGCAGTTCATGATGTTTCTGCATTAACTTTAAATTTCAGCATCATAATTGATGTGTGAAGATTGTGTGGCCTGTCTGGTGGAGTTGTCCCATTATTTTATCAATCGAATGCCCATTTTCTGGCTCCAAATCTGAAAATCCACAGCTATCAATGGAAAACCAATCCACGAATTCCCCAAGGTTAGCAACATTCCCCTTCAAATCAGCTCCTCTGCGCCATGGTGCATGCATCTCCGTGCCGCTAAGGATCTTTCAATAGACCTCCTTGCTAAAGCACCATGATTGTCTCGAACAAGAGCATTAGCTCTCTCCTGAGATTGCTGTTGAGTAGACTCTACTTCATCACCACCAGGCTGACGACCTTCTCGAAGCTCACGACAACAAATGAGACAAATATTTTAACAACAATTTGGGTAGCTTCTATGGTAATCAAAAATAGATGTTGTACAGTTGTTACAATACAGGCGCTCATCTGGATTTATTTTGGCCCTCTAAAGTTCCGTTATTGATGCTACTCCTTGAATTTTGGCCTACACTTCCTATTCCAACAACTTCTCAGCCCGAATTTGCTTTAGCACAGAAAGAACCATTATATCAGGTGCCTCAAATGGATTATCTTTTCGGCATTATTTGTTTCCTTCACATTGGCTTGACCAAACAAGGAATCTGTAAATCTATTATTTTTTGCGTGAATCTTGATCCTTACTTTTTCACCTATCATAAAATGCTTTCATGGTGCACAAAGTAAACCTCTTCATTGGTGGAGATCCTCCTGGATCAACCATGCAATGGACTTCATTGTAACTAAGTGTGACAAAGTTGTAACAGAGTTGGATGTGTAGTTATGTGAATTGTTATTTAGTTTAACTCAGTTAAGTGAGTTAAACTCAGTTGTACTAGTTGTAACTGGTTGTAACTAAAGATACACTAGTGAGAGATCAGTGAATTAAATATTAAATTTATTCACATGGAGTGATCTCACTTGCAACTGAAGAAATACTACTATTAACTACATGCATGTCAGATCTAGTGGAGACCTAGTTGAGAGATAGGTGAAAGGGTCTGGTTGACTATCAATTGTGACTATAGTGGTGCATTCAATGCATCTACACACACATTGGAGATGCTTATGAGGATTGCGCAGTCAAGGTTGGCAATATCGAAATCATTCAAAGGTTCTTGACCATTAGGGATTGCGCAGTGGAGGCAGGCTGTCTGGAGGCAGTAAATTGTGCAAGGGATATGCAAATTTCTGCAAGACAGTGTGAGACGATTGTATATTGTACTGAGAACTCTTGGATTAGAGTTTTGTATGAGATTGTTTCATGATCCATGGTATATACATAATATATGATAGTGGGGTTTTTAGCTTTATGCTTTCCTGGTAAAAACATTTGTGTTATGTGTGATTGGTCTTTCTTCATGTGTTTGCAATTGGCGACCGTGTTTTAAATTTCGACAAGGATTTTAGTAGAAGTGATTCTTTATTTAAAAGTGGATATAATTGTTAGATCAGGAGAATCCAAGATATACATGCATATTTTATAATTTCTACATGGTATCAGAGCAGTGTTAATCAGAAAATATTGCAATATTGAAGCAGTAGCTGAGTTTGTTGGTGGAAACAATTTGAAATTGCTGCAAGAATTTCTTGGTGCGAAAGTTGAGTAAAAATCGAAATGGATTTCAATGATTTGCCGTTGGAGTATGCACTCGAGGGTAGCTCGAACTACATTGAATGGAAGGATAGGATGGAGGCAGTGCTTGGAGATAATAGCTTGAAGGAATTCATCGACAGTGATGTTCCTAAGCCTACTTCGATAGATGCTACAGTACTTGATGCATGGCAAAAGAAAGTAGCAAGGGCGAGGAGGATTCTATTGGAAGGTGTGAGAGACCATATTGTCTCAAGCCTTCATGGGAAAGCCACTCCATTTGCAATGTGGAAGGCTTTGACAGATCTTTTCCAAAGCAACAACGACCATAGAAAATTGGCGCTGAATGATAAACTCAGAAAAATCAAGATGGAGAAGAACAACACTATTTCGGTATACTTAAAAAAGTTTGTCCAATGTAGGGATGAGCTTGGGAGTGTAGGATTAAGTGTTATTGATAATAATTTGGCGAGCTTGGCTCTCTTGGGACTTCCTAAAAGTTGGCACAATTATCAAGACTCTGTCAACGGACGGGAAAAACTGTTGGATTGAGAATGATTGTGGTCGGATTTAGTGTAGGAGGAGTTCAGGTGGAATACCAGAGATGGCTCTTCATAAAAGCATGATGATGAAGAGGATTGTGCTTTGGATGTCAAGGTGAAGAAGGAGAAGGGGAAGAAATTCCATTCTAAATCTGAGGCTGGTGAAGATGGTAAAGAGCATAACATGTCCAAAATGAAGTGTTTTCACTGTCACTAGTATGGGCATATTGCCACAAATTGTCCACATAAGAAGAAGAACAGGATGGTTGTTGGAGCTGCAGCTAGTGAGGCTCTTGCCTCGCAATTTGAGCTTGACTTCTCATTGATCGCATGCATGGTGTCTAGTGCATTGGGATCAAAGTGGTACTTTGATAGTGGTGCTTCCTTTCACATGATGGGAGATAAGAAAATTTTGAGTGACTTGGAGGAAAAAGATCTCCAGATGCATATTGAGTTGGGAGACGATGGACGATACAGTGCGATCGACATTGGTACCATTACCTTTCATAGGGCGTCAGGTAAACTCTTTCATTTAAAATATGTTATGCATGTTCTTGGTTTGAAGAAAAATGTAATCTCAGTCGCAATGTTAGAGGATAGAGACTATGATGTTTTCTTTAGTGAAGGAAAAGTTTTCCTGTGACACAAAGCAACAGGGAAAGCCAAGAAGGTTGGGATTTGAGTTAAGAATCTCTATATACTTGAAGTAGATGGGCTTTCTACTAAGCTTTCTACTGTTGGGAAATGTGAGAAATCCATGCAATTGATGCTTGAGAGGGAGCAGGATTTTCATGCAGGTAAGAGTGAACCTCGAGATGTGGAGAAACCACAAGATGAGGATCATGGAGTGGGAGCAACCACTCATGTAGAGAAATTTCGTGCCAGATGGGCAGAGGGAGTAAATGCGGCTATACCACTAGGTGAAAGGTGGGGCAACATGCATGAGTAATCCAAAGAAGAGATTTCTGGGCAGTATTCATTGAGATGGTGTGGATCTCATGAATTGAACATGGCTATGAGGAGCCTACAGAGTAGCAGTAGCAGGATCAAATTGATGCAATCAGATCAAAGTGACAATGTCAGATACTAGAGAGCAGATCAGAGTTGGCAGCAAGTGCAGAGTGCATGGGTGCAAATTTCAACAACGCAGTGGTTCATGAAGACGTGCAATAGCTAAGCAGAAGTCAAAATACTTTGATGACAGATGCATTATATTGATTTAGTTGCTTGGAGGCTATTCAGTTTTGGAAGTGTTGCATGCAAATTTTGCAGGGCGAATGCATGGAGTTGCATGTCGCATGCAAAGACATTCCTTTCTTGTTGAGAGGGAGTGTTGAAGATTGCAACAAGAAACAATGAAATTGGCATCCTGAAACATCATCCTTGATCCTAGTGAAAAATAAGCACCTACAGTAGGTGGGGCTCACACAGGCTATTTTTATGTGATATGTCTATTTTTAGAATTTGGATCAAAGTCCATTTTTAGTAGTAATCTATTTATAGATGGTTGAGAAAATTATATGGATGGATGGGCATCTAAGTTTGGAATGCATGTGTGAAGTTGTTTCGTGGAATGCATGTCTAAGATTAGAATGCATGTCAATTTTTGTTAAGCCCTTAACAAAAATTAGACAATAAATAATTATCTATTTTCAATGAGCACTTGGAACTAGTTAATTGAAGTGGCAAATCAGTTAGCTAAGTGGATTTCAATTTGAAGTGGTTGGTTGGTGGACCATGTAGTGGACTTTGTTGTAACTGAGTGTGACAAAGTTGTAATAGAGTTGGATGTGTAGTTATGTGAGTTGTTATTTAGTTTAACTCAATTAAGTGAGTTAAACTCAATTGTGATAGTTGTAACTGGTTGTAACTAAAGATACACTAGTGAGAGATCAATGAATTAAATATTAAATTAATTCACATGGAGTGATATCACTTGCAACTGAAGAAATAATATTGTTAACTAATGCATGTCAGATCCAATGGAGACCCAGTTGATAGATAGGTGAAAGGGCCTGGTTGACTATCAGTTGTGACTATAGTGGTGCATTCAATGCATCTACACATACATTGGAGATGATTATGAGGATTGCGCAGTCAAGGCTAGCAATATCGAAATCATTCAGAAGTTGTTGACCATCAGGGATTGCGTAGTGGAGGCAAGCTATCTAGAGGCAGTAAATTGTGTAAGGGATTTGCAAATTTCTACAAGGCAGTGTGAGACGATTGTATATTGTACTGAGAGCTCTTGGATTAGAGTTTTGTATGAGATTGTTTCATGATCCATGATATATACATAATATATGATAGTCGAGTTTTCAGCTTTATTTTTTCCCAGTAAAAACATATGTGTTATGTGTGATTGATCTTTCTTCATGTGTTTGCAATTGGCGATCGTGTTTTAAATTTCAACAAATATTTTAGTAGAAGCGATTTTTATTTAACAGTGGATATAATTGTTAGATCAAGAGAATCCAAGATATACATGCATATTGTATAATTTCTACATGCAAGGGAGTTCGATTGAGGACTGGATTTGCGCACTGCACAGTTACTACTAGAGAGAGGGGCTTGGAATGCATAGTGCACAATTGCAAGGGACAGGAAGGCCTTCTTGTTGATTGTAATTGCGTAATGCATAGTTGGGGGACCTAGTGATTGTGAAGTACACAATTTCAGATGGCAAGAGGGAGTCACTGCTTGAAGAAATTGCGCAATGCACATTTATGGAGAGAATACGACTCTAAAAGTAAAAGGTTGTGTAGTTTTCTTGGCAAAATGACAGGCTCGAGATCTAATGTGGATCGGCCCAAAATTCACACAAACAAGTTGCTCACATTAAGCAAGCAAGATAGGGAAAGGAAAATGACATGCATGCACAAATACACCCAACAACAATAATTACTAGTAGGCAAAAAGACAAGGATTGTGATGCGACACTTGAAAAGAATCTCAAAAGACTGAAACAACACTTGTAGAAGCTAATAATAGCAGAAATGACACTTTTAATGAGAAAAGAAAGACAAAATTTCACTTGTGAAAGAAAAAGTGACAAAAGCGAAAGCAAAAGAGGCAAAAAACGATAGTTGAGAAAATTACCCATAAAATTAGCGTAAATGGAATCAAAAGCTCCTTGTGCTCGTAAGAATGAGTAGAGCTCCAAAGACAGGTGTGAGAATGAGATTTAAGATAAATTTCTTATATAGATACAAACCCAGGAGATTAGGGTTGGGTATTCAAGTGTGCAGTCCTAAACTTAAGGAGCCACTCCTAGATGATTGACACATGTTTGATGATCAAATTAGAAACACATGTCACACTGTCAATTAGAAGTGTGCATGGTTGTCCTCTGGGAGTGTGCACTTCCTATTTTCTATGAGTGTGAAGTTGACTTGCTTTGGGAACTAAGTAGTTTACTAGATCAATGGATTGCACAGTTTTCTCTCTCAGTGGATTGTGTAGTTCACTATCACTAGGGGTTGCACAATTTTCTCTCATAGCTAATTGCATAGTTTCCTGTCTTAGTGGATTGCATAGTTTGCTCTAATAAGGAGTTGTGCAATTCACTATGACAGGGGATTACACAATCCCTCAAAGCAAGGCATGTAATCAGTGTCGTCTATTCAAGACTTTGCTTTTTTTCACAAAAGGTGCTTTGTCTGCCTTCAAAATTTGTGCAACTACTGTCAACAAGGACTGAATATCATTAAGGAGTGCCTAGTAGTTGTTAGAAAGAAAGTGCAGTTAAGACGCCACAAGCTTAACATGAGAAAATGAGTTGTTGTGACACTTAGTAAAACAAGAAAACTTGATGTAAGTTAAAACAACAGTTCTTATGGTTAAAGGGAGGCTCCAAATCAAAGCATGAGAAAAATTTTGTACAGGGGCTTGTAGCAACTACAACAGGTTCATCTTTCCTCTTTCCTCTTAGATCATGTATATGTGGTCCCATACTTTAGGCCATTACATTATTACATTACAAAAATCAGAGGAACAAGTACCAAGGGTGTCACACATTGGTTCAATAAAGATTCTAATGTAGGAATTATCCCACATCATTTCCAACCTTGACAAGTAAATCCCAACTTTGACCTTGGCCATATTTGAATACTAGATGAAACCTTCCTCTAATAATCTAAATCAATTTTAGTTAATATTATATAATTACCTCTTTATTTTTTTCACTTTAACAATAACCTTTTATATCTTACAACTTTACTTTTTATTTATTCATATTCAACTAATAACTTTAGAATTGCTAGTGTTAACCTAAAATTATACATTTTTATTTCACTTTTACGATATGTTTGTGAAAGCTCTATTTACAAGTCAACTTTTATATGAAAGTGTTGTATGATTTAATTTCAAATAATAATCAAATAAAACTTTAAATAAAAAATGGTATCTAATAAAAAAATATTTAAATAATAAAAATAATTTTAAAGAGTAAGAAATAAGTATATTAAACTCACGGGCTTTTCAAAATAAAGTCAACACAAACATTTTAAATAATAAAAATAATTTTAAATTGTAAAAAAATAGAATATTAAGCTCATGGATTTTTCAAAGTAAAGTTAACACAAACTTTTTAATCAAACAAGTGTTAGTAGCTATTACCTGTCACTTAATTTAAATATAGATATGTTGCAATTTGATAAATAAATGATAGAATTTTGAATATATATATATGTGTGTGTGTTTTTTAGTTTTATAAAATATTGTGATTATAAAATATTTATCAAATTTAAAATATTAAGTTATTTCTAAATTATTAATTTATTTACGTTCATCTTTTATTATCTAATTTTACTGTGACATTTTGTTAAAGATAGAAATTGTATTAATAAGATTTTACATGATTATTTAAATTTGATTTTAAAAAATAAAATTTGAATATTTTTTAAATTTGAAATTTTTTTATAGAAAATTGGTAATTTTATTAAGTGAATTATAACATCTTTTCAAAAAATTGAACTCGAAACAAATTGTTAGAACTACAATTTTTCAATAAAATAAAATTTGAGTATTAATAAATACAATTAAAATATTAATAAATACAATATTTTTTATTATTATTAAATATATGTTTATTATTAAATATATACGAACGAGGCAAGCAATGCGTCTGCTCAAGATGCTTATTCTCTTTTTGTCCTTCAAAATAAATCTACATCCTCGGCACCTGTAGTGAATTTTAATCTATTAACTGCAATTGTAGAGTTGTTAGTTTTTGTTTATAATACTGGATCTTTAATTAGGGTTTTCTGAGGCAGTATGAATTCCATTGACCTCAGTAAAGGTTTTGGAGAATTGATATTAACAATGTTTTGGAGAATTGAAGTAGTGATCACCTGCAGAATGTGCAATATTAGATGTCTAACGTTTAAGACTGTTTCCCTATCATTTAAGCCTGTTTCCCTTGTCTTTCTCTAAACAGCAATTTTAGAAGTCCAGTTTGGGTATATTGAGAGCATCGTGTGGGACAAATTTGATAAAACTACAATACCCTTGTGATGCTCTAGTTGTATCTGTTTAAGTAATTTATGTTCATTTCAAGGCACGGATGGCATGGTTCGATGATCGCCTGTTTGCACGTGCAAGTTGCCTCTATAAGTCAGCTAGTTTTGTATTTGCACCAAAAGCCTTGCCAATCAGGAAACAGGGTTGGGGGTGCAAGTCATGGGTTGATGTGATATCATCCTCCTTCATTTTGGTATTGGTACTAACATCCTTGGAGGTTTCAATTTCATTCTTTTGGACCATCTTTGGTTTGTGGTTGTTATCTGTGTAATGTCCATCTTACTACTTCAGTGGTATATCCCATGATTGGGATTTTGTTCCACATTAAACTCTCCTCCCTAAGGTGTTTTTGCGGTACCAGTTTGCCAATTTTTTATTTTTTATTTTTTATTTTTTTAAGCCCCCAGTGGAATGGGCTTTGATTCGATGGAGCGACTATGGATTTCCATATCATGTACAACTGGTATAACAATAATGTAAATGATGTCTCTTCTCTGCTTCAGTGCAGCCCTTTACCTAGTGGAGCATGTGATGCAGGGGCATTGGACACTAGCTAGCAATGTAGGAAATTTGTCCACATGTTGTGGCTAGGAGGGTTCAAAATCATTCGAATTTGTAACAGCAAGGTGTCAATACCTTCGCTGTCTGTTGCATTTAGATCAGTTAGAGACAGTAGAAGTCGAATAGTTTTAGGTTTAGTCCATCTGTCCTATTCAGTTATTCGAATGAATGTAATTAGGCCTTTTGTTAAAGTAGAAACGATCCTCACAGAGGAACCGAAGAGACACATGACAATGCATATAAAATGTAACCCCCAGATACATTGGAGGGGGGGGATTTCCATAGTAAATATTGTGTGTGTTAAGCATTTGTTCTCTGCTTGAATATATTTCGATGTTTGTTGATCATTAGAATGGAATGGTAGATATATTGTCTTTGTGTGTGCATTTTCTTGATTCCAAGGTGTTTGAGCCTCCAACTTTGTATTAATTCGATGAAGAATCTGTTGTGTTGAACCTCCGAAAGTCTCTCTCTGTCCATGGTTAAGCGTGATCCATATTGATTCTCCTGAGTGTGTCTTATTGATATGCACCCCTGTGAGAAACCGAGGTGATTACAGTAACCTTTGGTACCAGGCATAGAATCGTGTGCTTGAAAGAGTGTGACCTGTAGTGTTGGATTTCCCACAACACAGTGAGCTCAGCTGGTAGTGAAAACCCCGCTTACAAAGAAATAAGTTTGTTTTGTTGTGAACTGAGAGTGTTTTCCCAAGATTCGAACCTAGAGTCAACCCGTCGGAATGAATAACAAGACTTGTGTTAACCTTGGTGGTACCCCGGTCAAACACTGTTTACAATCCGGAGCGAGTTTGCGAAACCAAACCCACCCATATCGCACCGCCTTTCTATGGAAGTGAAACCACTCAAACATCACGCAATCCTGTGAAAAGCTGCCACGTCGACGGGGCAATACCGCCCTCATCGCTCCCTCATCGCGCGATAACTATCGACGGTGAAATCAACACGATATCGACGTACGTCGTCCGATCTAGAGGCTGGCTCATCAAACGGTGAGCGCACTCAAAATAGTACGAAAGATAACTCTAGGTATGGGCGTTTGCATTTAATTGAAACTCGTCAATTGTTTATGTGGGCCCAGGGCCTAAAGTATATTAAAGTGTTTCATTGTCAATATCGTCGGGTTATTAATATAAGCCAGAAGTGTTATAACCTTGATTATAAGGTTAGAAGGTATAAGGCGGGTCAATCTATCCTCTCGTGGTATCGTTGGTTGGGGAATTTGGTGTATCGGCCTTAATACATTAAATTTCTTGATGGTTGGGACTTAGGACTGTTGTGGATCTATATTGTGGGGGATTAAAGTCCGGAGATATATTTAAAATTATCCCAAGTCTTAACATTGGAAAGGATAAAATATGAAATGCATATATATGATTTAGGTGCGCAGAAATAAAGAAACTTAAGGAGCTGTGTATATAAGTGGCTATAACTAAAGTTGGATTAAAGCATTCATTTGTCAATTTATACAAAATTGACAAATAAATTTGACAAGAATTAAAGGGGATTTCGTATATTAAATAGAGTCTGTATTTATGAAAACACTGACAGAGCTACTTTAGAGGCCAACTCTCCTTGGGGGCCGGATTCAATTTTGTTGCTGTCAATTGTGGTATCAGAGCTACTTTTGAGATATTTTTGCAGGGAATTAACATGGCAATCCGAGTTGTTAGAGGTGCTGGCAGAAGGAGAGGCAGACCTGTTGCCAATGTAGAAGTGTTGGAGACCTTGCAGAGGGTGCAAGCCAGGTTGGATGCCATGGAGCTAGGATAGCCCAGAGATCTCGAAGATATCAGTGAACCTAAAATAGAAGAAGTTGGAGAAAATGCTAAGATTCCTCCTGAGATGAGGCTCCTCAGAACTGTTCTAGGGTCTGCAGTTAAGCCCAATATTTAAGTGTCAAGTTTTGCAGGAGGACTGAATGCAGAAGAGCTAGTGGACTGGATTAATGAAATTAACAAGTGCTTTGACTATAAAGAAATGAGCGAAGATAAGAAGGTCAAGTTTGCAGTAACAAAGCTGAAGGGACATGCTGCACTTTGGTGGGATGCAGTGCAAGCAGAAAGAAGGAGAGCTGGCAAATAGCCTATCAAAAGCTGGACCAGAATGATGGCTAAGCTAAAAGGTAAATTCTTGCCTAGTGATTATCAACTAACATTGTTTAGGCAAATGTAAAACCTAAGACAGAGGTTGCTGACTGTAAAGGAATACACAGAAGAATTCTATAGAGTAAGTATAAGAGCTGGGCAGTTTCAGGACACACCAGAGAAGATTGCCAGATATGTGAATGGTCTCAAGCTAGAGATCCAAGATGAAATTGGTCTTCTGTCTCCTAAGACAGTTGAAGAGGCCTATCAGATGGCCTTGAAATTAGAGAAGAAACTCCTGAGAAAGTAGTCTACCAAAGGGAGAGGTACTTTCCGTGGAAATGGAAGTCAGGGTGGTAGAGGAAAGCCTACTACACTTGGAGATGGAGCTAACAGTAGCTCACCGCAGAATGCATCTACAGAGGGTGATTTAAGAGGTAGAAGGGGTTCTTACAGAGGAAGAGGAGGCAAAGGCAGAGGTAGAGAATTGAGGTGCTATAGATGTCATCAAGTGGGACACAAGCATTATGAGTGCCCAGAGAATATGGGTGCTGGTCCAAGAAATGCTATTGTTGCTCAGTCTAGAGAAGAGGAAACAATTGAAGAGGCAATTTTACCAGAAAAGGGAGAATCCTTGGTGGTTAATAAGGTCCTGTTAAAACAAACCAAAGAGGTCACTGAGCCTGCACAAAGGAAGACTTTGTTTAGGAGCATATGCAAAGTCTAGGGGAAATGCTGCCAGCTAGTCATTGATAGTGGCAGCACAGACAATCTGGTTTCCACTGAGGTGATAGAGAAGTTGAAGCTGAAGACAAGGGAGCATCCAACTCCCTACAGGGTGTCCTAGCTGCATAAAGGGCACCAGCTGATTGTAAAATAACAGTGTGAGATAGAGCTGCAAATGGGAAACTACAAAGACAAAGTCCTGTGTGATGTGATGCCCATGGATGTGTGTCACATACTGCTGGGTAGACCTTGGCAGTTTGACAGAGCAGCAGTGCATGATGGCAAGAAGAACACTTACAAGTTCTTCAAAGATGGGGTACATCATACATTGATACCCATGGAAGAAGGAGAACCATCAAGCAAAGTGGCTGATCCAAAGACCTTGTTGCTGAGCGGGAAGGAGTATCTACAACAGATTGAAGAAGAAGAGGTAAGCTTTGCTTTAGTTTGCAAACCTAAGGTAGTTCTTACTTCTACAAAGATTTCTGATTTGCCAATAGAAATCCAAGAGATGTTAGACAATTATTGTGACATTGTTGTGGATGATTTACCTGATGAGCTACCACCTATGAGGAAGATCAACCATCAAATATATTTTATCCCTGGTTCAAATCTGCCAAATAAGGTAGCCTATAGAATGACTCCCACAGAAAATGAGGAAATCAAGAAGCAAGTACAGGAATTGGTGGACAAGGGACTGATCAGAGAAAGTTTGAGTCCATGTGCAGTACCCGCAATATTGAGCCCAAAGAAAGATGGAGGTTGGAGAATGTGTATTGATTCCAGAGCAATCAATAAGATAACAATCAGGTACAGATTCCCTTTGCCCAGAGTTGAAGACTTAAAGGATTGTTTGAGTGGTGCCAAATATTTTTCAAAGTTAGATTTAAAAAGTGGATATCATCATATTAGAATAAAGGAGGGTGATGAGTGGAAAACTGCCTTTAAAACGAATGAAGGACTGTATGAATGGATGGTAATGCCTTTTGGGTTGTCAAATGCACCTAGCACTTTTATGAGACTTATGAATGAAGTGTTGAAAGAATTTATTGGTAAATTTGTGATAGTGTATCTGGATGATATATTAGTTTTCAAAAAAACTAAAGAAGAACATCTAAGGCATCTTAATTATGTCTTGAAGAAGCTGCACCAAGAGAAACTGCTGATAAAATTAAAGAAATGCTCATTCATGAAGGAAGAGTTGGTGTATTTGGGCTTTGTTGTCTCTGCAGAAGGATTGAAGATGGACCCAGAAAAGGTTAAGGCAATTGTGGAGTGGCCTTCACCCAAAAATGTTTTTGAGGTAAGAAGTTTCCATGGACTTGCCAGTTTTTACAGGAAATTTATAAGAAAATTCAGTAAGATTAATGCACCCATCATTGAGACAATAAAAAAGAGTAAACAACCATTTAAATGGACTGCTGAAGCGGAAAGAAACGTTAAACTTTTGAAGCAAAAGATAATTGAAAAGACTATTTTAATTCTGCCTGATTTTACTAAACCATTTCAAGTGAAGTGTGATGCTAGTGGAGAAGCCATTGGAGTTGTGCTAAGTCAGGATCATAAGCCTGTAGCTTATTTCAGTGAAAAGATGAATAAAACCAGAAGGAAGTATTCCTCTTATGAGAAGGAATTCTATGCAATTGTTCAAGCATTGAAAAAGTGGAGGCATTATTTAATGTCCAAAGAATTTGTATTATACTCTGATAATCATGCTTTGCAGTACATTGTACAGCAGCCCAAGTTAAATCTTAAGCATGCCAAATGGGTTGAGTATCTCTAAATTTTTAACTTTGTTTTGAAACATATAAGTGGCCAAGCAAATAAAGTAGTTGATGCTTTGAGTAGGAGGCACATGCTTGTTCAAGAAACCAATTTTGAAGTTGTAGGATTTTATTTTCTCAAAGAACTGTATAAAACAAATTTAGATTTTAAGGAAGCATTTGAAGCATGTTGTAACCCTGTTCTAACATATAGAAGCCAGTGGCTGGATTATTTCCTGCAGGAGGACTTACTATTCAGGAGAACCCAACTGTGTGTACCAAAATGTTCCATGAGAGAAAATTTGATCAAGGAGAAGCATAGTGGTGGACGTTCTGGGCACTTTGGTACTGATAAAACTTATGAGCAGCTGAGTCACTTCAATTATTGGCCCAAGATGAGAGCAGAAGTGGACAAGTTTGTGAAAAATTGAAAAATCTGTCAATATGCCAAAGGAAGAAGCCATAATGCAGGATCGTACGCTCCCTTGCCTATTCCAGACAGGCCTTGGGACATGGTGAGTATGGATTTTGTTCTAGGATTTCCCAAGACTCAGAGAGGGAATGATGTAGTCTTTGTTGTAGTGGACAAATTTTCCAAAACGACACATTTTATTCCATGTTATAAAACTAGTGATGCCACCCATGTTGCTAACTTGTTTTTCAAAGAAGTTGTTAGGTTGCATGGGTTGCCCAAGAGTATTGTTTCAGACAGAGACACTAGATTTGTGGGCCATTTTTGGAGGACACTGTGGAAGAAAATTGGTAACAAACTGAGTTTCAGCTCAACTTATCATCCTCAGACTGATGGACAAACTGAGGTAGTGAATAGAAGTCTGGGAAATTTGTTGAGAAGACTTGCAGGAGAGCATCCCAAGCAGTGGGATCATATTTTTCCCCAGGCAGAATATGCATATAATGACTCACCAAATAGAAGCACAGGGCAGAGTCCATTCCATATTATTTATGGAATGCACCACAGAGGAATATCAGAGTTTAGAAATCTGGGAAAGGTAGAGCTGAGGAGTGCTGATGTTGAGGAATTTTCTTTAGAAATCCAAGCCATACATGAGCAAGTGAAACAGCAGCTACAAGGTAGCAACATCAAATACAAAGGCAGAACAGACTTGAGCAGAAGAGAAGTCCATTTTGAAGTAGGAGATCTGGTTTTGGCACACTTGAGAAAGGAGAGATTCCCAAAGAAGCAGTATAACAAACTGAAGTTTAAAAATATTGGGCCATGCAAGATACTTAGAAATTTTTCTGCTAATGCTTATGAGATTGAATTGCCACCTGATGTTGGAATATCTCCCATTTTTAATGTTGCAGATTTGTACAAGTATGAAGATGATGGTGCAAAAGAAGGACTAGCAGACAAGTAACAAATTGAGTGGGCAAAGCAGCTACCTCCAGCACAACCATTACAACCAGAGAAGATATTGGTCAAAAGAGTGTCCAAGAAGACCAGAGGACAAGAGTACTTTCAGTACTTAATCAAGTGGAAGGACCAGCCAGAGGAAGATGTCACTTGGATGACTGAAGGAATGTTGCAGAAAATAGGCAGATCAGTGGAGGAACTCATGGACAAGAGTCCATGAAGGAAAATTTCCCTTGGGAGTCTGATGTAGGGGCATTAGACACTAGCCAGCAATGTAGGAAATTTGTCCACATGTTGTGGCTAGGAGGGTTCAAAATCATTCGAATTTGTAACAGCAAGGTGTCAATACCTTAGCTGTCTATTGCATTTAGATCAGTTAGAGTCAGTAGTAGTCGAATAGTTTTAGGTTTAGTCCATCTGTCCTATTCAGTTTTTCAAATGAATGTAATTAGGCCTTTTGTTAGAGTAGAAACGGTCCTCACAAAGGAATCGAAGAGACACATAACAATGCATATAAAATGTAACCCCCGGATACATTGGAGGGGGGGGATTTCCACAGTAAAGATTGTGTGTGTTAAGCATTTGTTCTCTACTTGAATATATTTCGATGTTTGTTGATCATCAGTACGTAATAGTAGATATAATGTCTCTGTGTGTGCATTTGCTTGATTCTGAGGTGTTTGAGCCTCCAGCTTTGTGTTAATTCAATGAAGAATCTGTTGTGTTGAACCTCCAAAAGTATCTCTCTGTCCATGGTTGAGCGTGGTCCATATTGAGTCTCCTGAGTGTGTCTTATTGATATGCACCCCTGTGAGAAACTGAGGTGATTACAGTAACCTTTGGTACCGGGCATAGAATCGTGTGCTTGAAAGAGTGTGTCCTATAGTGTTGGATTGCCCACAGCACAGTGAGCTCAACTGGTAGTGAAAACCCCGCTTACAAAGAAATAAGTTTGTTTTTTTGTGAACTGAGAGTGTTGTCCCAAGATTCGAACCTAGAGTCAATCCATCAGAACGAATAACAAGAATTGTGTTAACCCTGGTGGTACCCCGGTCAAACACTGTTTACAATCCGGAGCGGGTTTGAGAAACCAAACCCACCCATATCGCACTGCCTTTCTACAGAAGTGAAACCACTCAAACATCACGCGATCCTATGAAAATCTGCCATGTCGAGGAGGCAATACCGCTCTCATCGCTCCCTCATCGTGTGATAAATATCGATGGTGAAATCAACCTGATATCAACGTATGCCGTCCAATCTGGAGGTTGGCTCATCAAACGGTGATCGCACTCAAAATAGCATGGAAGATAACTCTAGGTATGAGCGTTTGCATTTAATTGAAACCCGTCGATTGTATATGTGGGCTCGAGGCCTAAAGTATATTAAAGTGTTTCATTGTCAATATCGTCGGGTTATTAATATAAGCCAGAAGTGTTATAACCTTGATTATAAGGTTAGAAGGTATAAGGCGGGTCAATCTATCCTCTCGTGGTATCGTTGGTTGAGGAAGTTGGTGTATCGGCCTTAATACATTAAATTTCCCGATGGTTGGGACTTAGGACTGTCGTGGATCTATATTGTGTGGGATTAAAGTCCGGAGATATATTTAAAATTATCCCAAGTCTTAACATTGGAAAGGATAAAATATGAAATGTGTACATATGATTTAGGTGCGCAGAAACTTAAGGAGTTGTGTATATAAGTGGCTATAACTAAAGTTGGATTAAAGCATTCATTTGTCAATTTCTACGAAATTGACAAATAAATTTGACAAGAATTAAAGGGGATTTCGCATATTAAATAGAGTCTGTATTTTTGAAAATCATGACAGAGCTACTTTAGAGGCCAACTCTCCTTGGGGGCCGGATTCAATTTTGTTGCTGTCAGCATGCCTGCCAGCACTTGAATCTAGGTCATCACAGTGGTAAGAGCTCCCGCTTACCACTAGACCACAGCAATGAAACACCATTTTCTTGTTTCTATTATAAAATAATATTTTGTGCACCTGCGAAGGCTATTAAATGAAACTTCAAGTTTAAATGACATTATTATACATTAGAATCTCATAAACTTGTAAGTGTTATGTTTTGACCTTGGAAGAGAAATTTAACTCTAAATGTGCCTCTATCTGGAAGGAACAACCCAATAATTATAGTTCATATTCTTGTCTACTGAAATTTTGAAACATATTTCCAGTAGGTTGCACGTAACATACAAATACGTGCTGTGGGAATGAATATAGCATGGAAGAAAAAGTGATGGAGATGCATAGGGGAGGGACCGCAAAGGCTTGGCATATAGAATTTAGTGTTGTTGTGGACTCTGAAATAGATCTTGAGAGTCAATCATCTGAAATACTGAAATTCAAGGTGCCTTCAATTTTGCAGAGCTAGATGGATCTGCCTAGAAGGACCAACACCAGGAGGAATCATTGTTGAGTCTAATGTTAAAGTTCAATGTTGGTGACTCCAAATAGAGCCTTAGAGTACCACATATGTAGGGACAAGTAAAATAACTCAGCCTCTCCCAGGGAAAATTTCCAAGTTCTTGCATATTGGTTTGAATGAAAGGTAGAGTTCCAAGTTCAAACTACATGTAATATACAATTATCAAATATGACACAACTATGTGACCAACATGCATTTGGTCTGAATATTGAGGATTTTGAATATTTATTTGTTTTAAATTCCTATCAGTACTGGTTCAAGAATAGTACTTCGATCAACTATCCATCCTTGCAAATGGTAACAAAGTGTTAATTTCTGCAGATGTTCTATGCCGTTTCAGATTAGGGCACAATACCGAAGAAGATAGAACACACTAATATATTGATAGAAGACAAGCCAAAACAGAGATAATGAATGGTGACATTATGGTGATCAGCAGGATGCTTCTACCAGCAAAGTCTTCAATAGGTCATACAACCAAGTGTGTCACACATCACCCAGAACAACCCAAACAAAGAACAGTCCATATATATCACAACTCCAACGCTATCCAGAGAGAGAGAATTCCTCCACCCCAATGTGTGTCAAATGAACTCTAAGCCTCTTCAATATATAGGAATATTTGGGGGTGTGTGACACATCCTTTAAGACATTTAAGTCTATATTTTAATCCAGGCCGACCTAGCACATAAGTGGAATAAATTCAAAGTACATGTTATTCTCATTCGATCGAGACGATCTTTAGATCAATATTACACCTCTCCGAAAGAGGAATCCAATAAAAATATTGGGATCGTCATCTGAGCAGCACAACCTGGAGTTTGGACCTAGTTGTCCAATTTTAACACTCCCTCTAAACTAGGGAGAACTCCGTCCACAAGTGCAATCCAAAAATCATGCGTCATCCCACCGTAACTTGCTTTGCTGGCCTCTTTATTTTAGAACAGAAGTGGGTCAGTCACAAAGACATCATTCCTAGCTGACAGATTCAGCCCAGAGGTCAAAACCTCTATCAGACTCACAAAGAGTCTCCAACCAACCTGAAGTTGGGTCATCTGACTCGAAGTCAGGTAGAGGTCCGAGACCTCACAAGACTTGATCCCAGATCAAGTGGTTGGACCGTGCCATCCTAGATAGAGAGTACATCAATCTCTGATGTGTCCATCAGTATTTGCTAATAGTCTCTAGCTTTTCCCACCTCATTGGCAAAATGAGAGGTACTTCCCATGAGCCCTGAACTCAATGGGTAGGATGCATACGGGGCACGATTATGAGAGGTGAACCAACTCAATAATCACAACAGTGGGGTCCAAGCACACCAACAAGGTTTGGCAAGCCTAGCCTTGTGGTTGCTCATAGCTCTGAGAAGCTGTCCCCAAAGCCCCCCAGAGCTCCTCGAGCTCATTGTCCAATAGGACCCACATCATAGGGTCGCTCCACGATACCAAGATTATCACGGAAGGTTAGGAACATTACCTTCCCCGAGGGCATAGTGAGAATATCCACGACCTGCTCATCAGTTCCTATGATCAAGCCTTACGGCGCCTTACTGTACCATATCCCGGATAAAGTGGTACCAGCCATCAACATGCTTGGATCGATCGTCGAACACAGGATTCTATGACAAATGAATCCCCCTCTGGTTATCACAAAGGATAACAGTGGCATCTAGCACATGCTTGAACAACTCATAGAAGAGCTTTCGCAACCAAGTGACTTCACAACGGGCCATACATGCTGTAATGTATTTGACCTTAGTTGTGCTCAAGGCTATTGTCTTTTGTTTCTTGCCTGAAGCAGATCTATTTGTGAAATAGCATCCAGATGTGCTCTTACGATCCACCACATTGCCAGCCCAATTGGCATCAGTATATCCATGAAGTGTCATACTCCCGGCAGTGTATCTCAGTCCATGGTCTATCATACCTCAGAGATATCTCAAGAGTTTCTTGGCACCAACCCAGTGAATGTTATGATCAACAGTGTGTTGACTCAAAGTGTTCCCTGCACAACATACATCCTACGAGTTGATAATTTTTAGTGGGACATGCTAACACGGGCCCAACAACGTTGCCGCTAAACTTCTTGAAGTTGATCTCCATCGGTGTCGACACAGACTTATAGTCCACCATACCAAATCTTTCCAGAAGCTTCACAATATATATTCCTTGAGAAAGAAAATCTTGCCAGGTCTCTGCCAGACCTCCAGGCCTAGGCATCAGTCCTAGGTCTTTCATCTTGAACTTAGCAGTGAGCTCCCTCTTTCACTTATGAATGAGAGGGTCAACACCTGTCAGGAAGAGGTCGTCCCCATACTATACTAGAATGAGAGGCTTTTCTCTATCAACCTTGAAGTAAAGGTTCAGATCAACCTAACTACGAGTGAAGCCCAGCTTCACCAGGTAGCTATCTATCCTCTCGTACCAAGCTCTGGGTGCTTTGTTTTAGCCCATAGAGGGCTTTTCTTCAACCTGCAGACATGGGTGTCCCTAACCTGGACTTCGAACCCCAGAGGTTGCTCAACATACACCTTCTTCCTTTAATGCAACATGCAGAAATGCAGTATTTACATCCATCTGATGAAGATTCCATCCTTGCGTAGCAGCAAGGGCTATTATTGATCGAATGATGGTATATCGGGTCACATGTGTAGGTGTGACATCTATGCCTTCCTCATGGGCAACGAATCTTGTCTGAACTTTTCAACACTTCCATAAGATCCATGCTTGATTTTGAAGCAAGTGTTACACTAAAAATGTCACCTTGACATTCTGCTGACTGTATGAGCTTATTAAACACTCATACTTACCTCCTCTGCAAGTCTTACAACCTTTGTTCCTCATTCCAAACCTTGAAAATCAGAGAAAAGTTCCTAAAAATGGAGGAAAAACCCTTAAAACTCAAAAAAGCCTTGGGTACGCAGGTAACATGAAGCCTGCATGCGTTTTTGGCTAGGGTACGCAGGTAATGAGAAGAGAAACTGCGTTCTAGAATGCATTTTTCCAGTGTAATGCCTGCGGTACCCCTGTAAAGTCAAAAAAGCGCGAAATTAAACTGAAAAAGTTGAATTTTGGTCAATTCTAGAAGGTTTTCGATGAGATTTTTTGGGGATGAGTACGCTTTGATAAGGTGCATGTATCCCACACCTTAAGGAACTAATCCCTTGATGTGAGGAGCCTATCCCTTTGAAGGAGGATTCTATCCCTTTAAAGGTGGAATCCTAACCTCCTCATCTGCTCTATAAAAGGAGGCATTGGGTAGCCTCAAGGGAAAAAGTTAAGAAGTTTTTGGTTAAGTTTTGATGGAGATTTTGGAGATTGAGGATTAGAGTTCAAGCTTTATGTGTGATTGAGTTGAAGTGCTGTTGAGATTTAGACTTCTTTATGTTGAGCTTTTGAGAGGAAAGATTACATACCTCTTTTTGCTCCTAAAGGAAGAGTGTAAGACTTATCAAAGTAGAGGAGATTCCTGCTTCGGACCCCGGGAAGGCCTTTTGAACATCAAGGCAAAGGTTGTAAGGTTCTTCTGTATATTTTTAAGATTAATACAATCAAGTTCTGTTTTTCTCAATAAATTGTCGTTCGATTGTTTATTTCAATAAGCTGTCGTTTGATCGTTTATTTCATAGATTCCTTGATCACTATGATAGGTATGTTTTATGATTATTTGTTATACAGGTGCTATTGATATTTTCTTGTTTGTGATTGCAGATCAACAAAAGATGATACTTTCTTGTGACAAAAGGGCCCTTGTTGCGACGAAGGATTATTGATGCAATGGAAGCACTGCGACTGCAAATAAGCATTTGGATCTAAGGTAGGATCGACACCTTCATAACATTTATTTGTAAAATGAATATACTTAGAGAAAGACAAACTTAGTTGTTCGTTTGTTGCTAGATTGTCTTCTGACACTAGGGAGATCGGTCTTGTCCGCAAGAACGATTTATCCGGCCAACAGCAAGGTGACAACAGCTTTGATCTGTGCTCTAGGAAACATATTCCATATATCACCCTCGTATCCTTGCAGATTTAGATACTTTACAGCTTCTTCAAATGATCTAGGCTCATCTATAAGAACATCCTCTCAAGGATTTCATAGGCAACATACCAGATAAGTCAGAGTGTATCAGATGTCTTTGTCACATTTGAGGAATGAAGAAAAGTCCCCTATGCTTTCCTTTGTTGCAACCCTGATAAATGCCTTCATGATTATTTTGAAAGCGGGCATCCCAGACACCAACTCGAAGAGGGCTTTGAAATCATGTGCTTGAATCTTATTCTCTCATTGTCAAGGCCATATAGGAATCATAGCCATATACTGCCATATATCTGTCATGCATCTTGACAGGTATCATGTTTTGTCATTATCATACATATCATTATCATATTCATCACTGCCAGACAGAACTGAAGATATCAAACTTCATGGTTATATATGATTTTTTATATGCCTCACAGACCAAGTTCATATAGATTCTACACTATATAGTGAGGTAATATATTCTTTACCGCCTATCACTGTTCTAAGGCTCATCGACCAGCCATCTTAGATTTCCTTAAACAACATTCAAAGACAGACAAACTTTCCAAGAATTAATTTTACATACCTCTTCTTTTTTCTGCCTTTAGACATCTCGGCCCTTTCTGAAGTAACAGGTCTGCCCTTTCTGAAGTAACAGGTCTAAAGTGCAGCTGTACCAAGAGGGAGATTATATGTCACATTGTTTTGCAAATCAGCCCACGAATTTGGCCTACCCTTTCTATTCTTGAAATCATATCGGTAATGACAAATTGTCATGTCATAGAAACTCATCACCAAAATGTGATCATTGTAACCGCATTGAATCTTATTGTCATCACTGAATCTCTGCAGCTTCTTTATATTCCTGATATAAGATTTCTAGATATCAGAATTCATGTCTCTTAAGAAAGAGAGGGCCACAATCGCTACATTTAGGGAGCTTGCGAGGTAAAGTCTTGGAAGACGGAGTAGATAGAATGGTGCCATTTGCGAACAACACGTACATGTCCTCTACTTTCATTCTTTCCTTTTGTACTCCTAATGGAGCCATTACAATAAGTTGATGTGATTTGGCAATGGCAGGATCGTGGACTTTGATAGTGATGCTGCCACCTGTGCCTGAAACCCATCCAAGACTGTAGAATTGCTTACAGCGCTCACCAGTCAGCATCTTCGTCTAGATCACTGCTTGGCTTGGCACTTTGGCATAAGAAGGGTTAGACAGAATACCCGCTGCATTTGTCATCGTCATTCGGGCTCTCAACTCCATCTGAAGAGCCAAAAATAAAAACACGGGGAGAATAACTATGCATCTCCATCCCATCTTCAACATGTGCCCTGGCTCTAATTGCTCATCCCTTCCACAATTGAATTCAGTGAATACGAAACACTTGAACTCGGTGGCCACCCAAAATTCACAAAGGGTATTCAAAATTGGAATTTTAATCTGCTGCAAGGACTTCAAAACTCACGCATACATACCCTGCTTACACAGATTTACGACCATTCCTTTTAAAAACAAAAAACAAAACCTACGAGTCTCTTAAATCCACAATATCAGGCTTCACAGGGTCCACAACATTAAAAACATCGTCAACAACTAAAGGAGAAAAAACTTCGACGACCTTTCTGAAGTCTACAATTTACAATTTTCATAAAGAAATGGAATCTGATCCACTGCTTCAACCTTAATCCACCAATCCTCAAATTCTAGAGCTCGATGCACAGCTCGTTTTCAAAACAGAATCATGTGAAACTCATCCACACTTATCCACAACTCAATTTCCAGAAAATCATGTAAAAAAAATCACAATTCAATCCTTTGTTGTAAATGTCGAGCGACAAAACCTCAAATTTTAAAGCCCGAGACCTGTGTGTTAATCCCAGCTCGATCCATGCACACCAATAGTATTTTACGCACTCACTGATCACTGACGCAGATTTCACGGTCATGTGGCTTGCCATTGTTTTTATACTAATTGCAATATTCTTTTATCTACTAACAATGCCACCCACGACTGATACATTCTGCATACTAAGGGTAAATCACTGGTGCTCCTCCATTTCTATCACGATTGATGAAGAGTGCTTGAATCGATGCGTTCGTGAAGATAAATCAACTATTGTGTGACCAATTTGTTGAGATGGTCTCTTCCACACTTGACCGTCGATCAACACAACAACTTCACATGCATATCAAGCAGCTTCCACGGAGATCTTCCACGCAGATCAAATTTCATTGCAAATGCAGATCAACAGATCTGGTCTTCGACACAGTGCCCTTTAAGAAAAACCACTAAACTTGGCTCTATCGATCAGATCACCTTGGAAATACCAATCACCGTTATGAATTTCACAGCTTCTTCATTGCCATAGCAGATCTCCTCTTCCAACATCAGCTCCTGCCACCGTTTTCTCCATGATGCAGGTGCTCGTATTTTGCGTCAACCTCACGAGCCCAGATGTTATCTGCTTTAAAAATTTGCATCGATCTCTACATAATCCGCAATCATATCGTATTTCATGTGAGATTGCAGTGATGATAGGCTCATCTTCTCGGCGCTTCGTCCAGAGGCACTCATAGAGGTCTCAGCTGAAGATGGACTGGTTAATGGAAATTATGGAATATGCAATGTGGCCATTGTCGACGCTGCCATGGCTCAAAGTTTCAATTTCCAACACCTATGACCAGTGCGGGCTTTAAAAACCGACAGAATAACAGAAAAAATGTTCGTTCGTCTTCCCTGTGTTGTGGTGTTGAGACCATCCACAACTGCTTTGGTGGAGCTGCCTATTTGCTTCACGAAGGCCTTGTTGTAGTGCTATGGCCTGCGGCCTAGCACACAACAGCCTAGAATCTTCAGTCCTAATAGATTTTGGTCTTTATTACAGCACATAATAAACCCACGGAGCTCCTTCTTCTTGTCGTGGTAGTGGCATCTAGGGCACAGAAATTTGGACATTGTCTTCCCCTTGCTCTGATACCATGTTAATTTCTGCAGATGTTCTATGTTGTTTCAGATTAGGGCACAATACTGAAGAAGATAGAACACACTAATAGATCAATAGAAGACAAGCCAAAATAGAGATAATGAATGGTGGCGTTACGACGATCAGTAGGATGCTTCTACTAGCAAAGTCTTCAATAGGTCATATAGCCAAGTGTGTCACACATCACCTAGAACAACCCAAAAAAAGAACAATCCATATATATCACAGCTCCAACGCTATCCAGAGAGAGAGAATTCCTCCACCCTAATGTGTGTCAAATGAACTCTAAGTCTCTCCAATATATAGGAATCTTCGGGGGTGTGTGACACGTCCTTTAAGACATTTAAGTCTATATTTTATTCCAGGCCGACTTAGCACATAAGTGGAATAAATTCAAAGTACATGTTCTGCTCATCCGATCGAGATGATCTTTAGATCAATCTTACACCTCTCAGAAAGAGGAATCCAATAAAAATATTGGGATCGTCATCTGAGTAGCACAACCTAGAGTTTGGACCTAGTTGTCCAATTTTAACGCAAAGTCATTAAATTTCATGAAAACCATGTCAGACCAGTTTCCTAACAAGGGAATTTTTAACTTAGAGCAGTTTTGTACTGATTATTTGTTTGGAAAATGTTAGTCATTAGTATTTTTCACTTGTTGGTGATGACTAGTTGTAACAGCCAAGTTTTCTAGCAGCTGATCTAAAAATTTGTCAAATTTTCCAGCTGGAAAACACCCATAAAATTCTTTTGCCCTCTTGCCTTTCAGTCTGCCCATGAAGAGATGAAACCTCATTATCAACTTCTACCTAGCCTCAGCCACACTAGTCTGCCCATCAGCTCTAAAGAAACAATCCAAATCTGTCCAAAAGTCTCCCCTAAGTTAGGAAGTGGCGCTTTAGGCATTTCTCCCTTGGCGAACTATCCAGTAGCCAAAGAACCTCCATCTGCTATAGACCAGTCATAACAGACCTTCCCCTTCTGCAAATAAAGTTGGATACAGCCATAGGTCGTGCCACTAATACACCCTCAAGTCTCAGCAATACATGGACCGTAAGTCAAATTGATTCTAGGTGTTTTTACAGTATTTTAAATAAATCTTTCAAGGACAGAGGCATACCAGCATCCCAGAAGACAATATTTGGCTCCACATGAGAAGACAGTTGCTTCTCAATGTGACCTTGAGCTTGGGATACAACTAAAAAGCAAAGAGTTTTTCATTAAGCTCTTGCGATCACATTCAAAGCCTGAAATGACAGTAAAAGGAAAAATAGCACTGTCACGGGGCTGATGATATAACATGACTGAAAAACCTCCTTCATCTATAAGAAGAGGGTTTTTGAAGGGTTGAAAGCGCCTCCTTCATCTATAAGAAGAGGGTAGATGGACAAAGTTTGATTCTAAGAGCTGCACTGACTGTGAGACAAGTTTTGGTTACAGTGAGACAGCAACTAAAGGCTTCTGCATAAAAATGATGATTAAAGGCAGAGGTAAAGTAGTAGACTTTAAAGATTTGTTTGCATAAGCCCCATTATTCCTGAGTTATAATATGAAGCAAATAAGTTGATCATCAATGGCGAAATATTATTGAGCAGATGGCCAAAGGATTCCAGTCTTAGTCTCTAACTAGCTTCTACCATCATGTATAAGGGAAACCAATAACAATTTGATTCATCAAACATTCTACAGTTGATTGAGATAGAGGTTAAAATAACATCAGACATTTTGTCAAGAAAGGCCTCTTTCATTCACAAGCAGACATCCAATGTAGTAACTGATTTCAAGGTCTGACTGATCAAAAGATAAGTGGTAAGAGCAGTAGGAGACAGTTGAAACAGAGAAATGATGTAAAAGACAAAGAAGGAAGTAGGGGTACCACTGTGATCCAAAAGGTTAAACTTGTCTCTTATCAAGGTCTTTTTCAAAAAAGCAGTCTAAAGCCCAAATAGCACAACTTTGTTGTTGGTTGAGAGGTAGGTCATGACATAGGCCAAAGGAAATGATAATTGTGTTTCAAAAAGCCCTGTATTTCCTGTTCATGAAAATTTTCCTTTCATATATACATCATAGTGGACAGAAGGCAATTTGAGCTCAGTTTTCCTAAAGAGGCAGTACAATTGAACCCAATAAAAGAAATATATCCATGCCACTGTTACAAAGGAAGGCAATTTCCTTATGAAAGAAGGTCTAAGGCACCTCACCGTTGCATTCCAAGCAAAAGGAAAAGTCTAAGGAATTTCCCTTTAAATGAACAGAGAATGGTGAAGCCTGAGTAAATGCAACTGAATTCATGCACTCACCATCATGAGAGAGGTTCAAACATCACCTGCCAGCTAAATCAACTTCACAACAGGGCATCATTATCTCCAAAGCATCAAGAGCAAACAATGTTAGTTTGGGTTTTCTAAGGGGTAAAGCTACTTCCTTCAAAGGTATCAAAGAGACCTCATATGACTCAAGTGACAGCGGATATGCCATACAAAGACAAGAGGTGTAAAAGAGATATTGAAATTGCAGTTAAGTTTCTTCCTCAGCAAAAAAGTCAGTACCACTCAAAGACACTTCTACAGTTCTTCATATGGCTCAAAAACAGATTTTCCTCCCACAATGCAGATAGGTAAAGGGAGGACTTTTTCTCTCTATTGAGAAAATAGTCAAAGTTTTAAATTCCCCAAAAGGTTATTTCTTTTCAAAAAGGGAGGTCTGGCTTATAAGAAATGAGCATTGCCACTATGTTTTTGTTTGAACAAAAACAAGTCTGAGTTACGTTTTCAAAGAAGATGTGAGCTCCATGTTTTAATTTTAAAACAAGGGCTTTTTGAACGTTTTTAAAACCATCGTTGAGCACACCAAAGGGTTTTTTCCTTTTTCAAATACAAGAGCTAGGGGCCATTGCCCACACTTATTTGGCATTTCAAAACGCAAAGCCAAACTCCCCTTCGCTGATAAATTGGGTCGAGAGACGATTTTTTGAACAAAATCCAAGTTTCTAGGTTTGAAAACCGCGCGGCGCGCCTGTACACTTGCGTGGGGCGTTCAGGCGGAAAATTTACAAAGGTTTGAACTGCTGCGTGGCGCGCCTGTAGCGGCGTGCGGCGTGCCTGTGGGCGTTGGTCACGTCGGCCTGACAGTGACCCGACAGTTTTCCTTGCGCAACGCTTTGCTTTACTAACGTGCCGCGCATCTGTTGATGGTTCAAACGCCTCCGAAATGTGTTGAAAACAGCCCAAAGTCTCCAAAAAATGCCATCATCGAAATCTCACGGTATTCTATGAGCCTCCCTAGTATTATCAAATTTCTAAAGGGTGAAAAATGCTGTGTTTTTCCAAGACTGAATTATGGTAAAAAGTGAATTTTCCGGTGTGAATCAAGGAGCTGTGTTTCATGTTTAAAACTCAGAATATGCACATTAGTGAAGGCTTTGCCAAAAATTGTGAAGTTAACCCCACTGTGATGAAACAAAGTTAAACTCTGTCAGCTACATAGTGGAAGAAAGGTGCTTGGGAAGTTTGATTTTTTGTTAAAAACTCAAGAGTTGCTGTAGTTTGTGATTGACCAGCAGTGAGCATAACAAAATGATAGGTTCCTATTGATGATTCAAAACCTCACAAACTGCCCTCAAACAGTATTGAAAGGTGAAGGCACCATTCGAAAGGAGAAAAACGGGGCTTTAAAAGGTGAAACAGTGGGTCTTTTTTCAAATCATAGTGATCATTGTATGAGCGTTTTTGTCCTTTCAAGGGTCTCCCCTGTGTGTTAAAAAAGGCAAAAACAATGTTTTCTCTTTCATTCCATGAAGCAGAGTCAGTAAGTGAAGCTACCATTTCATTTGGAGGTGCTGTCAAACTTTGTGTAAAGAACAGTGAATACAAGGGCAGTGTTTTGGTTAAGAGGAGTTTTCGCTGTTTGACTCCTACAGGTCTTTTATGCTCACATCAAAAACACCAAAACCCTGTGACCTTGTCCAAACACAGAAAATCATTTTGACTGTGTATACATTCTGTTTGACTGAGCACTTATCATTATAAATATTGACTATTTTGACATGCAAACAGCAGAAAGGACAATGTTTTGAAGGAGCAGAGACCCAATAACAGAGAAAGCATCTCACACAACATTTGAAACCAATTCTGCCTTATCAAACAGTGATTGATAGCTGAGACAGAGTTGTGTTGAAAAGACATTTCAAAAAACTTTCGAGGCATTTTGGTTTTGCAGAAGCGCAACCAAGACAAGATGTCTCCCAGGCAGGATAGTAGAAGTGGATTGCATAAGAGATTTGAACCTATTTCCACCGAAGAAGTGAATGCACACCCCTTAGTATTGTTAAATTTCCATGAGGTGGGATGTTTAGATTTTTTCCAAAGGGTGAAAGAAGTGAAGAGTTTCTCTCCTTTAACACACCTTTGCGCTTTGAGGTTCAGAGACAAACATTTCCAGTTGGCTGGCCTTGACTTCAAGTTCTCCCCAAGATCCATCTCCAAGGCCACTAAAATCCCCTATATTAGCGAGAAATGGTTTAAACAAAGCCATTTGGACTTAGATGATTACAAACCCTTCCTCAAGCCTGAACACAGAGATGCTTGTCCCGCTATTTTCCCTTTCTCATACCTTTTAGCCAGCTACGCCCCCCTCATGAAGATTATCATGAAGTACTTTACTTGTGAGGGAAGATTCTCTCGAATTTATGCATATGACATTCGACTGCTCATGCATTTCACAAGGACCAAGCAGCTAAATCTTCCTTTCTTCTTACACAAGAGCATTGAAAAAATGGCCTCCACTCTCTAGAAGAGGCCTCCCTCACAGCAAATAGCCTGTCTTTTCCATCACTCTCTCATCAAAATCATCATTCTCCATCAGCTTGAAAAGAGAGAGGTCTCTTGGGATGTTTTCATTGCTCATCCTGATTTCTCCACTGTCCCTCCAGTCCATACATCCCCTACATCTCCTACTCATCGCCCCTCTCCTCCCTCTATCTGGCCTACTCCTAAAAAGCTCAATTTTACTGTAGAACAAACAAAGGAACATGAAGAAGGAGAAGGAGGTGACCAGCAAGAGGAAAAAATTGCTAAACAACAGCATGAAAGTGATGAGGGTGAGTAGCAGATTCATAATGAGGGTGAGCAGCAGATTCATGATGAGGGTGAGCAGCCTTATGATGAAGGGCAGCAGCTTGAAAAGCAAACAGATGATGAGGCTGAACAACAACCTTATGGGGACACACATCAACATCACAGTGGTGATGAACAACAGCATGAGGAAAAGGAAGAAAGTGTTGAACAACAACAAGGACAGGAAAGGGATGAATTGGGGTAGCATAAAGAGGACACACAGTGGTCCTATGAGATAGAAAAGTAGCATGGAGATGATGAAAAAGGGCATGACAGTGATGAACAAGGGTAGCCACCTCAAGAAGAACATCAGCCTCCTTAAGAAGAACAACAAACTCAAAAGGATGACAAGAAAGTTCACAAAGGTAAAGGGGTCATACCCTCTTATCCTAAAAAGGCCAAGCCCCGGACAACAAAGAAGAGAATGCCTAGAGTGGTCACTCCAAATGTGATAAGGGCTCTCCGAAGTGAAGGGAGATTTCCAAAGAAGCCTATCATTGATTTGCCTAGGAGGAAGAGCACTAGAATAGCCACCCAAAGCAAAGGGAAGGGCAAGGTAGAAAGAAGTCATGAACAGGAGGGTGCATTCGATATCATCCCGATCCAAAGCGATGATAGTGATAATGAGGCCCGGATTCTAGAAAACCTTTTGATCCATAGGGAAGGCCAAATTGATGCATTGAAGGATGATCTTCATAGGGCTTGAGAGAGTCAATGACCATTCGGAGAAGAAATTGGAGAGGGAAAACAGGGATTTAGACCTTCAAAGGAGAATGACGAGGCATTACAAAAAGTTAAATCAGTTTGCCCGGCGCAAGTTAAAGGCTGCCCAAGAAAAGCTCAAGGAGGCTAAAGGGAAGCGCCCGGCACGGAAAGTGAAGAAAGACACATCAGGACTTGAGATTTTGGCCTCTGCTTTGCAGCATGTTGCTGAGAACCCTTGAGGGTCATGCTCACCAATTTTGGGCGATTTTCGACATATTTTGGTTTTTTGGCCAAAACTCATGCGCTTTGCCATTTCAGTTTGGGGGATCGTCAAAGGAGGAGGATGGTATCATTGGATGCCATAATTTCAGAAGCACACACTCAGCAATTTTCAAGACATTTGAAGATCATTCACTCCTCCGAAATGGCGAAAAGTTCCCACTTTTTCTACACTCTGCCCGGTCTATCAGCAAACTTTATTTTCTGGTTTTTTACACACAGTCCTATTTTTGAGGACTTCTAGGCATCAGATTGGGAAAATTCCAGTTGTTCCAGAAATCAGACACTCAGAGCTTTCCAACGAGATATCATGAGCCTAGTTTTGATATCAGGAAGGCTGCCAAATGTTGCCGGCAAGTCAGGGGACCTTTTGCTGATGTAATTTTTGAATATTTTTGTAAAATTTGAACCTTTAAAAAATACTTTTTCCTCATGTGTGTTTAGCTATTTTTGCACATGAGAAGTGATCAAAAGTCAATTTATTTCCCTTTTTTAGCATTTTTTAGATATTTTATGAGATATTTTGTGCCTTGGGCTTTGCAAAGCCTCAAGGACAAATCTAGATATTTTGATTAGGCCAATGGGATAGCAAGTTGAACCATGAGGTTTTCCTCACTTTGGCCTATTTATTCCAAATAATTTCATTGTAAACAAGGCTGAACTTGATGATAGAAGCAATATATGGTCATATAAGCTTTGGAAGAAATACTTGTCTCATGCTCTTGGATAGTCTCTTGGATGTTATTGGATGATGAAAGAGGATTATTGTTGGATTCCATGACTTGGTAGAATGGTATAGTGTCTATTTATTTGTTTTGTTTTCTAGTTTTCATTCATGAATCCATGTTTCTTGCTTGCTATAGATCAGTAGAGAACAAATTTGAGACATGCCCTTGGAGGCACCTCAAATTTCCTGTTTCTTCATAGCTTCCATGTTTTCTTCTTCCTTAGTCACATTAAAGAATTCTTGATTGCTCTTTAATAACTTAAGGATATTGTTGCTTATTTCATTCATGGTTTTATGCATGTTAAGTATGATTTACGGTACGCCCTGCTTACCAATGGCTAGCCATAGCTCCATCCATGAAATCTCTGTTTGATTGATTAGATTGTCATTTGTTGAACCAAGGAGGTCTTGTTTCGATCTTGCCCTTTGCCTAAGACTATGCAATCTTGTTTTCAAAGTGCCCAATATCTTGAAGTACTATGTTTAGGCGTTCCGTCATAGTGATTTGAGTTGTTTGTCTCTCTTAAGTGTTTTTCCCCAAATTCTGATAGCCATTTCCCAAAGTTAGAGGGTGATATATCTCTATGCATGGCTTGAATGTTTATTTCTATGTATTGATTAGCTTATAGTTACATTTCTCATGATTAATGGTTTGCTCTACCATGTTTATGTCAGCTATTAAACTAGTTATGCTTGAAATCCTTTGTTGTTCCCAAACTTGATGTCCATTTTGTTCCATTTTGCCCAAAGATCCTTTCTACCTCGAATCAAATCGTCCCTTCAACAGTCTTGTATCACCGTCTAATAGCTTTCTAGACCTTTTCGACCCCATAGCCCAGTTGATCTGACATCTTTTTACCTATCTTATATCTTTGATCAGTTTCATCCCTCACAACCTTAAAAAAACGAAAACCAAAAAAACCTACTTCATAACTAGCCTAAAATCAGAACACAATAAACAAACATACAGATATCATTTACACATATAGAGAGAGCCCTCTCTGAGTCCAGGAAGGCTAGGTCCTTGGACTCCAAAGATTGGTTTGATGTTACACTGTCATTTGGTTTGGCAATCAGCCAAATCACGGGACCCTAACAGAAAATGTAAACTAACAATTTAACTGTTTTATCCTTTATGCTGTTTTATTCCAACTCTGCATTGCTCCAGCGTGGCTTCATCGCCTCAGAACGGTTTTGCGCAAGCAGGGAATTAATTTGTTTCACTCTGGTTTTAAAGACAGATATAGATGCTTAACTCACCCATTTTTCCTAATAATTCCGTGAGTTTGAATGCAGTGAGCAATAAGAGACAGCTTTACGAAAATCCAAAGCCAACTTGACAAGAAGAAATGCATAACCATTCCTTCCTGCATCAAGTGACGGAAAAGAAAGTTTTACAGAAGGGTTGGAAAAAAAAAATGGGAACAACAGCTTCTATGTAAGCGAATCATACCTGTGTCTGAAGGAGGAGAGGCCCTCGGCATAGGTAAACCTCTGTACAATTTGGAAACGCTCCGATTTTGTGAAATATGCTGGTGGAAAATGATACACATTGAAATGAAGAACACGAGTGAAAAACCCTCAACTGATATAGAGGAAACCTAATAACCAACGTGATAACCACCGACCACGTGGTGCAAGATCCAAGTGACTCCCTCAAATCCGTGTAATGAAAAATGCGCCAACGGTGCGAGGTGTCCGAGGGTCTACTCAGTTCCATAAAAGCATATCGCTAATAATCCGCATTGGGATTTTGAAACGTAAATAAAAAAATTGTAGATAAGACAACGCCATCTTTTTCATATTGCAGTCCTACCCACTTGGTATGAAAAATTCTAGAGCTCCTATCTCTCAACTAATGCAGACATGCATAATGACGTCAAATCATTTTGAAGTCCAAAACGTATTTATAAAGGGGCATTGTTGAGAAGATGTCTCATGAAGGAAGATCTTCCAGGGCTGCTAGGGGAAGCACATGAAGGCTTATCTGGAGGACACATGGGGATTAACACCACTATGCATAATATTTTGCTGTCAGACCCAACCCTGTGGTATGGTTATGGTGGACAACTCTCGAGATGCAAAAGACCGGGTTGTCGGGTGTGATACTTGTCAAAGGCTATCACACGATATTAGTCTTCTATAAATAAATTTCAAACAACTTGCATTAATTTTCAAGTCCCTACATACAAATGATATGATGGTTTGATTATTAATTTTCAAATCCATAAAAACATTGGATTCTTATTAGAATATTAAATACACTGACCATAAAATATATCGACAGGTACAATAGATGAGATTTTAACAGGAAAAGGACATAAGGAAATAAGAAGTAACTCTGACACTTAACATTTTTTATTCTCTAAAAGATGTGAATCCCTTTGTAATAAGAAGTGAAAATTAACCACCAATAAAATTAAAGAAAAATAAATTTAATTAATTTAAATAAATAAATAATAATAAATATTAAAGTTTAACTATAAGAAAATTGTAAAAAAAAGTTGTTGACAGATAAATTAATGTCACATCAGAGATCAACTTGATGCATAATACCTGCCAGCAGGTATAATAAAGGGAGTTGTCTACCGAGGGCGTGAAATAGTCCGGACGGCAGAAAACTGTTGGAATCTGGTGAACTAAAACTCAAGAAATCAGGTGCCTGGAGTGTTTGGAATCCATTTTTGATGCTGGAAATAGATTCAGCACTATAAAAAACCCTTAAGGCACTCAAAATACTAAAGTTTAACAACTGTAAACAAGATTCTGAGCAAATCTTTGCTAGATTTTCTGAAAATCATTGCCAGATTCTAAGCAAAAACACAACTTTTTTCAACTACGCGATAATAAAGCCATGAAAATTTTCCAAAAACACTCAATATTATTATGGGGAACCTATCAAAAGTATAAAATATTAATTTCATTTCATTTAAGAATAATGCACAACCGATTTTTTTTTTGTTTCATTTGATTAAAGTCTCTGCCTCGATTACTGGGTTCGCGGTGAAGTCAATAGATTGTGTTGTCTGTCGTGCCTCACTAACCTCTTTCTCACATATCTATGGAAATGGAACCCCTTCATCCTTCCAGGGTGGGTCCCGTTGGTAAACTTGTTCAAACTTCTGGTTCCTATTTGTATTTGAACCTGTTCTTTCATTCTCACACGTGTGATTGTTCTGCTTCACACTTCAGGTTCTTGTTTTTAAATGGTTTACAGTTTGGATTGCTATTTATATCGGGTTGCTAATTTTTTTTTTAAATTTCCAAAGATTTGCTAGTTGCTGAAAATATCAATTTTTTGTTTTTGTTTATTTTATTTTATTCTTTTCTTGTCCATCTAAGTATACTTTGTTTCTTAATATATTTGTGAATGTAGTTTGTCTATTTTCTAAAAGATTCTCTTTTGATTCCCATGTAATTGTTTATTTTCTAAAAGATTTTCTTTTGATTTCCCGGTAATCATCGGTGGTTGACGAAAATCCCCAATGTAGTTGCTAGTTGCTGAAAATCTCAATTTTTCTTTTCAATTTATTATAATAATATTAATACGAACTTATTTAGTTAACCAAAAAGTTGTGAAATAATTCCATTATTTTACTAGTTTATATTTAAATCTAAATTTCTTATATCTCTAAAGGGTTCAAAGCCTTGAAATGTAAATTTTTTAATGCAAAATAAAATAACACCATTCATTTTAATTTGTCATTTGAAATATAATATTAAACATGTACAAATATTTTTAAAATATAATAAGTGAGTTATATATAGATATATATTAAAAAATGATTATTAAAAAAATCTATATAATACACAAATCTAAATAAATATATGTAATGTTATATGCAATGCATGATTTAGAATTAGTACTTTATAACATGGACACAATTAATACATGATGTTTGTTTCTATAAAAGTTATAAAAAAACATCTTACTGTTTTAGGTGTAGTTAAGATGGATTGCAATTCTCATTTCTTTGATAAAAAAAATCAGTGGAAGCAAAGTAACCTTTTGCCTATATGTATAGGTATTATTATAGATTGAGGGGTTGAATCCTTGTGTGATCCAAACTTATACAGGAACACAACAAAATACAAATATAAACACAAACATAGAGAAACAACAAAAATACAACTTTATTTCATTAATATCAAAGAACTGAAATATGCTTACATACAGAATGGAAATAAACTAGCTTGGGTGATGGTAGCTTATCTTTGAGAAGAGATGTGGCAGTTAAGTGCCTCTGAACTGTGTTACAATGAGGCTCGAGGGCCTATTTATCATTGAGAAACAATGGAAAATCCTAAACATTCAAAAACCTAACCCTAGGAGATGAAGCGCCAAAATTATGGGCCCTGTTGGGGCAAATTGGTACATCAACTTCCTAGGGTCGTAACTTTGACATACGATTTTCATTTGACGTGCAAGATACCTCATTAGAAATATATATCTAAGGAGTTGCGAATGTCAATCAAAAACTACTATTTTCCCATTTTCCAAAAAAATGTCGTTTAAGGCCTCAAAACGGCTCCAAAAGCTATGGACCCAAAAAACTGCCAAAAATAGTAAATTGTGCTAATATTAAGGAAATTGAAAGAAATAATGGTACAATTGTGGGGGTCCAAGTGGAATAGGCGGGTGGCCACCAATATCCACCTAGATTAGTCCTACCCCCTTAGGAAGCAATGGTCCCCATTGCATTGAGTGCCTCCATGAGATGGGGAAACTTCTGCTAAACTTGGTCCCTGGTGAGCCACTTGCTTTGGTGCAGGAGTTTCCTAGCTTTGACAACCCGATACAGTTGGATATTCTGCTGGTGAGTGTTCTTGATCTTTGTGTCCATGATCCTATCAGTTGTGGCTTGCTCGATGCAGCCTGGGTTGAGCTCTGTTGGTGTCAGCTGCTGAACATTGTCTGATGTGTCCAGCAATGGGGGAAAGTATGGCCGAAATTGGTTCACATTGAAGACTGGGTGCAGGCCAAGGAATGGTGGAATTTTGAGCTCGAAACCATTGTCCCCGACAACCTTAGTGATGGTGTAAGGCCCATATCATAGCGAACGAAGCTTGCGGTGGGGCCTAGCAAGGTGCTCCTTCTGCAATTGTAACCAAAATTTGTCGCCCACTTGGAACTTGTGTGGCACCTGATTTTGATCATGATGTTTCAAATGTAACCAAACTTTGTCACCCACTTGGAACTTGTGTGGCACCTGATTTTGATCATGAAGTTTCTTGTACTTATCATTTGCTCTATCCAATATGTCACCGACCCGTTGGCGGATGTGATAAATGCACTCAATGAAGTGGTTAGCCCTATTAGCTTCAGGCTGGACATGAGCCGAATCTGCTTGAGTAGCTGCAAATGATATGACCACATCAATGGGACATAGTGGCTAGAATATCAACCCCACCTGAAAGGGGTTGTGGTCAGTTGAGCTATGGAGAGATTTTTTGTAGCTATGTTGGACATAAATGAGGCTTTCATCCCATGTGTGTGGATGCTTTGAGTTATACACACACAGAATGTACATGGTACGACCTATGTTTGGCCATCAGTTTGGGGGTGGAAGGTCGTGGACTTAGTGAGCTTGGTATCTAGCATTGACTAGAGGATTGACCAAAATGTACTCAAGAACCTATTATCCCAATTTGAGATAATGGATCGTGGGATCCCAAAGTGTACCCACACTCGTTCAAAGAAGAGCTTAGCAGTGGCTTATGTTGTGACATTGTTCTTTCATGTAGAAATTTGAATAACTGATATATTATTCACCGAGATTCTCCTGATCACACACTATTTTAACTTCATGCACAATATAGAATCTCTTCTACCATTGATCATTAATTGCGGAAATATAAACAATCGCATGCGCACATTAAAACCATAAACAATCACACATATGAACACAATATTTCATGGGAAAGCTTAAAGCTGAAAACCCCCAACTATCTGTATATTATATGTCATAGATATCATGTAACAATCATTATACAAAGCTCCTCACAAGCTCTTAGTACAATCTCCAATTGCTACACACTAATCAGGTCCGATCTAGCAAAACACATGCTCCAATCTCTGCCACTTGTTAGCCTGCCTCTACTGCGCAATCCCTACTGAAGATTGGCTTTGATTGAACTCGAATCCACCTGGTATGCACTGCGCAATCCTCATTGGCATCTCCATCAATGTGTGGTGCTAACTCATGCACCAGTATAGTCACAACTGATAGTCACACTACTCTTTCACCTATCTCTCCACTGGTCTCCACTGAAACTGTCCATGCACTGAAGTTAACTGATGTATTCTTTAGTTGATTAATGAGTTATTAATTAGTGAATTAATTAATAATTAATTCACACCACTCTCACCAGTGTATCAATCAATTAGACTAGATACAACTAGCTCAACTATGTTTAACTCAGTTAAACTGAACACAACTCCATCAACTTCCTCAATCAACTCCACCAAACTCTCTCACGAGTTCTAACTGAAGTCTTCATACAATAGCTCCACTTAACCCTTAGGAATAGCGTAATTCCTTCTGTCAGCTGCTGTGCCACATTTGTGCACTTAACTGAAGTGCTCCAAGAGAGTAAGATAATGTTTATAGTCCAAATATTATTAAGAACTAATAATATTCGACATATCTATTTTTAGACTGGAAATATAAAAATAGATTCCGCCCAATATGTCTAAAAATAGAAGTCCATCTATTTTTTCAACTTGACCAACCATCCATAAATAGCATCCTGCAACTCATAGAATATGATCACCATGTCTAAAAATAGACATAGTCTAAAAATAGACTTTACGCCAAAAAATAGCTTGCGGGCCCACTTAGTGAAGGCGACTCTTTTCACTAAGCTCATCATCTTGTTGCAATATCAACATTTCAGGCTGCCAGAATGGCCATCTTAGAGAACATGTCGACGACCACGAAAACACATTTGTCATGGTTGTTTCCATGCTTTGTAGAAGGAAGACTTGACATGTAATCCATGGAGATGGAATCCCAAGGCCGACTACGAGTAGGCAGAGGAGTATATAGGCCTTGCTTCTTGATGGTCGGTTTGGAAATGGCGCAGGCAGTGCGGGATTTGATGTAATTCCCAACATCCTATCAGAGGTTTGGTCAATAAATATATTTTTGCAACATTGCTACTGTTTTCTGTACTCCAAAATGTACAACGACCTGATTGTAGTGTGCCTCTCAAATAATCTTGGCACGCTCGCTTGAAGGAACATAGAGGTGTCCCAGGTGGCATAATAGTGCACCCTGGAGGTGAAAATCTAGAACTTGCTTGCCTTCTAGGAGCATCTGGTATGTGTTGCCAAACTCTGGATCGCTCTTGTAAAGATGAGGCCACCCTGAAGCCTCGTGTCCATAAGAGTCGAGCACAATAGTTAGTGCCATGAGTGACGGTCGATTGAGGTTTTCTGCAATATTATTGGTGATACCCTTCTTGTAATTAATGTTCAAATGGAACTATTGCAGGTATGTGGACCATTTTTTATGGTGATCGTTCAACAACTTTCGTTGTGTCTGTATGAATTGTAGGGGTCGATGTTCTGTGTTGATGACCGTTTCCTTCCCCATAATGTAATGCTTCCATTATCAACATGCCTACACATTGGAATACATCTCTTTGTCATAGGTGGGATGCTTTCAGACCATGTCTGAAAGTGTCTCACTGTGATAGGCAATTAGATGTGATGCAGGAGCATGAGGCTCGAGGGATAAAAACTTTATTTTTTATTCCAAAAATACAAAAAAAATTACAAGCAAAGGAGTGGGATCCTTTAGCCTGCAATTCACTGATTTACTATTTTGGTAGATAAGATTGCACTGATATTCATGGATTTGATTCAATGTGTTTAGTTTTAGTTGAGGATTTTTAGGCAAATATCACGTAAAAGTATTTTATCTAAAGTTGGGAAAATTGATCCATAGAATGTGATCAATTTGTTTGTATGAACAATATATCTTTTAGAATGTAAGTTCGAAATGTAGAAAAAGGGAGAGAGAAAAGATTTGATAGAATTAAAGATGGATTAAAGGAAATTTGATTTTCCTCTGTAGTTGGGCGAAATTGCCAAATCTTGAAGGGTTAATCTTCATTGGAAATACACTTGAATCATTAATTTCAGAACGTATTGTCTAATTGATTTTTAAGTATATGGTTACATTTAAGATTCTGCGTTTCTTTGGAAAGTGAAATAGTCTAATTGCATTAAATGCAACAGCCATTGATAGTGCAGATCAATGGTTATCGCATAGAAAGTGACGAGTTATATAAGCTAAAGAAGGAAGGCTATCTTTTATAATCCAGATTTAACAATTCAAGTTTGACCGTCAAAGCATTCATATGATCTAACGGTCTTACGTTAAGATCATCCAATCCGACAGACATCGCAATTCTAGTTGCAAAGGGGTTAAGGTTTTGGATGGACCCGATAAACTTATAAACCGGATTTCATTAATTCAATTGATTGTCAAGTATTCAAGTGATTCGACGGCTATCGCATGAGAGCTTGAAGATCTGTGGATATCACAATTTTAGATGCAAGGAGGTTAAACATTCAAATGGACCTGATAAAATCATAAAATCGAGTTTATAATAGAAGCTACCTGCCAGCACTCAAACTGATCCAACAGTTTCTGCATTACGGTCTTTAATCTAATGGATTTCGCATAAGAAGCAGCATGGAGGTTAGTTCAAAGAATGAATGCGATAATATATTAAAAATATTTTAATATTGTGTTGAGTCCGTCCTTGATTACACAAAATTCGTAATATTTTGTTATGTATGGGTTATTGTAATGTATATATTGTATAGATATATTGCAATATATATATCCAATAATGATTTCGTTATTTATGTGAGAGTTAAAAATTGAGCTTAATGCAATTTAAAATTTGTGTAACAAATTTTAAATGCATTTGAATTTTGTGTAAAAAAATTGTAAGTTGATCACTGATTCTGAGAAGGAATTGAGGAAATTCCACCAGAATTAGAAGAAATTGTCACGAGATTTGAAAGTTTGTCACTAACACCTGCATCCAGACCACCATTAGTGGTATCAAAGTAGCATTTAGTCACTGAGCGAGATCTCAAAGATCAAGGAAAGAAATCCAACATGGCTTATAGAGTTGGACGAGGAGGTGGTGCTGGTCGAATAAGAGGAAGACCAGTTGCAAATGCTAAAGTGATGGAGGTTATGCAACAGATGCAAGCCTGATTGGAAGCAACGGAAATGGGAATTCAAAGAGATGTAGATGCTGGAGATGTTAGTGAACTTGAAGTTGAATTTGCAGAAGAGAGAGAACCTGCAGAAGTTACTCTTGAAATGAGATTTTTTAAATCAGTGTTGGGATCCAGATCTAAACCCAGACTTGAAGTTTCGGTTTTTACAGGAAGCTTAAACCCAGAAGAGTTGATAGATTGGATAAATGACATGGATAAGTTTTTCGATTATGAAGAAAGGGATGAAGGAAAAAGGGTGAAATTTGTTGTCACAAAATTGAAAGGACATACAATGCTTTGGTGGGATGGAGTGCAGGCAGAAAGAAGGAGACTTGGTAAGCAACCAATAAAGAATTGGAATAGGATGGTGGCAAAGCTGAGATGTAAGTTTTTTCCAAGTGATTATCAACTTTCATTATTTAGACAAATGCAGAATCTTAAACAAAGATCAATGACAGTCAAAGAATACACAGAGGAATTTTATAAAGTGAGCATAAGAGCAGGACAAATTCAAGATACAATAGAGAAGATTGCAAGATATATAAATGGTCTCAGAATGGAGATCCAAGATGAGATAAGTCCGTTGTCTTCTAAAACAGTGGAAGAGGCTTATCAAATGGCCTTGAAGGCTGAAGAAAAAATCATAAGGAAGCAATCTGCTAGAAGTAGAGGTGATTTCCGAGGAAAGGGAAGTCAAGGTGGTAAAGGAAGATCTACAGCACCGAGAGAAGGAGCTAGCAGTAGCTCAAGTTAGCATACACACACAGAAGGTGATGCAAGTGGCAGAAGGAGTTTTTCCAGAGAAAGAGGAGGCAGAAGCAGAGGAAGAGAAATTAGATGTTATAGATGTAATAAGCTTGGACACAGAGCTTATGAATTTCTAGAGAATGTGGGGACAAATCAGAGAAATGTGATCATTGCTCAGAATGAGGAGGAAGCACCAAAAATTCTGGAAGCAGAAAAAGAGCCAAAAGCATAAAATACACCAGAAAAAGGAGAATCTTTGGTAGTTAACAAAATTTTGTTAAAACCAACAAATGAAGTTGTTGAATCAGCACAGAGAAATTTTTTGTTTAGAAGTGTATGCAAAGTTCATGGAAAATGTTGTCAAATGGTAATCGATTGTGGTAGCACTGATAATTTGGTCTCTACAAAAGTGGTGGAGAAATTAAAATTGAAGACAAAAAAACATCCAACACCCTACAAGGTGTCATGGCTTCAGAAAGGACATCAGCTGTTAGTGAATGAACAGTGTGAAGTGGAATTCTAGTTGGGCAACTACAAGACAGAATTGTGTGTGATGTGATGCCTATGGACGTATGTCACATATTGTTGGGTAGACCTTGGCAGTATGATAGAGGAACTATGCATGATGGGAAGAAGAACACATACAAGTTTTGTAAAGATGGTGTCAATCATACATTGTTGTCGATAGAAGAAGAAGATGCATCAAAGAGAAGATCTGATCCGAAAGCTTTTTGCTGAGTGGAAAATAATATCTGCAACAGATTGAAGAGTATGAGGAAAATTTTGCAATAATTTTCAAACCCAAGGTAGTAATTACTTCCACTAAAATTTCCGATTTTCCAATTGAAATTCAAGAGATGTTGGAAAATTATTGTGATATCATTGTAGATGTTTTCCGGATGAATTACTACCTATTAGAAAAATCAGCCATCATATAGATTTTATTCATGGAGCAAATTTGCCAAATAAAGAAGCATACAGGATGACTCCTATAGAAAATGAAGAAATCATAAAGCAGTTGCAGGAGCTATTGGATAAAGAATTGATCAGAGAAAGTTTGATTCCTTGTGCAGTGCCAACAATATTGAGTCCAAAAAAAGATGGAGGCTGGAGAATGTGTATTGATTCAAGAGAAATCAATAAAATAACAATCGGGTATAGATTTCCTATACCCAAAATTGAATATTTGATGGATTGTTTAAGTGGGGCAAGATATTTTACAAAGTTGGATTTAAACAGTGGCTATCATCAAATTAGGATAAGGGAAGGAGATGAATGGAAAACAACCTTTAAAATAAATGAAGGATTTTATGAATGTTGAAAATGCAACAAGATGATGGAGCTTAGTGAAAAGAAGTCGCCTTCACTAAGTGGGCCCGCAGGCTATTTTTGGCGCAAAGTCTATTTTTAGACTATGTCTATTTTTAGACATATGGATCATGGTTTATGAGTTGCAGGATGCTATTTATGGATGATTGGTCGAGTTGGTAAAAATAGATGGACCTCTATTTTTAGACATTGGGCTGTTTCTATTTTTAGACTGCCGGGCTAAAAATAGAACAGTCAAATATTATTAACCCTTAATAATATTTAGACTATAAACATTATCTTATCCTCTTGGAGCACTTCAGTTTGATGCTTGGATGTGGCACATGCAGCTGACAGAATGAAATACGCTTTTCCTAAGGGTTAGTTGAGCTATTGCATGGTTGACTTCAGTTAGAACTCAAGTGGCAGAGTTTGGTGGAGTTGATGAGACAGTTGGTGGAGTTGTGTTCAGTTTAACTTAGTTGAACTAGTTGTATTTAGTCTAACTGATAAATACACTAGTGATGAGTGGTGTGAATTAATTATTAATTAATTCACTAATTATTAACTCATAAATCAACTAAAGAATACATCAGTTAACTGCAGTGCATGGACAGTTCAGTGGAGACCAGTGTTAGAGGTGGGTGAAAGGGTGAGTCTACTATTAGTTGTGACTATAGCTGTGCATGAGATTTGCACACACATTGATTGAGATTGCCAATGAGGATTGCGCAGTACAAGCCAGTGGGATTCGAACTTGGATCTCATCATTATTCATCTTGGATTGCGCAGTAGAGGTAGGCAGACTTGTGGAGGAGATTTGAACCTGTGACTTGTTCATCTTCCGTGCTAGTTTGTGTGTAGCATGTGAGATAGTGCTGAGAGCTGTGAGAGCTTTGTGCTATGTATTGTTACATGTTCTCTATCATTATAATATACAGATAGTTGGGGGTTTTCAGCTGTATGCTTTCCCATTACATATTGTGTTATATGTGTGCTTGATTATGTTTTAATGTGCGCATGCGACTGCTTCTATTTCCGCAAATTGATGATCAATTGTAGAAGAGGTTATGTATTATGCATGAAGCCTAAATAGTGTGTAATCAGGATAATCTCGGTGAATAATTAAGCTATTATTCAAATTTCTACATGGTATCAGAGCGAAATTGATCATCGGATCTATTACAGTGATTACAATTTATTTCGGTAGACAGAGTCTGTAAGTGGGCCATGTAGCCTCTGGATCCATCCTTTTCTTGAAAGGTGATATATCCAGTAAATTCCCATACAGTCGATCTCTGTGTTAGAAATACTTTGTTCTCACATTAGATCAAAAGCGGTTGAGTTTTGAGCTGGTGGAATTCGAATTTGCAGCAGTGTTTTCTTGGTGTCGAAAGTCGAGATGTCTTTCAATGGATTGCGACTGGAGTATGCCCTTGAGGGCAGCTCGAATTATGTTGCATGGAAGGACAGGATGGAGGCAGTGTTAGATGATAACGGGTTGAAGGAGTTCATAGATGCTAAAGTCCCAAAGCCTACTGATGCTGCTCAAGTTGAGGCTTGGCAAAAGAAGATGGCAAAATGTTGAAGGATTCTGTTGGAGGGCGTGAAGGATCACATTGTATCCAGCCTGCATGGAAAAGATTCTCCATACTTGATGTGGAAAGCGTTGACATATTTATTCCAAAGCAAGAGCGACCAGAGGAAGTTGGCACTCAAGGATAAACTCAGAACATAAAGATGGAGAAAGGCGACAGTATACCCAAGTACCTCACGAAGTTCACCCAATGCAGGGATGAACTGGGAAGTGTGGGGGTGACTGTAGATGAGGAGGACTCGGTGGACTTGGCTCTCCTTGGTCTTTCGAAGAGTTGGCATTCCTATCAGGATTCTGTCAATGGTCGAGAGAAGTTGCCAGGATGGGAGCGAATTTGGTCGGATCTCATGCAAGAGGAGATAAGGCGAAGTACCAGGGATGGATCTTCATCAAAGGCATCTGATGAAGAAAATTGTGCTTTGGCTGCCAAAGCAAAGAAGGGGAAGAGCAAGAGAGATTCTCAGTCTGGTGCGAAAGGCAAGAAGCAGGACATGTCCAAGGTGAAGTGCTTTCACTGTCACCAACACGGACATTATGCCACAAATTGTTCGCAGAAGAAGAAAAATAAGAAGGCTGCTAGATCTGCAGCGGGAGAGGCCTTAGCATCCCAGTTTGAGCTGGATTTTTCACTGATCGCATGCTTGGTATCAAGTGTGATGGGATCAGTATGGTTCTTGGACAGTGGTGCATCTTTTCACATGATAGGAGACCGAGATTTGTTTTTAGATCTAGATGAGAAAGATCTTGGAGTGCACATCGAGATGGGCGATGATGGTAGATACAGTGCGACCGGTATCGGTACCATTTCCTTTGAGAGGGAGTTTGGTAAACCCTTTGTATTGAAGGAAGTGATGCATGTTCCAGGATTGAAGAAGAATCTTATCTCTGTGGCGATGTTAGAAGACAAGGGGTATGATGTTGTCTTCAGCAAGGGAAAGGCTTTCCTGCGCAGTAAGACAACTGGAGAAACCCGGAAGATAGGGGTTTAAGTCAAGAACCTTTATCAATTGCAAGTAGATCACTGCGTAGCAATGGCATGCAAGGAAGAAGGAGTGGTGAGCTGGGATGATGACGAGTTGTGGCACCGAAGATGGGGCCACCTTCACCATGGAGCTTTGAAGATACTGCAGCAGATTTCTACTGGGCTTCCTAAGGGCACTCTTGCGCAATCAGATCAGTGCAAGGGGTGTACCTTGGGAAAATTTGTGAAAGCCACCTTTCACGAGAAGGATAGTCATGCCACGATGATCCTTGAGAGAATTCACACAGACGTGTGTGGACCTTTCTCAGTAGCTTTGACAACAAAGCACAAGTACTATGTGATCTTTGTTGATGAATTTTCTCGGAAGTGCTGGATCTTCTTCATGCAGAAGAAGAGCGAGACATAATCAAAGTTCGTGAGTTCAAGGCGCTGGTGGAGAAAGAATCGGGGAAGCAGGTGAAGGCTCTTAGGAGTGACAATGGTGGTGAATTCATCTCTGCCGAATTCAAGGACTTTTGCAGCGCAGAAGGAATTCAGAGAGAGCTCATAGCACCTCATAACCCACAGTAGAACGGGGTTGCTGAGCGAAAGAACAGAATGATCGTGGGTGCTGCACGGGCGATGTTGCATGATCAAGGCCTACCCATTCACTTGTGGGCGGAGGCATGAAATACTGCAGTATATGTGCAGAACTGTTGTCCTCACAAGATACTTGGCATGAGTACACCAGAGGAGGCGTTTTCTGGCAAGAGGCCTAATATTTTCCATTTGAGGATTTTTGGTTCACCTGTCTACATTCATGTCACGAAGGATGCCAGGAAGAAGCTGGAGCCAACCGTAGAGGTTGGGAAATTTGTGGGGTACACTGATACGCCCCACAACTATCGTGTGTATTTGCCAGACATTCGCAAGACTGTTGTGTGACGGGATATCAAATTTTAGGAGGAGAAAGCCATGAAGTGTTCGCTTGAGAGGGAGCCACACTTGCATGTAGATGAGGAGCTATTAGTTCCTAAGGATGAGCTTCAGGATGTGGATCAGCCACAAGAGGAAGTTCATGGAGTGGAAGAGACCACTCATGCAGCACCAACCATCATAGGGCGGAAGCGCACTACAGAAGCTGAGCGACTGGCTCAAGATGTTGAGAAGGTTGTAGGACCACCTACAACACAGCGCAGACAGAGACAGTCACCGGATTGGTACACTGGATACATGGCTCTTGTGAGCAAATGTGTCATGACAGAGCCATCCTCTTTCAAGGAAGCTGTGGAGGACCCCACATGGGTAGATGCCATGGTGGAAGAGTATGATTCGATTGTCAGAAACAGTGCATGGGAGATTGTCCCGCGATTGGAGGGGAAATTAGTGGTGGGTTCAAGATGGATCTACAAAGTGAAGCAGGCGGCTGACGGGAGTGTGGAGAAGTACAAGGCAAGATTTTTTGCCCGAGGCTTCTCACAGATAGAGGGGATCGATTATGAGGAGACCTTTGCACCTGTCGCAAGGTATTCTTCCATACAGAAGATCCTAGCTCTCTCAGCGCAGATGGGGTGGCACATTCATCAGATGGATGTGAAGACTGCGTTCCTCAACGGAGTCATTAAGGAAGAGGTGTACATAGAGCAGCCCAAAGGTTTCGAGATCTTCAGTAGCGAGTCGCATGTGTGCAGGCTCAAGAGAGCTCTGTATGGGTTGAAACAAATACTTCATGCTTGGTACACACGGATAGACAGTTATTTCACCGGACTTGGATTCTCCAAGAGTGAAGCGGATCCTAACCTGTACCAGATTTTGGTGGAGGGTAAGTTGCTGATCATTGTACTTTATGTAGATGATTTTATTTTGATGGGTGATGAGCTGTTGATACTTTTATGCAAGGAGGATCTTGCCAGAGAGTTTGAGATGAAGGATTTGGGCCTCCTTCATTATTTCCTGGGATTGGAAATTTGGCAGCGCAGTGATGGATTGTTTGTTTCTCGGGGTAAGTATGCCCGGGAGATACTGGAGAAGTTCAACATGCATGACTGCAAGCCTGTTGATACTCCTCTTCCTGGAGGTTGGAGGAAGGAGGATGCTACTTCAGTGGAGGTAGTGGATGCCACTGTTTATCGACAGTTGGTGGGGTCACTTATGTATCTGGTCAATACATGACCTGATATATGCTATGCAGTTAACCAGCTTTCAGAAGCTATGGTTAAGCCTACCAAGCTCTTCTGGAAGGCAGGAAAGCATGTATTGCGTTATCTTAGAGGCACATCAGGATATGGCTTGTGGTACAGACAAGAGGATGAGGTGAAGCTATGTGGCTTCACGGATGCAGATTGGGCAGGGACCCCAATGGATAGAAAGAGCACATCTGGAGGGATCTTCTGCAGACGGTCGACAACAGCTGGCACAATAGGGAAGCAGAGATCCGTGGCACTCAGTTCAGCAGAGGCTGAGTATATGGTAGCAAGCTTGGCTGCATGCGAGGCCATATGGATGAGGAAGATCCTGGTCAGGTTGTTTGGGTCACACTTGGAGCCTACCATGATTTATTGTGATAACCAGAGTTACATTAAAATCTCGGCTAATCCAGTATTTCATGATAGATCCAAACACATCGACATCAGGTACCATCATATCAAAGATTGTGTGTAGCGGAGAATCATGTTACTTTCATACATTCCCACAGAGGATCAGGATGCTGATATCTTGATGAAGGCGCTCACCAGGAGCAAATTTGAATACCCCAGAGGCAGGATAGGAGTTGAAGATAATCCATATCTTGTTGATAGGGAGTGTTTAAAATGCAACAAGATGATGGAGCTTAGTGAAAAGAATTCGCCTTCACTAAGTGGGCCCGCAGGCTATTTTTGGCGCAAAGTCTATTTTTAGACTATGTCTATTTTTAGACATATGGATCATGGTCTATGAGTTGCGTGATGCTATTTATGGATGATTGGTCGAGTTGGTAAAAATAGATGGACCTCTATTTTTAGACATTGGGCAGTTTCTATTTTTAGACTGCTGAGCTAAAAATAGAACAGTCAAATATTATTAACCCTTAATAATATTTAGACTATAAACAATATCTTTTCCTCTTGGAGCACTTCAATTTGAGCTACGGATGTGGCACATGCAGCTGGTAGAAGGAAATATGCTTTTCCTATGGGTTAGTTGAGCTATTGCATGGTTGACTTCAGTTAGAACTCAAGTGGCGGAGTTTGGTGGAGTTGATGAGACAGTTGGTGGAGTTGAGTTCGATTTAACTTAGTTGAATTAGTTGTATTTAGTCTAACTGACAAATACACTAGTGATGAGTGGTGTGAATTAATTAATAATTAATTCACTAATTATAAACTCATAATTCAACTAAAGAACACATCAGTTAACTGCAATGCATGGACAGTTCAGTGGAGACCAGTGTTAGAGGTGGGTGAAAGGGTGAGTGTGACTATCAGTTGTGACTATACGCTGTGCATGAGATTTACACACACATTGATGGAGATTTCCAATGAGGATTGCGCAGTTGGAGCTAGTGGGATTCGAACTTGGATCTCATCATTAATCAACTTGGATTGCGCAGTAGAGGCAGGCAGACTTGTGGAGGAGATTTGAACCCAGGACTTGTTCAAATCTCAGCTAGTTTGTGTGTAACTTTTGGAGATAGTACTGAGTACTTGTGAGGAGTATTGTACTATGTATTTTTACATGTTCTCTATCATTATAATATACAGATAGTTGGGGGTTTTCAGCTATTTCTTTCCCCATTACATACTGTGTTATATGTGTGCTTGATTATGTTTTAATGTGCGCATGCGACTGCTTCTATTTCCGCAAATTGATGATCAATTGTAGAAGAGGTTATGTATTATGCATGAAGCTTAAATAGTGTGTAATCAGGATAATCTCGGTGAATAATTTAGCTATTATTCAAATTTCTAAAATGAATGGATGGTAATGCCGTTTGGATTATCAAATGCACCTAGTACATTTATGAGGCTTATGAATGAAGTGCTGAAGGAAATTATTGGTAAATTTGTAATAGTATATCTGGATGATATATTAATTTACAACAAGTCTAAAGAAGAAGACCTGAGACATCTGAATTATGTCTTAAGGAAGTTGCATCAGGAAAAGTTGCTCGTAAATTAAAAAAAATGTTCATTCATGAAGGAAGAATTGGTATACTTAGGCTTTGTTGTATCCGCTGATGGATTGAAGATGGACCCAGAGAAGATAAAGGCAATCATAGAATGGCCTTCACCTAAGAGTGTTTTTGAGGTAAGAAGCTTCCATGGTATTTCTAGTTTTTATAGAAAATTCATAAGGAATTTTAGTAAGATCAATGCTCCTATTATTGAAACTATAAAGAAGGGCAAAAAACCATTTAAATGGACTGATGAAGCAGAAAAAATTTTCAGTTGTTGAAAAAAAAGATAACAGAAAAACCCATTTTAGTTTTGCATGATTTTAACAAACCTTTTCAAGTGAAATGTGATGCCAGTGGAGAAGCTATTGGAGTTGTGTTAAGTCAAGAAGATAGACCTGTAGCTTATTTCAGTGAAAAACTGAATGACACAAGAAGAAGACATTCTTCTTATGACAAGGAATTTTATGCAGTTGTATAGGCATTAAAGAAGTGGAGACATTACTTGATGTCTAAAGAGTTTGTACTTTATTCAGATAATCATGCATTGCACATATTATGCAACAGCCAAAATTAAATCAGAAACATGCAAAATGGGTAGAGTATCTTCAGAGTTTCAATTTTGTATTGAAACACATAACTGGCCAAGCAAACAAAGTAGAAGATGCCTTAAGTAGAAAGAACATTTTAGTTCAAGAAAGTCAAATTCAAGTATTGGGTTTTGATTTTCTTAAAGAATTGTATAAAACAGATTTGGATTTTAAAGAGGCATTTGAAGCATGCAGTAATCCTGTTTTGTTGGACACAAGTAAGTGGCTGGATTTTTTTTTCCAAGAAGGATTTTTGTTTAAAAGAAGTCAGTTGTGCATACCAAATTGTTCTATGAGATAAACTTTAATTAAGGAGAAACATAGTGGTGGACTTGGTGGACATTTTGGTGCAGACAAAACTTATGAACAGCTGAGTCATTTTTATTTTTGGCCAAAGATGAGATCTGAAGTGGAGAAGTTTGTGCGAAATTTTAAAGTTTATCAGTATGCAAAAGGAAGAAGTCAAAACACAGGTTTTTATGTTCCATTACCTATTCCAGATAGACCTTGGGATATGGTAAGTATGGATTTTGTTTTGGGTTTACCTAAAACACAGAGAGGGAATGATGCAATCTTTGTTATAGTTGACATATTTTCTAAAATTGCACATTTTATTCCATGTTATAAAACCAGTGATGCTACTCATGTTGCTAATTTGTTTTTCAAAGAGATTGTGAGGTTGCATGGGTTACCTAAAAGCATTGTCTCAGATAAGGACACCAGATTTGTTGGTCACTTCTGGAGGAAATTATGGAAAAAGCTTGGTACTAAACTGAGTTTCAACTCAACTTATCACCCTCAGATTGATGAACAGACTGAGGTGGTGAATATAAGCTTGGGTAATATTTTGAGAAGTCTTGCAGGTGAACATCCTAAACGGTGGGATCAGATTTTGGCACAGGCTAAATATGCTTATAATGACTCTCCTAATAGGAGTACAAGGCAGAGTCCATTCCATATAGTTTATGGAATGCACCCAAGAGGAGTGTATGAATTAAGGAATTTGGTAAAAGCAGAGATGAGAAGTGCCGATGGAGAAGAGTTTGCTTCAGAAATTTGAACAATACATGAACAGGTAAAATAGCAGTAACAGGACAACAACATCAAATACAAAAGCATAGTAGATTTGAAGAAAAGGGAATTTGATTTTGAGGTTGGAGATTTGGTTCTAGCACACCTGAGGAAGGAAAGATTTCCAAAAAGGGCATATAAAAAATTGAAATTTAAAAAAATTGGGCCATGCAGAGTATTGAGAAATTTTTTTGAAAATGCCTATGAAATTGAATTACCCCCCTGATATTGGAATATCTCCAATTTTCAATGTTGCTGATTTGTACAGGCATGAAGACGAAGACACAGGTGATACAGCTGAAGGAAAAGAAGAGATTTACTGGTTGAAATAGTTACCCACAACAAAAATATTGCAGCCAGAGAAGATTTTAGACAAAAGATTGTCTAAGAAGACGAGAGGACGGGAATACTTTGAGTATTTGATCAAGTGGAAGGATCAACCAGTTGTAGAAGCTACATGGATGAAAGATACCATGCTACAGAAATTGGGTAGTTCTATAGAAGAGCTCATGGACAGGAGCCCATGAAGAATTTTGTCCTCAGGAGTCTGATGCAGGAGCATGAGGCTCGAGGGATAAAAACTTCATTTTTTATTCCAAAAATACAAAAAAATTTACAAGCAAAGGAGTGGGATCCTTTAGCCTACAATTTACTGATTTACTATTTTGGTAGATAATATTGGACTGATATTCAGGGATTTGATTCAATGTATTTAGTTTTAGTTGAGGATTTTTAGGCAAATATCACGTAAAAGGATTTTATCTAAAGTTGGGCAAATTTATCCATAGAATGTGATCAATTTGTTTGTATGAACAATATATATTTTAGAATATAAGGTTGAAATGTAGACAGAGGGAGAGAGAAAAGATTTGATAGAATTAAAGATGGATTAAAGGAAATTCTATTTTCCTCTATAGCTGGGTGAAATTTCCAAATCTTGAAGGGTTAATCTTCATTGGAAATACACTTGAATAATTAATTTCAGAACGTATTGTCTAATTGATTTTTAAGTGTATGGTTTCATTTAAGATTATGCGTTTCTTTGGAAAGTGAAATAGTCTAATTGCATTAAATGCAACAGTCATTAACATTGTAGATCAATGGTTATCACATAGAAAGTGACGAGTTATATAAGCTAAAGAAGGAAGGCTATCTTTTATAATCCAGATTTAACAATTCAAGTTTGACCGTCAAAGCATTTATATGATCTAACGGTCTTACGTTAAGATCATCCAATCCGATGGACATCACAATTCTAGTTACAAATGGGCTAAGATTTTGGATGGACCTGATAAACTTATAAACTAGATTTCATTAATTCAATTGACTATCAAGTATTCAAGTGATTTGATGACTATCACATGAGAGCTTGAAGATCTGTGGATGTTGCAATTTTAGATGCAAGGAGTTTAAACATTCAAATGGACCCGATAAAATCATAAAATCAAGTTTATAATAGAAACTACCTGCCAGCACTCAAACTGATCCAACGGTTTCCGCATTATGGTCTTTAATCTAACAGATTTCGCATAAGAAGCAACGTGGAGGTTAGTTCAAAGAATGGATGTGATAATATATTAAAAATATTTTAATATTGTGTTGAGTCCGTCCTTGATTACACAAAATTCGTAATATTTTGTTATGTATGGGTTATTGTAATGTATATATTGTATAGATATATTGCAATATATATATATCCAATAATGATTTCATTATTTATGTGGATGTTAAAAAATGAGCTTAATGCAATTTAAAATTTGTGTAACAAATTTTAAATGCATTTGAATTTTGTGTAAAAAAATTGTAAGTTGATGATTGATTCTGAGAAGGAAATTGAGGAAATTCCACCAGAATTAGAAGAAATTGTCACGAGATTTGAAATTTTGTCACTAACACCTGCATCCAGACCACCAAGATGCCCCTACCGAGTGAGAACTACACCAATTGCATAGTCGGAGACATTTGTCTCAATATCAAATCGTTGTTGCGGGTCTCGTAATATGAGCATTGGTGCAAAGAAGAGGTGGCAGCTTCAACTCGACAAATGCCTTATGTTGGGATTCAGACCAAAAGAAATTTAAAGTTGCTATGCCCTTGGTAACTTCAATTAAAGGCCAAGTGATATGAGAGAACCCCAATGCGAACGTGCAATAGAAATTGGCAAGACACAGAAAGCTGTGGAGCTCTATTAGAGCGGTTGGGGTTGAGAATCCCGAATAACTTGTATCCTGGTTGGGTCCACATGCACACCCCTATCATCAATGATGCACCCCAGGTTTTGAACCTGGTTCATACCAAAAGTTCATTTCTACAAATTGGCACACATTTTGTGTTGTCGCAGGGTTTGTGATCCAGATCTTGGGGGGAGGCCCCCAAGATCTAAAAAATTGAAATGGATCCGAAAATATATGCAAAATTAGAATGCCATAAAAAGGAGAGAACACACAGTAAATAAAACCATAAATAAACTTTTTTTATTAAAACATAGAATAATTGTAGAAGCTACATTATGGTGGACAATCTGTCCTTTTACAAGATGTGACTTGTTACTTATAGCATTTTAAAGTTACAATACCAGATGTAAATTCCATGGGTGGGTAAATACCATGGGTAAATGAATACTATGGGTGAATGAATACCATGTGCATATGTCACTTACAACACCATGGGTGATGAATACCCAATACCATGGGTAAATTCCATGTATGGATGAATAACATGGGCAGATACATACCATGGGTGGGTAAATACCATGAGTGAATGAATACCATGGATAGATGTCACTTACAATACCATGGATGGATAAATACCATGGGTGGATGAATACTATAGGTGTAGGTCACTTTCCATTCGGATCATTCCTCCCTCCTTAAGAAGCAATGGTCCCCAGCAGGAAGTTCCATCTTGAGAAGCCTTTGCTGAATATGATGAGCCACTTAAGAGAACGGTTTTGGGTGGTTAACGCATAACCGTGATGAACGAATTTCGGAGGATAGAGATACCCTGTAATGCTTGTGACCAACTGTGAGACTAAAAAAGTGCGGCCTATCAAATGGAATTCGATGAAGTGTGGGTTTTTGGATGACTCATAACCATGAAAAATGAAGATCTGAGGATAGAGATACCCTGTAATGCTTGTGACCAACTGTGATGCTAACAGTGTGCGACCTAGCCAATGGAATTAGATGAAGCGTGGGTTTATGGATGACCCAGAACCATGAAAATTGAAGATACAAGGATATAGATACCTTGTAATGTTTGTGACCAACTGTGATACTAACAATGTGTGGCCTAGCAAATGGAATTCAATGAGAAGGATTTTGTATGGTTGACCCATAACCGTGATGGTGACTGTTGATGAAGTAGCAGGTGCCTACATAGCCTGGGGTAGGAGGGCATGTATCCAAAGAACCCAAGCTGAATGCTACTATTCTGAAACTGATGAATGTGAAGCAAGTGCCTACTAAATCGGAGTGAGAGGGCAGGTCTCCAAAGGGAACCTGTTCCGAATGCTGCTCCAGATTTAAAATGGGCATAACTTGCTCAATATAACTTAGAATATTTATTATAACCCATGTTTGGAAATAGAATGATCATTTTGAATCTTCTTATGTGATTGAAATCACTATCTGGAGACTGTGGAAACTCAGATTCCCGCTGCAACTGTCCTGCCGTCACAAAATTTCTGAAAAAAAATAACTGATTTTAAATCAGCGATAACTCCCTCGTCTGGACTTCGATTCGACCATTTTTTTTTGAAATCGGGTGATTTTTCAAAGGGAGCTCAGATATATAATCAATTTTCTGAAATTTTATACTGAAAACTACAAAAAATTACAGTATATTCATTGTCCATGAAATGTCATCAGAAAAATTTCTGCAACACAATTGATTTTAAATTTGCGATATCTCCCTAATCTGGACGTCGATTCAACTGTTTTTTTTTAATTGGATACTTTTTTGTAAAGAATCTAGATTTGCTATTTATTTCTTAAAATTCCGCACCAATATTTTCAGATCTGCTCTATAAACTTGCCGCCCAAAAAATTCCTACAAAATAATGAAAAAAAAAACAAAAAATCTTCTAGCTTTGCCCAAGAAAGTGCTCCATGGAGGTTGTGGAACTTGCATGGAGTTTTCTAAGGGTGGAGAAAATCGTTGAAACTGAAATATGCTTCAAACCCTCATTCCCATGGATTCGTAACCTGAATCTGATACCACTAATCCAGATCTTGAGGGGAGGCCCCCAAGATCTAAAAAATTGAAATGGATCCAAAAAGATCTACAAAATTAGAATGCCAGAAAAAGGAGAGAACACACAATAAATAAAACCACAAAGAAATTTTTTTGTTAAAACATAGAATAAATGTAGAAGCTACATTATGGTGGACAATTTGTCCTTTAACAAGATGTGACTTGTTACTTATAGCATTTTTAAGTTGCAATACCACAGGTAAATTCCATGGGTGGGCAAATACCATGGGTGAATTAATACTATGGGTGAATGAATACCATGGGAATATGTTACTTACAATACCATGGGTGATGAATACCATGGGTGGATGCCATTTACAATACCATGGGTAAATTCCATGTATGGATGAATACTATGGGTGGATACATACCATGGGTGGATAAATACCATGGGTGGATGAATACCATGGTTAGATGTCACTTACAATACCATGGGTGGATGAATACCATGGGTGTAGGTGACTTTCCATTCAGATCAGTTTGGAGGACTTGTCGAATGTGGTGGAGATGCTCTTCCCAACTCTCGCCGAAGATCAAGATGTCGTCCAAATACACTACCACAAATGAGTTGGTGAAGGGCTACAAGATGTCTTCCATCAATCTCATAAAGGTTGCAGGAAAAATTCGTCAACTCGAAAGCAATGACCAACCATTCAAAAAGGCCCTCCTTAGATTTGAAGGCAGTATTTCACATATCATAGGGTTCGATTTGTATCTAGTTTAACCGAACTTCAAATCAATATTTTTGAAATATTTGGCCCCCTTGAGTTGCTCCAGAAGGTCATCAATTTGTGGGATTTGATACTTATTTTGGATAGTGATATTATTGAACACTCGATAGTCAATACAGAGTCTCTAGGTCCTGTCCTTCTATAGTACGAATAAGATCGAGCTTCCATAGGATGATGAACTTAGCCTGATGTGCCCTTTCTACAACAACTCCTGAATCTGCCTCTTTATTTCATCGTTCTCTAGAACAAAGCATTGATAGATAGATCTATTGGGTAGCAGTGCACCCAAGGTAATATCTATGGACTGTTTAACTTGATAGTGTAGAGGTACCCCTGTGGGTGAGGCAAGGATGCCCCTATACTCCTCTATGACCTTGTTCATCTGATGCTGCCATGTAGAGGAACCTTGTCTAGAGGCCTTGGATGTGGCCATAATCTCATTCTTTCCCCATGGGAGAATCATAAGGAAGAAAATTTTCCTAGTCTAGGAAATTATCTTATTGCATTGCTTCGTAGAGATCAAAGAGATGGTAGTAGGTGGTGCTACCTCCAGTATATAGTACAACTTATTTCCCAAAGTAATAATAATAGTACGAGGCCTAGAATCATATGCATAATGATGCTTACACAAGTATGGTTGGCCTAATAATACATCACAAACTTCAAGAGGAGAAACATCAAATAGTACCTCATCCATGAAGGGCTTGATGTTGTAGGGAAGGCGACACTGATGGCTGACACGGGGATCTCATACTTGGTGAAGCCACCTAATGGTGTATGGTTGTGTTGAAGCCTAGAAAATCTCTGCTTCAAACATCGGGGAAAACCACCCGGTCGGGACCTTAAGGTAGCTCCTTTTCCGTTTGGTATGGTGGCTCCGACTGGATTTAAAGGACCAGTTTCCTTGTAACTAAATGGATTGGATTGGATGGGTGGAAATGGGGACTAAACTAACTGAAAATAAAACTATCTAATTTAAGCTAAATGCTGATAAAGAAATTCTAACATTAACCCGAGTAGCTATATATGAATACAACTTAAGATTGTTCCAATTCAATAATAACCATGAAAATGTATTATTAATTAAATTGAAATGTGCAGAAACAAATAAAGATAACTCTGTTTAAGAAATTAAACAGAGTTATATAAACATATTACATTCATCATTGTATACCATTTACATGTAACTATGAAAAATAACGTTTCAATTATACTCAGAAATGATATATAAAAGGAAACGTTGTGAAACCAATATACATATAAATGATAGCAATTTTAAAACGAATATCATAAAACAAAAGAGATCAACAGTAAACAGATAGAAATACCTTGCTCATCTTGATGACTTCAAATGCAATCTGATACTCTATCGAGTAACTATAATGCAAAACCAAATTCCAAGGTACAGAAATGCAACACTTCAAAGATAATTTCGCATGAAAATCACCAGATGTGATCCCTTTTCAAAAAATATATAAGACAATGGAGTACAAAAATGCAATCTCCAAGTCCAAAAATATTAAGATCCAGGACCCCTCTCTAAATGCATGAGAGGGGTTTAAATACTACTTAACTAACTCTAAAAATAGTTTATTACAAAAAATAAGGATTCGGTTCAATGACCGTCCTTTTCCTAGGCTAAAATACGGTGAAATTAAAACTAAATCTATCTATCTATGAAATTGATCTTTGCTCTTGCAGGCATCTAGCATAGTTTCGAGAAGATGCGGTTGACCGACTTCAGAATTCAGCTGTCCTGAAAAGACAGAGTCGGCAAGCGTAGGAGCAATCTTCTCTGTAGCATTGATAATACAATTGAGTGCACTATGCTGACTGTGTGGCTTTACCAAGTACATCCAGTATGAGTCCCAATTCAATCTTGTCAGCCCTTGGATGGATTTTTCTCTTTCTTCTGCCTTTTGCCTCCATTTTGCTTGCAATTGATTTGCCTGTGGGAGATAGCCTGGAACAGTTTCAGAAATCAAGTTAGCTTTGTGTAAATTGTCATTTACACAATCAGTGAGAGTGTTTTCCGCTGTAGATGCCTCCTCTGCTGCCCTTTCTGCTCTTCTGATTTGTGCATCCCAATTACTGAACATTATTTCTTTGTGGTTTTCATTAATGATGGGTGCACCAGCTTTTCTGCCTTCTTCTGTCTTTTGCCATGCTAGATAATCATTAATCTTTTCATTAATCAAATCATAATCATTTCATAGATCTACGACATGACTTGTGATTTTATCGCTTTCTTGGCACAAAGAATTCCATTGCAATATTTTTTGGCAGAAAACTTCCTCTTGTTGCAGTAGTTGATCGTTCAAAGAGATGGTTTCTAAAATGAATTCTGGAAGCTTAGGATCATCCTTATGCTGATCTTGGATTTCTTGAAGTTGTTGTTGTAGCTCTTCAAGTTTTAATTGTGCTTCCTGATTGGCCTGTACCTATTGCAATTGCTGTTGCAGAGCCTTTATCTGTTCTTCTTTTTCATCTAACAAAAGTTATATATCAACTGCTTTATCAATTGTTGCAGAAGCATAAGCTCCTGTTATTTGAGATAGTTTAGTGAGATTATGAGTAGGCTCTGTGGCAGGATCTTTCCACAAAACATCTACTTGTTCTGGTTCAGTAGCAATTACACTTTCTCTTTTTCTCTTTTTCCTTTGTCTCTTTACTACTGCCTTGTATTTTGGGCTATAAAATACATCCAGAGGAGGAATGTCCTCTACATTAAGTACAATTTCAGAGGAGGGTGTGATTGGTATGTGCTCTGTTACTGCAGCTGTGCTACTTGTTCCTGCATTCAAAACTTTGGTTGTTTGGATAGGGGTCTGTACATTCTGTCCTTCTACATTAATCAATTGATTAAAGGTTTCCAATTCTTTATCTAACTCCATAGTGACTGGCTGTTGCTGTACATTGGGTGAAGGAGGGTTTGTTTGTTGAGAAATCAAAATTTGTTGTTGAGCAATCTCTTTAGATTGTGCAGAATCTTTGATGGATTCTTCCATTTTATCTTCCATTTCCTTGGATGTATTGGAGTGTTCAGAATCTCTGTCAGATTTTGATTTGGATTTACCTGTGCTTGAACTGCTGTTAAGACTAACACTAGGAGTTTTCTCCTTTGCAGGCTCTATGCGTAGATTATCCAAAGGAATTGGAATTAGTCTCCTTTCTCTGTACAACTTGAATTCCTGAAAATCCCTTGGAGATAGCTGCTCTCTAGCTGAATTCAAAACCTCTTTAAATGAATTTCTTGCCTGGAACATATCATCAAAAAGATCTTGCTCCGTGACAAATTCCCTTACTTTGATTGCATTGGTAAAATTCTTAACACTATCATTTTGGTCAAATAACCTTCTTGAGAATTTGAACAGCTGTAGGCATGTAACGTTGCCTATCTCATGAAATGCATGACCAATATCCAACAGTGAAAATGTTCCACATTTTATGGGAAATTGTGGCCAAATGACCTTTTTCTTGTCTTTTAAATCTTTTGTCATACCTCCCTGGCTACAGGTCTGATAAGCAATTTCCTGGGCTAAAAGTCTATCTGGAACATATAAGGGTAAAACATGGGGAGAAGCATAACTTCCAAAAACCCTAATATAGGTGAACAATTCCTCCCCAAACCATCTTGCGACGGGGAGAATATCAACCTCTGTTTCTGAGGATAACCTCGGGGCATCCTTGTTATACAATGTTCTGTACAATGGCAGCATTATTCCATGACAAATTTGATAAAAATGGGGGATAAAATCAGACTCCCATAGTTCTTTATGGTACACATGAATGGGAAAAGGGTCGTGGATAGTCCATTTCCATCCCATTACAGGGAATTTAGAGACATAGCAGATGGCGTCCATAACATAAGCAGACAAATAAAAAGGCGGATAAACCCGCTGGGAAACATTTCGTTTAGACCGGTATTGAAAAATAGCAGTGGTGAGATTATCAGATAGGATTTTGGCCCAGTCTACAATTGTAGAATTAACAGCCGCATTCAACAGGGGAAGCCATTCGGGTAAGATCATATTTATGTCAGGCTTTCCAAAAAGCCTACGTAACATGGCAGCAGTAAAACAGTAAGGAGAGGTAAGTGAACCCGTGCTGTACATACCTTGTTTGTTCTTCTTCAATGGTTCACTTCTTTTGGTCCACTCCTTTGTGCATTCTGCCAAATTTGAGTGTTCTTTTGCAAACTCTTCCATAAATTGCCTGTTGAAAGTTGCCTGAGGTTCTGGCAGCTTATACATTAATCTTATATATTCTATGGTGAATGACCCAATTAGCTCTTCCGATGGAGTTCTGAATTGTCTGTCTGAAATATCTGTGCTATCCAGCACCCATCTCACCATGTATGTATATGGGAGAATCCTTGGTCTTGCTGCTATTCTATGTAGAAATGAGCAAGCCAAGTCTCTAAGGGTTGCTTCAGACGTATCCTTTGAACCTGTTGTAGCTGCAACTTTTATCACCACAGGGTTTTCATCTTCTAACAGTTTATACATTCCCTCCCAAGTAGATATACCGGCGTCCTTGTTACAGGCGGTGTCTGCGTATAGCGAAGCCATTTATTTGTTCTCAGAACTTGAGCTCTTCTCCTTCTTACCCATAATGTTTAGCGGAAGCTTTGTATAGTGGTCTGCTCCTTCGTGCCTGCGTTTTACGAATAAATGAGAGTAATGATATAAGAAAGGTGATGAGACTGTTTTGAATGTGAAAGCGGATGAAATATAATATTTAAATTGTGAAACGACTTTCAATCTAAGCACAATCTCTTTTCACATTAATAATCAATCTAATCATTTAATATAATCATTAAAGCGCATAACGGATTTGACATGTGGGAGGATTGCCTTGGGATAGTGCGCCTGCATGAATCTGCGACATTGCGATCTGCGATTTGCTGCGCAATATCGCAATATCGCAATATCGCAAAATGAAATCATCACAGTCATAAAAATGGTGCAAAAACGGGAATTGCGCAATAGCGCGAAGTGCATATCGCAAAATCCACAAAAGCGCATATCGCAATAGCGCAAAATCGCAAAAGCGCAGAATTGATAAGAGCGCAGAATCGCAAAAGCGCATGATCGCATATTTGAAAAGGGCGCATGGTGCAGAATCACAAAAGCGCATATTTGAAAAGAGCGCAAAAGATATTCATTAATCATTTCTGTTTTCTGCGCTATGCGATCTGCGATCAATGCGTTTTTATATATACTATTTTCATTATGGATGCGCTATATTGTTTCAAGAGAAATTTTATTATAATCTATCATAAACTTAAGTGTTTCTAAATATTCTTTCTAAGGGATTTTTATAAGTTTATGATAGAAAGTTTTATTTGAAAGGTAAATAAATCCTAATTGATTTTTTGGATTTTTAACTAAGGGTCCTCATTTATTTAGTATTATTACTAATAATAAATAAAAAGGGGGGTTGTTGCTGGTCACAACAGGTTGCGGATGTGTTGTGGTTGGTAGGTCCAGCCGCTTCATGACCTATGCTAAAATGAGGTTATTTTGGCTCCTGTTGTAAAAAATGAACTGCAACAAAGAACCCTTCACCCACATCTGTGAGTGGAAGAGGCGTTCTCCCTCCTTTGGATCTTCGGGCTTAATCTTATGGATCTTGGTGGTGGAAACGGTGGCACTAGGCTCTGCGTCAATAATGTGATTCCCATTGCCATTCCCCTTGTCAGGTTCTAACTTGGAGTTAGAACATGCATCTGATTCGGAATCCTTCAGCTCAACCACTAGTGAATACTTGGCCCGACACTCACTCGTGTTATGAGTGGGGCTCTTTTGGAACTCACACCATTTTCCATGTCCTTCTTTGTCTTTGTGGTGTTGTTCTTCACTTACGGCTTCGATGGGTTTTCCTATGTTACCCTACGTTGGATTTTTCCTTTATTCTACGTTTTGGGGGCACCTTTCCCTTGCTTCAGATTCACAGATCCAAAGTCTCGCTTCTTTTGTTTAAATTTTTGCTCGATATTGACAATGAATCGATATGTGGCACCGAGCGAGGATATGTCCAGGAAATCCATATCATCCTAGATGTACTTGTGTATACAATCGCGGTACTTTAATACCAAATTCCACTCATAATCCTTGATACCCAACTTCGTGCGAAGGGTATGAAAAATATTTGTGAACTACGCACATCTTAGTCCCTTCCATGTCGCAGTGTGTTCAACTTTATGTATTTGTTTTCATAGCTCTTGATAGTGATCTAGGTGGATATTGGTGGTCACCTACCTATTCCACTTGGGGCCCCACCATTGCCTCTTTTAGTTTTTCAGTTTCGGCACAACTTACTATTTTTAGCAGTTTTTCAGGTCCTTAACTTTCGGAGCCGTTTTGAGGCCCTAAACGACGTTTTTTGGGAAAACCATGAGCAACATGGGTCCATGGACCGATGTTGCTCACTCAAAATTTGTATTCCTTGGATAGATATTTCTAACGAGGTATAGTTCGCGTCAAACGGAGATCGTATGCCAAAGTTACGTCCCCAGGAAGTTGAAACACCAATTTACCCAAACGGGGCCCATAGTTTTGGCGCTTCATCTCCTAGGTTTAGGGTTTTCCATTGTTTCTAAATAATAAATAGGCCCTCAAGCCTCATTGTAACTCATTTCAGAGGCATGTAGCCACCACATCTCTTCTTAGAGATAGCTACCAGAGTCCTAGCTAGTTTATTTCCATTCTGTCTGTAAGAAAATTTCAGTTCTTTGATATTAATGAAATGAAGTGTTATTTCTGCTGCATCTTTATGTTTATGTTTATGGTTATATGTTTATTCTATTGTGTTCTTGCATAAATCCAGATCAGTGGTATCAGAGCGGTCTACTTTTTCTTGATCCTTCTTTGCATGTCCCCAACAAGGTCGGGGTATAAGGAGTTAGGGCTCGATCTGGTGGAACCTTTGCAAGATCAACCTTGCAAACCCCGACGGACGCCCATGGGGGACGAAAAGAAAGACGAGGGAGCAGGAGATCCTATCAAAATATTTCTCGAGGAGGCCCTCGAAAAACAAAGGAATGCGATGATGAATAACTTTTCCCAGATCCTTCAACGGCTGCCCACCGGCGGCGCATCTGCATCCAGCGGCCACTCTGGAGGTGCGACTCCCTTTAAGGTACAAGTAAATTTTGACATTCCCATATTTGAGGGTCAAATAGATGCAGATGCCCTAGATAGAAGGTTGAATCTATTAGAAGGATATTTCTCGGTTCATGACTTTTTCGACTGGGAGAAGATTATTTTTTCACTCCTCAAAGCTACCCCCCATGTCAAGGACTGGTGGGAAACCTACTATGAGGACGAGACAAAACCCTCTCTGTTCTCGGCCGTACCCACTTGGAATTCTTTCTGAGACGCCATCAAGGAACAATACTATCCCGTGGGGAGCTATGAGGACAAGTACATACAATGGACCACGTTGCGACAACAAAGGGATCAAGATGTGCATGAGTTGACGAATCTGTTCCATACCCTATGCACAAAGTTGGGTATCAAATATTCAGAGAAACATCTGGTACTAAAGTATCGCAGTTGTCTACACAGATACATTCAGGAGGAAATGGAGTTCCTCGACATCTCCTTGCTTGGTACGGCATACCGGTATGCTACCAAGATTGAGCAAAAATTAAAATAGAAGAGGTGAGACTTTGGATCTGCGAATCAAAAGTAAGGGAAAGGTGCTCCAAAACCACATAACAAAGGACAGAGCCAAGGCATGGTGGCTCAAGAAAACCTGTCAAAGCCACAAGAAAATAACAACACCACAAAGCCAAAGAAAGACACGAGAAAGTGGTGTGAGTTCCATAAGAGCTCCACTCACAACACAAGTGAGTGTCGGGCCAAGCAATCGCTGGTGGCTGAGATGAGGGCTTTTGATTCAGATGCATGCTCCGACTCTGAATTAGAACTTGACAAGGGGAATGAAAAAGGGAAACAAATTATTGATGCGGAGCCCAATGCCACTATTGCCACTACGAAGATCCAGAAGGAGGAACTGGAAGATCCAAAGGAGGAGGAACATCTCTTCCACTCCCAGATGTGGGTAAAGGGCTCCCTTGTATAGTTCATTATCGACAATGGGAGCCAAAAGAACCTCATTTCAGTAGACGCCATGAAGCGGTTGGGCTTGCCGACCACAGCTCACCCACATCCATACACCATCGAGTGGCTTCACTAAGGACGAGATCTCCGCGTCAGCCAGCAGTGCTGCCTTCCCTATAGCATCAAGCCCTTCATGGATGAGGTATTATGTGACATTTCTCCTATTGATGTTTCTGATGTATTATTAGGAAAACCATACTTGTGGAAGCGTCATGTTGTGCATGAGTCTCGGCCTCGCGCTGTTATTGTTACTTTGGGAAATAAGTTGTACAGGATACCAGAGGTACCACCTTCTTCTGCTATCTCTTTGGTTACTGCAAAACAATGCAGTAAGTTAATTTCCCAAACCATGAAATTCCTTTTCCTAATGATATGCCCCCAAGTCAAGAAGAAGGCTGTAGCCACGACCTCCAGACAGGGCTCCTTTGTACGATAAAAACAAATGGAAAAGGTTGTGGAGCAGTACGGGGACATCTTTACCTCACCCACAGGGGTTCCTCTGCACTGTCAAGTCAAGCACCCGATTGATTTGACCCCAGGTGCGCCGCTATCCAATGGATTGATCTATCAGTGTTCTGTTCTCGAGAATGATGAAATCAAGAGGCAGATTCAGGAGTTGTTGCAGAAAGGTCACATCTGACCAAGTTCATCGCCCTATGGGAGCCCGATCGTGTTGGTACAGAAGAAGGATGGGACATGGAGACTTTGTATTGAATATCGGGCGCTGAACAAGATCGCTGTCTGGAATAGGTACCCAATCCCATGGATTGATGACCTTTTGGACCAACTCAAAGTGGTGAAATGTTTCAGCAAGATCGACTTGAAGTTTGGGTGTCACCAGGTACCAATCGAACCCTCCGATGTGTGGAAGACTGCCTTCAAAGCCAAGGAAGGCCTTTTTTAATGGCTGGTCATGACTTTCGGGTTGACGAATGCTACCGCAACCTTCATGAGGTTGATGGACGACATCTTGCAGCCATTCAAAAACTCATTTGTAGTGGTGTACTTGGAGGACATTCTGATCTTCAGCCATACTTGGGAAGAGCACCTCCACCACATCCGCCAAGTCCTCCAAATACTGCAGAAACACAAGTTGTGTGCCAATTTGGAGAAGTGCACTTTTGGCATGACCCAGGTTCAATATCTGGGATACATTATTGATGAAAGAGGGGTGCATGTGGATCCAACCAAGATCCAAGTCATTCGGGATTGGTCAGCCCCAACTACTATAATAGAGCTTCGCAGCTTTCTGGGTCTTGCTAATTTCTACCATAGGTTTTTAATGGGATTCTCTCATATCACTTGGCCCTTGAGTCAAGTCACCAAGGGAGGAGCGAGAGAAAAATTCTTTTGGTTGGAATCTCAACAGAAGGTGTTCACAAAATTGAAAAATTTCCTCTATTCTGCCCTAGTGCTCACATTACCAGACTTGCAGCAAACATTTGAGATCAAGACAGATGCCTCTGACTATGCTATTGGGGCAATTCTTACTCAATAGGGACATCTAGTGGCATATCACAGTGAGACATTGTCTGACACTATTCGCAAGTATCCCACTTACGACAAAGAAATGTATTCCATTGTGCAAGCTTGTCGACAATGGAAGCATTACATTTTGGGGAAGGAAACAATCATCCACATAGACCACTGGCCCCTGCAGTTCATACAGACACAAGAGAAGTTGCAGAATGATCTCCATCAAAATTGGTCCACATATCTGCAACATATCTGCAATAGTTTCATTTGAACATCAAGTACAAGAAGGGTAGCACCAATAATGTTGTAGACTACCTCAGCCGACCACCGGTTGTGGCGCTCACCACCGTTCTCAAATCTTGTGGGCATGAGACTTCTGATTGGCCGCTTCTCTATGAGAGCGACCTAGAATTCGGCCACACATAAAAGAACTCTTGGGGGGTACGCAAGTTCCAAATTTTCACATCCTAGATGCACTTTTATGTCACCTGGGACACCTTTGTGTTCATTCAAGTGAGCATGCCAAGATGATATGGGGAGCACACTACAGTCGAGTTGCTGGGCATTTTGGGGTCAAGAAAATAGTAGCAGTACTACAGAAGTATTTCTATTGGCCAAACCTTTGAAAGGATGTCGGGAAGCACATAAGATCCTGCACTGCTTGTGCCATTGCCAAACCGAACATCAAGAAGCAAGGCCTATATACTCCACTACCTACCCCTAGTCGACCTTGGGAATCTATCTCCATGGATTACATGTCGAGCCTGCCTTCTACTAAGCATGGAAATGACTGTGTTTTCGTGGTCATCGACAAATTCTCGAAGATGGCCATTATGGCAGCCTGTAAGAAGAATATCACAGTCGAAGCCACTGCTAAACTCTTCTTTGAACAAGTGTGGGTGCACTTTGGGATCCCACAGTCTATCATATCAGATCGGGATAGCAAGTTCCTCAGCACATTTTGGTCCAGCCTCTGGTCAATGCTGGACACTAAGCTCACCATGTCCACAGCTTTCCATCCCCAAATAGATGGCTAGACAGAGGTCGTCAACAAAATGATTGTACACATTCTACGCATGTACAATTCAAAGCATCCACGCACATGGGACGAGAGCATCCCCTATGTATAACATAGTTATAACCGGGCTCTCCACATCTCAATCGGCCACAACCCCTTTCAGGTGGGCTTGGGATTCCAACCATTATGTCCCATTGACGTAGTCATGCCATTTGCGGGTACTCGGGCTGATTCGGCTCATGTCTAGTCTGAAGTTGACAAAGAAAATAGCTTCATCAAGCACATTCAGCACATCCGCCAACAGGTTCATGACATATTGGACAGAGCCAATGCTAAGTACAAGCAACGCCATGATCAACATCGGGTGCCACACAACTCCCAGGTGGGCAACAAACTGTGGTTACATTTGCAGAAGGAGCGCCTCACTGGACCCCACTGCAAGCTTCGTCCGCTCTGATACGGGCCGTACACCATCACCAAGGCTGTAGGGAACAATGCCTTCAGGCTTAGTATTCCACCATTCCTTGGTCTGCACCCAGTATTCAATGTGGACCACCTTCGTCCTTACTTCCCACCTCTACTGGACACCTCTGACATTGCAGAACAACTCACACCAACAGAGTTAAACCCAGACTGCATGGAACAAGCCACCACAGATTCTATCATGGACATGCAAATCAAGAACACTCGCCAACATAAGATCCAACTGTATCGGGTTGTCAAAGCAGGCCAACTCCTGCACCAAGGAAAGTGGTTCACTAGGGACCAAGTTCAGCAGAAGTTTCCTCATCTCATGGAGGAACTTAACGCAATGGGGACCATTGCTTCCTAAGGGGGGAGGAATGATCCAGGTGGATATTGGTGGTCACCGGCCTATTCCTCTTAGGGCCCCACCATTGTCTCTTTCAGTTTTTCAGTTTCGGCACAACTTACTATTTTTAGTAGTTTTTCGGGTCCTGAACTTCCGAAGCCATTTTGAGGCCCTAAACAACGTTTTTTGGGAAAACTGGGATAGATCTTTCTAACGAGGTATGGTTCACGTCGAACAGAGATCGTATGCCTAAGTGACGTCCCCGGGAAGTTGAAACACCAATTTACCCAAACGGGGCCCATAGTTTTGGCGCTTCATCTCCTAGGTTTAGGGTTTTGGATGTTTATGGTTTTCCATTGTTTCTAAATAATAAATATGCCCTCAAGCCTCATTGTAACTCAGTTCAGAGGCCTGTAGCCGCCACATCTCTTCTCAGAGATAGCTACCAGCGCCCTAGCTAGTTTATTTCCATTCTGTCTGTAAGCAAGTTTCAGTTCTTTGATATTAATGAAATGAAATGTTATTTCCACTTCATCTTTATGTTTATGGTTATATGTTTATTCTATTGCGTTCCTGCATAGATCCAGATCAGATATGGTAATAATTTTCCTTAATGGCATATCAGAAATAATTTCAATTGGGTGCGGATGAAAGTAGTGAGGGTTACCTCTCGTCCCTTTGCTCACAGTAGGCTTCCTGTTGAGATTCAACAAGATGATGAGCTTAGTGAAAAGAGTCGCCTTCACTAAGTGGGCCTGCAGGATATTTTTGGCGTAAGTCTATTTTTAGACATGGTGATCATATTTCAGAAGTTGCAGGATGATATTTGTGGATGGTTGATCAAGTTGGAAAAATAGATGAAATTCTATTTTTAGAATATTGGGTGAAGTTTATTTATAGATCGTCGATCTAAAAATAGATGTATGTTGATTATTATTAGCTCTTAATAATAATCTGACAATAAACAAAAACTTATTCTCTTGGAGCACTTTGTTTTAGTGCACAGATTTGGCAAATCAGTGGACTGAGGGAATTATGCAATTCCCAAGGGTTTACTGGAGTTCATGCATGGAGGACTCAGTTAGAACTCAAGTGGTAGAGTTATGACAGAGTTGGAAGAGTAGTTCATGGAGTTGTATTCAGTTTAAATCAGTTAGACTCAGTTGAGCTAGTTGTATCTAGTCTAACGGAATGATACACTAGAGAGAGTGGAGTGAATTAATTCACAAATAATAACTCATTTATCAATTGAACCATACAAAATTTAACTACAATGCATGGCAGTTCCAGTGGAGACCCAGTGGAGAGATAGGTGAAAGGGCAAGATGGACTATTTGTTGTGACTATAGTGATGCATTGATTGCATCACACACACATTGGAGTTGCCAATGAGGATTGCGCAGTCAAGGAAAGAGTAATTCAAATTCATTCAGAGCTATTCTTCAGCAGGGATTGCACAGTGGAGGTAGGCTAGCAGGAGGGAAAAAATCAATGTATGGATTTCTGGATTTTTCCTGATTAGTGTGTGACAATTGTTTGTACTGATAGCTTGATGTACTAAGCTTTGTATGAGATTGTTACATGATCTACATGATACATAATATATGATAGTTGGGGTTTTCAGCTTTAGGCTTTCCCGTTAAAACAACTGTGTTATGTGCGATTGTTTTTATTTATGCTTCACATGTGTGTGCTATTAATTTTCCGCAAAAGATTAACAGTGGAATGATTCTGTATTTTGCAAGAAGTTAAATATTGTGAGATCACAGGAATCTGGATGTATGCATGCTTAGTGTATACTAATTTCTACATGGTATCAGAGCATTGTTAATTCTTGAAGATTGCAATTGTGAAGAATTGGTGAGTTTGTGCTGGTGGACAATTCGAATTTGCTGCAGAAGATTCTTGGTGCAGAAGTTGAGTATACATTGAAATGGATTTCAATGGGTTGCAATTGGAGTATGCCCTTGATGGGAGCTCGAATTACATAGCCTCAAAGGAATGGATGGAGGTAGTGATGGAGGATAATGGACTGAAGGAATTCATCGATAGCGATGTTCCTAAGCCGGGATGTAGCGATGTTGCATTACTTGATGCATGGAAAAAGAAGACAACAAAGACAAGAAGAATTTTGTTGCAAGGTGTGAAGGACCATATTATGTCCAGACTTCATGAGAAAACCACTCCATTCTTAATGTGGAAGGCTTTGACAGATTTTTTCCAAAGCAGAAGTGACCAGAGGAAGTTGGCGCTTAAAGACAAGCTCAGAAAAATAAAAATGGAGAAGGGCAACAGTATTCCAAAATACCTCACGAATTTTGTCCACTGCAAGGATGAACTGGCAAGTGTGGGGGTTACTATTGATGATGAAGACTTGGTGAGCTTGGCTCTCCTTGGGCTTCTGAAGAGTTGGCATAGCTATGAAGACTTTGTCAATGGACGGGAGAAACTGTCGGGATGGGAGCGACTTTGGTCGGATCTTGTGCAGGAGGAGATAAGGCGGGGTACCAGGGATGGATCTTCATCGAAGAATGAAGATGAAGAGAATTTCGCTTTGGCTGACAAAGCAAGAAAATGGAAGGGGAAGAAATATCCTTCAAAATCCGAAGCTAAAGGCAAGAAGCAGGATTTGTCCAAAGTGAAGTGTTTTCACTGTCACAAACATGGGCATTTCGCCACTAACTCTACACAGAAGAATAAGAACAAGAAGGATACTAGAGCTGCAGCTGGAGAGGCCTTAGCCTCGCAATTTGAACTTGATTTTTCCTTGATCACATGCTTGGTTTCAAGTGCAATGGGATCGGTGTGGTATCTTGATAGTGGTGCGTCTTTCCATATGACGAGAGACAAAGAGTTGTTTAGTGACTTAGAGGAGAAGGACCTCCAGATGCATATAGAGATGGGCGACGATGGTAGGTACAATGCAATTGGAATTGGGACCATTACCTTTGAGAGGGAGTCCGGTAATCCATTCTTGTTGAAGGATGTTATTCATGTTCTAGGTCTGAAGAAGAACTTGGTCTCGGTCGCAATGCTGGAAGACAAAGGTTATGATGTTGTTTTCAGTGAGGGAAAAGCCTTCCTTCGACAGAAAACAATGGATCAAACCAAGAAGATAGGGGTTCTAATTAAGAATCTCTACAAGCTGGAGGTAGATGGCTGTGCTGCAATGGTGGGCAAAGCAGAAGAAGTGGTGAGTCGGGATGAGGGTGAATTATGGCACAGGAGATTGGGCCATCTTCACCATGGCGCTTTGAAGATTTTGCAGTAGATTTCTACTGGACTTACCAAGGGTACTCTTGCGAAGTCAGATCAGTGCAAGGGATGTACTATGGGTAAGTTTGTGAAGACCACCTTTCATGAGAAGGAGAAATGTGCTTCGGTGATCCTGGAGAGAATTCACACAGACGTGTGTGGACCTTTCTCGGTTGCTTCAACAGAAAAACACAGGTATTATGTTATATTTTTTGATGACTATTCTCGTAGATGATAGATCTTATTCATGCAGAAGAAGAGTGAAACGTTCTCAAATTTTTGTGAGTTCAAAGCATTGGTGGAGAAGGAGTCAAGGAAGCAAGTGAAAGCTCTACGGAGCGATAATGGTGGTGAATACATCTTGGGCGAATTCAAAGACTTCTGTAGCAAAGAAGGAATTCGAAGAGAACTCATAGTGCCTCATAACCCATAGCAGAATGGGGTTGCTGAGAGGAAGAACAAAACGATCATGGGTGCTGCACAAATGATGCTGCATGACCGGGGCCTACCGATGCACTTGTGGGCGGAAGCATGCAACACTGCGGTTTATGTGCAAAACCGTTGTCCTCATAGAGTACTTGGCATGAGTACACATGAAGAAGGTTTTACTGGGTTGAAGCCTGATATTTCTCATTTGAAGATTTTTGGCTCATCTGTTTACATTCATGTGACAAAGGAAGCCAGGAAGAAGCTAGAGCTGACTGCAGAAGTTGGGATATTTGTGGGGTACACAGAAACACCTATAATTATCGTGTGTATTTTCCAGACAGTCGGATGACTGTGATGCGACGGGATATAAAATTCAATGAGGTGAAAGACATGAAGTTGTCGCTTGAGAGGGAGCTACACTTGCATGCAGAGGAGGAACTTCTTGTTCCCAAAGATGAGCCTCTGTATGTGGATCAGCCACAGGAGGAGATTCATGGAGTGGAGGAGTCCACTCATGCATAACCAAACATCAGACAAGGCAGAAAGTGTACCACAGAAGCTGAGAGACTGAAGCTTGATGCGGCACAGAGTGTAGGAGTTCCTACATCATAGCGCAGACAGAGACAAACACCTGACCGTTATACTGAATACATGGCTCTTATGAGCAAGTGTATCGTGACAGAGCCATCTTCTTTTGAATAAGCAGTGCAGGAACCCACATGGGTAGATGCCATGGTGGAGGAGTATGACTCCATTGTCAGAAACAGTGCTTGGGAAATTGTTCTAAGGTCGGTGGGAAAATCAGTTGTAGGATCAAGATGGATCTACAAGGTAAAGCAAGCTGTTGATGGGAGCGTCGAGAAGTATAAGGAAATATTTATTGCCTGGGGCTTCTCACAGATCGAGGGGATTAACTATGAAGAAACCTTTGCACCTGTCGGACGATATTCTTCCTAACGGACCATCCTTGCTCTCTTAGCGCAGATGGGTTGGCACATTCATCAGATGGATGTGAAGACTGCATTCCTTAATGGGATCATTGAGGAAGAGGTGTAAATTGAGCAACCTGAAGGATTTGAGATCTTCAGCAGTGAGTCGCATGTGTGCAGGCTCAAAAGAGCGTTGTATGGGATGAAACAAGCACCACGTGCTTGGTACACTCGGATCGACATCTATTTCACTGGACTTGGCTTCACCAAGAGTGAGGCGGATGCAAACCTGTACCAGATTGTGGTGGAGGGTAAGCTTTTAATCATTATTCTTTATGTTGATGATTTAATACTAACGGGTGATGAGCAGTTGATACACTCATGCAAGGCAGATCTTGCAAAGGATTTTGAGATGAAGGATTTGGGCCTCCTTCATTATTTCCTTGGATTGGAAATATGGCAGCGGGAAGGTGAACTGTTTGTGTCTCAAGGCAAGTATGCCTGGGAGATACTAGAGAAGTTTCACATGCAAGGCTGCAAGCCTATCGAAACTCCTCTTCCAAGAAATTGGAGGAAAGAGGATGCTACATCGACAGAGGTAGAAGATGCCATTGTTTATCGACAGTTGGTGGGTTCACTCATGTATTTAGTCAATACAAGACCTGACATATGCTATGCGGTGAACCAGCTTTCACAAGCGATGGTTAAGCCTACCAAGCTCTTTTGGAAGGCAAACAAGCATGTCCTGAGATATCTCAGGGGCACATATGAGTATGGTTTATGGTACATACAAACGGATGAGGTGAAGTTGCATGGCTTCACGGATGCAGATTGGGCAGGAAGCCCAATAGATAGAAAGAGAACATCAGGAGGGATTTTCAGTATCAAAACTACGATAGTTTCTTGGTACAGTAGGAAACAAAGATCTGTGGCACTCAGTTCAATGAAAGCAGAATACATGGCAGCAAGTTAAGTTAAGCTGCATGTGAGGCTATCTGGATGAGGAAGATCCTGGTATGTTTGTTCGGTTCACATTTAGATTCCATAGTGATACATTGTGATAATCAGAGTTGCATTAAACTCTCGGTTAATCCTGTGTTTCATGATAGATCTAAACATATTGATATCCGGTATCATCATATCATACATTTTGTGCAACAGAAGATCATGTTGCTTCAGTACTTTCCTACGAAGGATCGAGATGTAGATATTCTGATGAAGGCGCTCACCAGGAGAAAATTCGAATACTATAGAGGCAGGATTAGGGTGAAGGATAATCCCTATCTTATTGAGAGGGAGTGTTGAGATTCAACAAGATGATGAGCTTAGTGAAAAGAGTTGCCTTCACTAAGTGGGCCCGCAGGCTATTTTTGGCGCAAGTCTATTTTTAGACATGGTGATCATATTTCGGAAGTTGTGGGATGCTATTTGTGGATGGTTGATCAAGTTGGAAAAATAAATGAAATTATATTTTTAGAATATTGGGCGAAGTCTATTTATATATCGTCGATCTAAAAATAGATGCATGTCAATTATTATTAGCTCTTAATAATATTCTAACAATAAACAAAAACTTATTCTCTTGGAGAAATTTGTTTCAGTGCACAGATTTGGAAAATCAGTGGACTGAGGGAATTACACAATTCCCAAGGGTTTACTGGAGTTCATGCATGGAGGCCTCAGTTAGAACTCAAGTGGCAGAGTTATGACAGAGTTGGAAGAGTAGTTCATGGAGTTGTATTCAGTTTAACTCAGTTAGACTCAGTTGAGCTAGTTGTATCTAGTCTAACTGAATAATACACTAGAGAGAGTGGAGTGAATTAATTCACAAATAATAACTCATTAATCAATTGAACCATACAAAATTTAACTACAGTGCATGGCAGTTCCAGTGGAGACCCAGTGGAGAGATAGGTGAAAGGGCAAGATGGACTATCTGTTGTGACTATAGTGATGCATTGATTGCATCACACACACATTGGAGTTGCCAATGAGGATTGCGCAGTCAATGCAAGAGTAATTCAAATTCATTCAGAGCTATTCTTCAGTAGGGATTGCGCAATGGAGGCAGGCTAGCAGGAGGGCAAAAATCAGTGCATGGATTTGCAGATTTTTCCTGATTAGTGTGTGACAATTGATTGTACTGATAGCTTGATGTACTAAGCTTTGTATGAGATTGTTACATGATCTCCATGATACATAATATATGATAGTTGGGGTTTCTAGCTTCGGGCTTTCCCGTTAAAACAACTGTGTTATGTGCTATTGTTTTTATTTATGCTTCACATGTGTGTGCAATTAATTTTCCGCAAAATATTAACAGTGGAATGATTCTGTATTTTGCAAGAAGTTAAATATTGTGAGATCAAGGGAATCTGGATGTATGCATGCTTAGTGTATACTAATTTCTACACTTCCCACTATTCCTTGACATGGGGGGCGACCTTAAGGAGTGAAAAAGTAATCTTTTCCCAGTTGGAAAAATCATGAACTAAAAAATATCATTCTAACATATTTAACTATTTATCTACGACATATGCATCTATCCGCCCTTCAAATATGGGGATGTAAAACTTGACTTGTACCTTAAAGGGAATGGTGCCTCCAGATTGGTTGTTGGATGAAGATGCGTCACCTGTGGGTAGTCGCCGGAGGACTTGGGAAAAGTTATCCATCATATTATTCCTCTGTCACTCAAGGGATTCGTCAAGCAATATTTTGGAAGGATATCTTGCCCCCTCGTCTCTCTTTTCTTCCACCATGGGAGGTTGTCGGGGTTTGCAAGGTTGGTCTTGCAAAGGTTCAACCAAATCGTTCCTTAACTCCTTATACCCTGACCTCGTTAGGGACATGCAAATAAAAACAAAGAAATAACAGACCGCTTTGATAAAAGTGATACATAATTATACAAGAATGCAACATAATACAAATATAAACACAAATAGAGAGAAACAACATAAATAAAACTTCATTTCATTAATATCAAAGAACTGAAATATGCCTACATACAGAATGAAAATAAATTAGCTTAGGCGATGGTAGTTTATCTCTGAGAAGAGGTGTGGTGGCTACATGCCTCTGAAATATGTTACAATGAGGCTCAAGGGCCTATTTATGACTGAGAAACAATTAAAAACCCTAAACATCCAAAAATCTAACCCTATGAGATGAAGCGTCAAAATTGTGGGCCTCGTTGGGGTAAATTGGTAAGTTAACTTCCTTGGGTCGCAAATTGGCATACGATCTTTGTTTGGTGTGCATGATACCTCGTTAGAAATATCTATCTAAGGAATACAACTTTCAACTGCAAATTTGATAAGAAGTCCCCTATTTTCCTGTTTTCCAAAAAATGTCTTTTAGTGCCTCAAAACGGCTCTAAAATATTAAATTGTGCTACAATTAAGGAAACAGAAAAAAATAATAGTACAATGGTGGGGGTCCAAGTGGAATAGGTGGGTGGCTACCAATATCCACCCAAATCATCCTGGCAATACAGTGGCTTGGTCTTTGTAGAAAACTATGTTCATGTTTCCACAGGTGTACTTGATCTTCTCTTTCTATTTTATCTCTAAATTTTTTTATTTCGAAGGCTACACCCTAGGAATGTTAAGTGTTTAGTTTTCCTAGCTCTTCTACGAGGAAATTCATCTATTGGATGTTTAAGGTATATATAGGTAGATATCTTGGATTGTACAAGTCTCTTGAGGAACTTTGCAAATCCAGAAGATCTGTAATCAATTCTTTCGACTTTGTTGTAATACAACAACTATGAAGTTTTTGGATCCATTTAATTAAATTATGTTATTGTATCATTATATTAAATATAAATTTAATTTCCAATGCTTTTAATTGTTGTTTCGAAGTGAATATTTTGTATCATTAAAATTAAATGATTTGTTTTGTCTTTTTTATTTTCATATTTGATATTGGATATTCAAATCATTCCAAATATAATTGTGGATGAAAAAACGAGAAGTTCATATTATTTTCATTATAATTTTAAATATTTAAATACATTCAAAGTTTTTAAATTAATTTAAAATTGTAATTTTCAATTATTAAATCTGCAATTTTATATAAATTTAAAATTGTAATGTTTTCTTTCTGTAACTAGAGGAATTGGCCATTTGGTCAGTGACGTACTCGTGTGACAATATAGGGTTGATTCCATCCACCACCACTATAACCTCTAGAACCTTAAACTTGTCTTCCTCTCCATATACTGGCTTACGCCGAGGGAATTGAACCTTCAATCTCTTGTTTCCACAATACTTCAATTTCACGAGTGAGCTACACCTCAAAGACGTAAAAAAATATAAACCTTATTTTAATAGAATTAATAAAATTATAAAAAGCCATTATGCATGTATCCCACTCTTATATATATATATATATATATATATATATATACCAGACGTTCCGGGGAATTGAACCTTCAAGGGTCTTGATTCCACGATACTTTATTTTCACGAGTAAGCTACACCTTATAGATGAAAAAAATATAAACCTAATTTTAATAGAATTAATGAAATTATAAAAATCCATTATGCATGTATCCGAATTATATATATATATATATATGAACGTTTTTTCACTTTTTCATAAATATTCATTAACAGAAGGTTTTGCAGTCTCATATGTATATATTGGAAAATACTTGACTTTGGTATATTTAGACATTAGGAATTAGTTAAGTGGTCTAATGTGTGTATTAGGTAATAGTGTGTTTATTAATGTGTTCCTTTAGCATGCATTAGCTGCATTGTAATCTACTGATCATTGTATGTTTTAGAAATAGAGTGATTCAATGGCTCATATTCTTCTCGATACTAAAGGATATTGATTTGTGGCATAAAACCTGAATGGTTAATCATCTCTATTTAAATGACATGGAAGGTCGTGGATGATGATTGATTGTGAGAAGTTTCTCATGTAAAATATTTTCTTTTGCATTAATAAAATTGCCTCAAGTAGCCATGTTCGCTGGGTCGTTGACTGATGCCCTCTAAGAAGGTTTTAACCACGTGAAAATACTAGTGCTTTGATATTTAATATGGTTGTGTGGTTACTAAAGGTATTCATCTTCTATAGAATAAATTGTTTACCCAAACATAGTATCAAAGCCCGTTTAAAAAAATTGTCTCATTGGTGATCAAGATTTTGAATCTTGTGTTGCCACATTTCCGAGATCTACCATTTCTGTACCACTTTTTCCTAAATAAACTATTCCATCATGTTTGGAGTGTTGTTTTTAGCTAAGAATGCATTTTGTATCATCCAAAAAAATATATATTTTACCAAGATACAACATTTTTCGTCAGATCCATAAGTATACAATCCAAATAAGCATTTTTTTTGGAACTTATTTTAGAGAGTTCACATTGCAGTTTTTTGTTTATATTCCTAGTTTGCTACTCTCTAGTTTGCACATGATTTTTTCCCTGTGTTCTATGCAATCTCGGTAAATTAGAAACATGGAAGAAAATGACATTACCCCACTGACGTTGGAACCACGTCACTCCACATCACACCCTAGCTCCCTAATCAGTGCTTGCCATCTGTCTGCCCCATCTGGCTGCTTCCCAATTGGAAATTCGATGAATGTGTTTTTTAAATCTCATGTTTCATTTGCTTTAGTTTATATTATATATTCTGCATGGGATTGCTTTTTACTCGATGGTTGGAAATTATTTTTGATTTGATTATGTAAACTTTCAACTATTGTGTTAAAAACCTTCATTTTTGCACTGGTGTCTTTCGTGAGCTAACTATGAAGGTTTTGAAAATGTTATCACCATGGGTAGCTCGTGGATAAAGTTGGTGTATATAATTTCCAAAGAAGGTATCAAAAGCTGAAATATAGAGCAATATACATTTGAACATATTTTAATGTTTACATAATTATTGAAAGCGCAAATATAAAAATTTTGATAAATATTTAACCTTGAACATTGAATCATTTTTTCTCTTTGTAAGTATTTTTCATAGACTTGTTGGTCGCCTTAGTATAGATTTAATAAAACTGATGATCACGGGCATACGTAAGTCTCATTAAAGATGCAATTTCTTCACGTTAAGAATAAATTACTTCTTTTAAACCTGTAATTTGGAGAAGATCAAGTCCTTTAAGGTAAATCATAACCAATTTTTTCAAAGGTAAAATTCAATATGCTTATGCTCATCTTTTACCCGCTTTCGTTCTAATTTTAGTATTTTTTTCTTTTTCATTTTTTTTAGTTTTAGTTGTTGTATGCTTTGTTTTTGCAGGTTTTTCATAGTTTTTTGAAAATTTAGCCTTTCTATTAGCTAATATTCAAAATTCTTTTCCCATATTCTACTAGCTTTTTAGTTTGGCAAAACAGTTTTGGTGATAATTAAAGCGTAAGAAAGCTAAATCAGAGAGTCTCTACACCTTTATCATGCTTTCATTTAATATATCGTTCTTGTTTTTCAAAACTTGATTTTCAAAAAAGATATCTCCAAGGTGACAGAGATTTGACTTAAGTTCATTTCATAGTCATAAGTGCTCCTTATATTCAAAAATTTTGTTTGAATAAAAATCCCAATCAGTTAACACTTTGTGAGATATACCCTATTAATATCTCAACTTAAAACACATACACTTTTCTTCATATTCACTCTTTTATTGAGGCATACTTTCAAAGTCATCTCATTGAAATTTTCTTTCAATTTTAGCTTTTCATTCATCTTTTCCTTTTCATTTACAACTTTTAAAGTGTGATTTTCCTTTTTTTTTTTTGGATTTGAGTGAGTGATATTTCCAAAATATGTATGAGGAAACATTTTCTTAGCAACAACAAATGGCCTCCATTGGGAAATTTTGCTCTACCCTCTCAATAAGATTTCATTTACCTAAATATCATTTTTATCAAGCTCACCTTTATAAAGGAACGAATTGTCTCAATTCTTTGCTCTGGATCCTTAACATACCCATCCACACATAAAATCCTATACTTTGGTAGATGAAAAGAAGACTAATGGGGTCCAAATAAACTAGTATTGGATCTATTTCCTTAAGCAGAAAAACGGCTGTACCACCTTGCTCTCTTCATCCAATTGCTAAAAGTAATTCTCCAAATAAGCTAATCAATAGGGTGGTAAATGGGAGTTGAAAGCACATATGTGTGGGAGGTGTTTGCAAAGCCCATAGTACTAAACAAACTCACTAGCAGCAGGTCCATGCATATATGGTGTCAGGATATCTTCGTCGGGGTACCGAACAATCCTGCTAGCAATGAAGAAATGTCGAGGGAAAATAGACAATTTATTAAATGTGTGCTAACCTTTAACACCTCCTAGCTATTTTTACTATCCAATAATAGAAATGTAATTAAAAGAACAAGCATTCCATATATTTGGATTCATTGTCTTAGAATTGAGCATTCAAGTACTTTCCTCTTTATGGGCTTATTTTGCATTGATTTTGTTAGAAATGTGGGACCCTTGGGAATGTTGTCATGTGAGAGGAAATTTTGAAAAGCTTTATTTGAATATTTCGGTAATTTTTTTCTTATTATCTTAACCAAATATAACTGCCTCTCCCCTATGTGTTTCCAATTGTTGTGGCCACAATATCCCCATAATTTTCAAACGTATTAGGGACTTATTATGGGGGCCCTCCACATAAATTGTGAGGCATATCACTCATTCAACATTTTAATTTTATTAATTTTGCAGGATTTTCACTTTTCTCAATTTCCCACTTTGATTGCTCCATAGTGTGTGATTTGTCGACAACTTCCCAACAACTCAAATTTTGTTGAGTTTGGACTTACAGTTTATAAATTACGCTTGTTCATAGTTTAGTTGAATTTCGCGACCTAGGCTGAAAATTTATAAATTTATGTTTAATTATATTTTTATAATTTGTAAATAAAATTATTTTTACATATTTAATTAAATTAATTAACTTAATTAATTATAATTAATTTTTAAATATTATTATATAACTCATTATTATAATTTTTATTAATTTAATATTATTTAAAAACCATCTGATTCACACACACATAATTTTATTGTATATATATACAATATAACAAAAACATATATATTAAAATAAAGCCCGACTCCTTGGCTCATTACCTCCCAGAGGATATTAGCAAGTTTCCCCTACATTTCATAAAAGAGGCTTTTAAATACAGAGCTTCACTATATTAAATATCCCGGGCTGACCACATAAACCAACGAAAGTTTCATATTGTTTTATGAAAGATTTAAGATTGATTTTAAGCAATAGTGGGAAGGGGTTCCCACTCCCTTCTACATGGGGCCCTCTCATGTTCTCATGTCACTTAAAATCTTTCCATGAAGTTTTATAACTCACTCTTGTAGGAATTTAGGACACTTGGTATTCAAAATCAAATCAGTGCCCACTAGCTTGAAAATGAGTTGCTTACTTTGGACCCCAATAATTTCCACTTTATTGAAGATTTTTTGTCCAAATTCAAGACCCTTCGAATTCTTTTAGAAGGTTGCAAGATAAAAAAGGAAGATGGTAGCCTCATTTATTGTGTTCTTGCTAAGCTTGGCCCTGCATACTCTGTATTTGTTTTCGCCTTCCATTCCACTAGAGAAGCCATCATTTCTTTAGGAACCACCTACAAGAACCCATCTTTTAATGCCTTTTGCGATTCTTTGATAAGAGAACAAGAAAAACTCTTACACCTTGGTCTTATCACTTCTGGAAACGCTTCTAAGAAAGCCTTAGCAACCCTTACCTTGTAAATTCCTACAACTCTGGTTTAAAAAAAAAAACTATGTCTTGTTTTTTATATATATACTTTTGTTTTTATAATTTTATATATTATTTAATTCATATATATATATATTAATTTTAGATTTTATTTAATTTTTGTTTATATTTTATTTAGATTTATAAAATTATTAAACTAATGAGAAGTTTATAGAAATAAAATTGTAATATATTGTTTAAATTTTTTTATTAACATTGTGTAATATCCAATAAAGGATTAATTTTAGAATTCATTCTTTGAAAGGCTATAACTTAAGATTTACTTAGTCAAATGAGGCCCACGACAACTTGTTTCAAAACTAAAACCATGGAGAATATTTTGAGAGTGGGTACATAACTAGATATGGTCATTAACTATGCCAAAATTATAAGATAAATCATAGTTACGAACTTGAAATAAGAAATAGTTTGAGTCGTTCTTTGGGAATTTTATTTGCCAAAAGCTTATGTTGTTGCAAATTGGTTTGAAGACTACCTTCTTGGGCCATAAATTTTTTTTCAGAGATCAATGGGAAGTACTATTTTCTTTTCATTTAATTTATTTAATTAAATTTTAGTGTGAGAGCTTGTTTTCCCAATTTAGCAATTTCAATTGTGATGTTAAATTGAGATTAGTTTTATTTTTATTTTGATTGGTTTTTCGCAGGAAGTTTGTTGAACAGATTAAACACGAAAAATTGAAGCAATGAAATTGAAACAACAAAGAAGAAAATGGAGGATTTGCAACTCAAAAAATGATGGATTTAAATTGTTTTCAACAACTCTCCTTTTTGGAATTTCTTTTGTAAATTATAAATAAGAATTTGGAGAATGGAGAAAAGGCTCCAAATATGAAACATTAGGGGATATTCTGTGTAAAAAGAGGGTTTTTTGCACTAATGTAGAGGGCATAATTTTGTAAAGAATCAAGTATTATTTGGACCAAATTTAGGGAAATTCAAAGAGATGTATTTCAACTCTAAAAAAATCATGCTATCATGGAATTTTATGAGAACTTTTGTGTTTAAATGGTTTTGATCAATTCTGCAATTTTTGTACACTTTTGTCAGAGATAAAGGTCGATTAATGACTTGCATTTAATTAAAAATTTGATGCAATTATTAATCCAGATACGCATGTGCTTTGAAAGATATATTTTAGTGATGGATCCAATTGCTATCAAGTTAAATAACGAGTTCAAATAGATAGACATGACATAATTGTTACCTATTTAGCAAATTTATGTTAAGTTTATCTTGATTTTAATAATGTTTGTTCTATGAGAACTATTTCCTTATTGCAATCATATCATTAATATTGATATTTTATTTGAATTTGGATGTGTGTGCAACAAAAATATTATAATTATTTATCATATGGTTGTGTGTGCATATTTTCCTGAATAAGAAATAGGTCCTGGAACTATTTCCTTGGCATGGTCGTTCCTTTTTTTATTCCAAATTCAAGTTGGTCCAAACTTCACTACCTTTCTCTTGGTTGGGATCTATATCTTCCCAATAGAGATATATTTATGATTTATTTTATCTTTCTACATCGACCTAGAATAGATTTTCATTTAGAATTAATTAATTTCATTTTAGAGGTCTCCTTATGTAGGAGAAAACTTTAGTGTGGCTTGACTGAGCCCTGGTTTCATCTTAAGGACCAATTTCTTGCAAGAATGCAACAAGAGGGTAATTTTGATTTACTCTTTTGTTGATAAGTAATTGGAAACCTCATAAGTCAATAGGAAGGATGAGGGGGTAACTATACCTAATATAACCAATCTTAACCACCAGTCTAAATGGAAATAGTATAATTTGGGTCTATCACTGGGTGGTATCCCTATTGTTGATTTTGGTCACTTTTTTCCATCAATAAGTACCTATATACATGCCGATCTACCTTTACATATGTACTAATGTTAGCCATCAATGAGGAACATGCATGTGACACAAATACTTCTTCTCCTTGGTATACATAAATATTTAAGCATCACATATCAATCAACATGTAATCATATTCAGTTACTGAGCCTATAAACCCATTCATTACAACATTCTGTAGTTAGTATAAAAGAAAAATAACAGATCAACCATATCATGGATATCAATCAATCATGTAGCACGTGAATGTGAGCCTCTCTAGGTCCAGTGTCTAAAATCGTTGCTCTGATACCACTTTGTAACACACCCCCTCCTAATCCTCACCCAAAAACACTGGTTAAAATGAGTTGGTTACAACGTTGACCCAAGATCCAAGGTGTCATTATGGAAATAGGATAAAAAAATTTCAACCTCATCAAATTACTTAAAAACCTTAGCTAGAAATCACCGTGGAATCCACGTGGCAGTCCTAATAAACCTATCAACATCATTTTTATTGGTTGTATTAGTTGTCGACCCATTCATTGCAAAGGTTTTACATTCAAAAGCACACGTGTATATATATATATATATATATATATATATATATATATATATATATAACCAATCCATTCACACACCATATAATAAAATATGAATTTATGTGATTGATTAACGAATGTCATTTGCTAGTAATATTCCCATTACCTGGGCTCTGTTACCCGACCTTTTCCCCTTGATCTTTCAGAGTTTTCTTTGGGGTTGGCACTCCAGGCTTTCATGCCTTGATTGGTCCACACCTATGTACTATCAATGCTTTTTGATTGGCCCGCGACCCTTGCTCCTGCCATGACAACCCAACCCTATGTCATCTTGGGTGTCTCCTCCAATGCTTCTTTGGATTTCCTTTGGGGAGAGTCTTCATGGATGAGTTTTCCCATGGAACCTCCTGCTATAAACCTCCGCAAATCACTGCATCTTTCATTTCCAACTCCTCCTAGACTCACTTAACCCTGGGTGTTCTCCTTTATGCACGACTTTCTGTGACTTCTGGGATGCCACCCTTCAAGCTTAAATCATCCCAAATTTTTTGTGAGTTGTTGATCTTTTAGTGCTCAATATCAACCATTCTTTTATGTTGAGCCCACTCTTTTTCATTTGTTACGGTTCTATACCGAACATTGGGACTAAGGAAAGGGAGCATAATAATGATAGGCATCCATAATATGCTCCATCCTGTGCACTTTCTCACATTGTAATGAGACGATTTTGGGCTATGATACAAAAAGGGAACCCTGCTACACTCTTGCATAAGTATGCCGAGGCCCTAATGGTTCAATTCAAAGCCTATGTTGTGTAAGTCATGCTAACCATTTTGATGATTTCATCCATGGCTCGATCATGGTGGTTCTCTAAGAGTTTTGACTTGCGTTAGGGTTCAACTCTTTCCCATGGGGTTTTATGAGGCACACAAAGTGATATCCCTCCTGATCTTCCTATGAGAATACCATCTTAGGGTTATTTATGATAGGAATACAAGGCATGGTTCAAGGACTTGTCTATATGGGTCAGGGACTTTCCCATTCAACCTCTTAGATTTCTATAGTTCCTCAGGTCGTCGATGTCATATTAAGCATAGATCAGGCTAGGCTAAATATTGTTTCCTCCGATAAAACATATAAGTGCAACAAACTTATAAAAATAGTAGGCAGAAAGAATATGATGCCAAGAGGGCCACCAAGAAATCAACACCCCACAAAATAATAGGGAACCCCTATTTACAGTCCTATTATAGGCATAAACCATATATACAAGCACGTAATCAACATTATCGCAAGCCTAGAAGCATTTAATTTTCAGACAAGAACCACATAGTTGCATGGTAAAGGCTCATAAACAAAATCATAAAACATTAAATTAATTCTATTATAAATACACATGCAACAATATCATGCAATATATTATAGAGATTTTTCTTTAAATTAACAACAATCAACTCAAAGCATTTTCATTTACAATTTAGAAAAGAAAGGAAACTGAAAATGGGACTTTAATTTTCCACCCAACCTTAGACTTACTTTAGTTAGGATTACTTACAACAATCGCCCAGATCCATGATCTAAGGGGAATTCCTCTTTCAACAGCCTTGCAGAAAGCCTTTTTCAGTAGGGAAATTTTTAAGGATTTAATATTTTTCCTATTTATAGTATTATAGGTGACTATTCTGGTTTAAAAATTCATACGTATATCATGTAGGAAAATATTCAATAAAAAAAATTTAATTGACTATTGAAATCAATAAAGTTTTGGAGAATATCATTCATTTAATAATATATATATGTAAAAACTAGGAATTATTTTAACGAAATTGGGGAATAATTAATTTATTTATTTTTTAGAAAATGTCCAAAAACAAATTCCCATTTGCGAAATTTCTCCCCTAAAATTTTCCCTTTTTTTCAGGACAAAAAGGATGTGAAATTATGATAGTGGGTGGTTTATTAGCTAGTCATGAATAAAATAATACATAGTAATGGTGGTCTATCAACTCATTCAAGCGCTCCAAGAGTGGTTTATCAACCGCCAAAAGGCACCTAGGGTGGTTTATCATTTGTGTTAAGCACTCTAAGAGTGGTTTATCATCCCATAGAAAGCATTATTGGGAATGTGGTTTATAAGCCCTAACAAGAACCCTGAGTAGTTTATCAGCTATGCCAAGCACTCCATGAGTGGTTTATTAACCCACAACAAGCACTCAATCCCATTTCCTCTCACTCTTATGGTCACAATTATTTCTCTCATGGAAATCCCATTCCCTTAGCTTATAGCTTATTATTACATTTCTCATGAGATCCACCAAGAAGAGATCCAGCCCCATATTGTTTTTCATTCTCCTTTTTTTTCCCAGGGGTTTCTTTGTATTCCTATTGGACTCTTCCTCTTCTTTTCTTTTTCATTATTTTCACCTTGAAATTAATTTAAGACGTCAACTAATCCCACATGGGTTCTATTGATGGTGTTGTAAATATGTAAACCAAGGGAATCTCCCTGATATGAAGTCCCAATTAGAGCTCACACTGTTTGGAGTAGCATCCCCAACTAGAAATATGTTCAGTTGTCATAAATGTGATGTTAAAGATGTGGCTTGGTTGTAATTAACACATAGGATGAAATGCACATATCTTTGATATCAACAGGTAAGTAAACTTTACATAATATAGATTGTAATGCATAAGAGGTTCTTTCACACAAAGGGAAATGAGAGTGAGCCTATAGAAGAAAAGTAGTAGTATTGTCCTAAAAGAGATGCACACACATATGAAAGATTTTTTAGTTAGAATATATAATAGTTCACGAGATAATAACAATCATGAAAGCAAATACAACACACATTCAATAAGATATAATAAAGCTAATATAATAGTTCATTTTATTTAGCACGAATGAAATAACATATACCATAAAAATTTAAAGAATAGTGTTACAACATTCATGATACATCCATGAAAGTGTATTAGATCTAAGAGCTTTTGATCATTAAGTGAAAGTTCCAAGTATACAATACAATGATATGACACTAGCCCCAATAGTGGAACTTGAAGATACCACTTGCTTCTCCAAATAATGATACTCACTCCTATGCTAGACTCTACAAGCCAACGCTACAAATATCTAGTTCCAAGCCCCATGCTTGAGTTATGAGGGTTTATTTATAACATGTGAGGTGACCTTTTACCTTCCCTTGTGACCTTTGGGCTCCCTCATGACTCTTGAGATTATTTTTTCTCTATTCTATCTAATTACTCTTCATATTCCTTATTTGACTCTTGGACTTCCACTTACATTTAAATTTTTCAATATTTTCTAAATACAAAATCACATAATACAAAATGTGACTAGAGATTAATAAGACAACACTCTATACATTATGTTTGAGCTTGAGGAAACTCTAGTTCAACAACTTATACTTGTAGATACGATGTAACATAATGGTACCAATCCTTGTATTGTATTGTTATTTCCTCAAGAGTTGATGGAAACTCTTACTTATATTTGTCTATTGCCTCCATTGCATCTAGATAAATAATTTTGGAACCAATTTGAATATTATTCCATAAGAACAACAACTTTATGTTTAACTTGGCAAGTCTGACTACAAACTATTGAGTGTTTTTCCTTATGATCTCCAAATATTATTTAATATCTACCTTCCTTAGATTCCTCAAGAATTCTTTATTTTCCTACCTAAAATTTTTTCTACAAATTCTCCTAGAGAAAGGAATCTTGTGCACCCTGACCAAGGAGTCCAAACTATGGTACAGTCGTTAATATGAAATTATGATGTTGGCCACATAAGTGCAAAGCAATTTGTTTCCTTGTACAAGCATTCTAACCTCATCCCTTTCCAATTCTCCTTCCTTCCTTGTTTTCCTGGCCAACTCTGATGGTGAATATATTTACTTATAACCCCATTCTTGGATCAAATTAATGGTTTCATGAATCACCTTCAAAAATTTCACATTCCCCCATGATCGCTTTTGTATTGCATATAAGGGCACCACCACCTTATGAAGGGTGATTATTTATTCAATATAGTTTTCTCACAGTGTCACCCAATGATTGAATTTCCTCACCTAAATATGCATGCAACACCCTCAGGTGAGAATAAGTGGAAGACAACCTTTGGTTCTCTACTAGGATATGATCAATTTGTTTCCTTACAAAAGCTAAATCTTTTTCCAATTACTTATTTTCTTCCGTTAAGAAATTTGTATATACTTTTGTAGCTTGTGTAAAGGATAAGTTTGACGTTTCGAATGTATTTAGATTATTCTTAGTTTTAAGAAAAATCACCCTCTTTGTATGAATGGAAATAGAATGGACCAGGTCATTAGCAAAATATTTCCTCCTTTCCTACACTATTATGTTCTTTAACTGATCAAAAGGGAGGTTGGAAATATCCATGACCATATCATCATATGGAGTAGATATTCCCATCTCAGTGAATGGGATTCAGCGACCAGTAAGAGGAGGTGAAGGATGATTGTTGGATTTTTCTACAATGGGCACAATGTTGGCCTCTTGGTTATCCTCCTTCTATTCAAGCTCCATGTCTTGGGCCTATATTTTCTCCTCTATTTCCCTTACAAATTCCTAATCCTACATTTTCCTTCTTTCTTCATCAACCAATTGTTTATTTTTTCTTCCTCAAACTGTTTTTGTCTTGCTTCTTCTTCTTCCTTATTTCCCAATTCTTCTTGCTCCTATATGTATTATATTTATTTCCTTTCTCATCCCTCCTTCTGTACCCATTCATCTTATTCCTTTCATTCCTCCTCCTGTCTCTTTTCTTCTTCCTAATGGTTCTCATTTAATTCTTCAGATTGATTTCTCCTTTTTTCAATTGCAATGACCACTCTCAGAATAACATGATATGCTTTGAACTTTTGGCTCCACTCTGCTACAGGATTATGCACAACTTTCCTCTTGTACTTAGCAATGGTGATTGGAGTGGGAACTTCTTGTTGATTCATTTCGTAGAAATCATTCTGCTCATAAACTGCATTGCAAGGCCCTGCCTCACTTCCTTGTGCAAGTAGTCAGGAAGCATATTAACAATTCTTTATCTTGTCTTCCTCTTTTTGAAAATAAGACTCATAAGCCCAGGAAAACTGTAACTTGGCACAATATCTTTTACATACTTCCTTGGGATCATATTTGTGAAAGATCATCTCATTGAACTTAAGGTGAGTAAGTTATTCAACTTTTTAGTCTGCAACCTTTAAGCTTTTGAGCTCATAGGATCCCACCTGTAGAGGGAAGGAAGGCCAAGGTGCCTTCTTATTATTCTGCAATAATTGAGATAGATATGTGCTAAGATGATAAAAAACCTCTTTAATGAATACCTTATCGGTCACATATCTTGGAAAAAGATGTGGAGGCTTCTTAGAACTAAACACTATGATGTATTGTCCCTGAGGTGAGGCATTCCTAGCCTCGTGGAACATGCAAGGAGCTTCTTGTTGAAATATCATTTGATATAAAACTGTGAAGAACTGCTCAACAAGTTTCTCATATATCCCTATGTAATTGTATTCTGATAATACTTTGCAATACACATTGATAGGGAGCTCCCTCGGGATCGACCTCCATTCTAGACATTCACGGTGAACAAAAATACCATACAGTAAGTAGGAAGACATATAAAAATTTGGTTTCTTTCCCTTAGGCAGTTATTTTGCCTCGTGCAAATTAACCCTTAACTGTTGGGATAACATATGTGACCAACTGAATACTTTAATTTTTGTGACAAGCGAATACAACATTAAGATCCACCCTTTGACAAAGGATTCAATATCCTTTTGTTCATAGATATTGTAACACATAGCCATCAAGTATTGGTAAATTGTTCTAAGATACTCAACTATCAGGATTTTGGAAAAACATATCTAGTACTCACCACCATGACTTGATCACTTTGTTGGTGTCCAGATAACTCCAAGTTGCATAAAATTGATAATAAAAGTGTTTCTAAGGCTTGGGAAAGTTGTAATATAAATTAAATTCATGTGGCTGGTATGCAACAAGTTGTTTCCCATTCACACTATTGAGCACCATGTTTTTAGTGTCTAGACCCCACAATATCTACCTAATGACATTGACATAAGGAACCACTTGATAGATGCATGAAACTTTGTGGAACACACGTGGAACATTGACTTTTGAATATTCTCATAGACTTCCCTATCTTCCAAATATTTTGTGAACTCCTTTTTATTGAATACATCCTTGGTAGTGATCCATGTGAAAGTAGAGTCTTTGTCGATAAAGCATTGGGTGTCTAATAATATAGGAACTCATGTCAAGGTACTGCCAATGGCATATTTAGTACTTCTTTCAATGACCTCCTTACATGGTCCCTTCTTTGGAGGCATGGTTTTATTGGAATATGAAAGAATGATTGTATCTACAATACCTAGTGAAGAAGATGCACTCATGGAAACTACAAGTCATTTTCACAAGAGATCAATGGATATAACAATTTACAAGTATAATAATACCACTAAGAAGAGGGATTGTGCAATGTTGGAGCACAAGTGAGGCAGAATGACCTCACTGGTCACTGGAAATGTGCACTATGTAGTATCGCAGGAATAATTGTGCAATTCTTGATTGCAAGGGATCTTGCTTGAGGATTGGATTTGTGAAATGCACAATTATTTTTGGAGAGAGGGACCCAGATTATGCAGTACATAGTTGCAAGGGAAAATAAGGCAATACGTAGTTGTGGGACCCATTGATTGTGTAGTGCGTAGTTGCAGATGGCAAGAGGGAGTTATTGCTGGAATAAATTGCACAATGCATAGTTCTAAAGGGAACAAGACTCTGGAAGTTGCGCAATTTCTTGACAAAAGGCAAAGCTCTAAATTTGTTGTGGATTGGCCCGATATTCATACAAAAAATTTACTCACTTCAAGAAAAAAATATAGTCAAATAAAAATGGAATGCATGCATATATACACGCAACAACAATAATTATCGGTAGGCGAATATACAAGGAATGTGATGCGACACTTGAAAAGAAAATCAAAAGAATGAAATGATAGTTGTAGAAGCTAATAATAGAAAAAATGACACTTTTTATAAGAAAATAAGGACACAATGAAATTTGCAAAAGAAAAAGCAGCAAAAAAAAACAATTGAGAAACTTACCTGGAAAAGTAGCACAAATGGAATTCAAAGCTCCTTGTGCTTGTGAGAATGAGAAGAGCTCTAAAGAAAAGTGTGAGAATGAGCTCTCAGAGAGATTTATTATATATATGAGCACCCATGATATTAGGGTTAGGGTTTTAGGTGCGCATGCCTAAAATCAAGGAGCCGCTCCTAGATGATTGACACATTTCAGATGATCAAATTACAAACACATGCCTATTGTCCTTGCCATAACACCCTCCAAAATTTCACTACATTCAAATTTTGGAGCCTAATTCATGGTCACATCATGTGTCACCTTTTTCATCAAGTGTATTTTTATATTACTTCATATGTCGTAAGTGTTCTTGAGTCTTCTCAAGTGTCGTTGCATCAATTAGAACATATTTATATGTGCTTGATTATCATAACACCTTTCTTTTTGGAAAACAAAATTTTTGGGTCACAATCGCACACACTTCATTGTTTATAGTTGGGGAATGTGTAGAAATGGAATTTTCATGAATATTCATTGTTGGTTTGTCTAAGTTTTATTGATGAGTTAGTATGTGTCGCCCATATTTTTGTGTCTAGAACTCCCCTCAATCAATCATCCATAATTAGACAAATTTAGGTTTCAAATGAGCTCATTAAGGACAAGATCACATGAGCACACTCTGAAGCCTTGATGGGAGATCCTTCCTTTCTTAGAAGTGTTCCCTATTCCCTCCCACAAATTTGGGCACACTACAAAATCATGAAGCCCCTTCCCTACTCTAAACTGCGCCCTCAATTCACCAAATCTTCCTTGAGCGCACTCCTTTGACCTGACGAAGTGCACCCTCCTTCATCACATTGGCTCATTCTGAAGACCCAAAGCATATCCTTTCAGCCTTACCCTATGCACCATGTGCCCTCTTAACTGAATAAGCACACTGCCACACCCTGAAGGAATGAAGCCCCAACCTTTAGCCTTTAAGAGTGCACCCTACACCCTTCATGAGGCATCCTAGGCACATGAGAACACCCCAAAGACACGAAGCCTCAACCTTCAACCTTCGGGAGTGTGCCCTGCACCCTCCCTCTCACCCTTGGATGCATATTGCACTTGGGAAGCCTAAAGTCTTCCCCTTCGTCCTTTGGACTTATGACATGTACCCTCCCTTGATTTCCTTCTTCCTTAGGGTGCATGAGCACATCCCGAAGCCTCAAAGCTCCTCCTCCATCCTCTAGCCTTTCAAAGTGCACCTTTGCGCCCTAAATCTCTGTTGAAAATTTTAAGCGCACCAAAAGGCCATGAATAAGAAAATATACACAAAACATGGTAGAGTAGGATTATTTTAGATTGATAGTTTCTCGTCATGAGTGATTGAAGAAACAAGTACTCCAGGAACCCCATGGAAAGTGCACATAAGGAATATTGAGGCATAGGGGATGAACAAAGGAAGTGTAAGAAGAACCAAGAATACACTTGAACCGTGATGATCAAGGCATCATGAAGACTTAGACGTTTGAAGACCCTTCAGAGGGTGGAAGCACCATGAGCATATGATGATAAAGAACAAGAACACTGGAAGCCATGCCATTGCTAAAGCAGATCCATGTCATCAATCATTGTCATGTTCCAGTCTTCCATGATAGTGACATGTCTAGTTTCATCATATGGCGACGTGGAAGACAAATATGTATCATTGTAAATCATTGTATAAGAAAAATAAGTAGAAGTCTAAGACTCATGTGTGAACTTAAGAGTCACGGAAGTCCAAAGGACATGTAATACCAAAATCCATATGTTATTCCAAAATTCATTTGGAACTTCAAAGGTTGTAGAAGTCCAAAGGTCACAAGAAGTTAGAAAGTCAAGAGTCATGAGGATATGAAAGGTAAATCCTCAAGTTATAAATAGGTCATCATTTCTCATTTAAAGGAATTTTAGCCTTGGCTCCTCCCATAAGGCATAAAAGAGATAAGATAGTACCTTTAGGGAGCAAGTAGTGGCTCCAACGCTCCACTATTGGAGCAAGTGATGTTCATTGTATTCTTGCATATTAGGAATTTTACTTAATAATTGAAGCCTGGTGGCCAACACTTTTCATACATGGATTATGAATGTTTATAAGGTTATTATGTGAATGTTTATGGTTCATGTTTTCTTTCACCAGTACTAAGATAGTTGATCTATTTCAATTATTTTAGTGCTTATCTTATTGAGAACGTGTTGTAATGTTTGAAATGATCATCACGTCTTCGTGGACTATTCTGTTGGATGTTTGATGAAACATTCATGTTCATGTGTATTACCTATCTTTTAGAGACTCACTTTCTCTCATCTTTATGGTAGAAGAACCTTGATGCACTTGCAACCGAACATTCACTAGGCACACTAGCTTGATTTTCGAAGGCACACGTGTGATTCTCTCTCTTGTTGAGAGCTAAAGCCAAGGAATATATTTAAGTAAATGGTAGTAGGGCCGTAATTCAGATGGGGATCCTATCCCAAACGGTTTGAGATCTAGTTGGGAGTGCATATCAAGGAGGCCCCCTTGAATGTTGGCAGGTCCAACACTGACAACATTTATGGCGTTAGAAGGAGGGAAACCAAATTTTTATGGCTGATAACTCCAACCACCCACATTATACTTCCTCTAAACAAGGAAAACAAAATCCCAAAACTTCTCCAAATCATATTCCTAAATCTTGGGGATCTTATCAGGTCGTCCCAAAACAAAGTTGTGATATTTCTTACGAACACATCTAGGAAATTCGATCCATAACCTTTAAGTTCGCAAAATCTATTAGATTGATTCTTGGAGCACATAACCTTCTGTATTTTCCAAAAAGGAAAGAAGAAAATCCTACCAGGTTATGGTTTCTACAATTTAATATTTATTCTTTGCTACCCTCGAAGAGTTGGAATAACCTGCAGAAAAAACATAAAAATTAGAGAAACCTTTTTCTTTTAACAAGGGTGACAAGGACAACATTATGCTCTCAGACACCAATTTCTACAGGTTAGGTAGACATGAAGAAGAGGAAGAAGATCCCTCATATTCTGAATAACAGGAGGAGGATACAAATGAATACATGGCCGAATGAGATATGTATTAGGTGACTCAGGGTCCACTTTCCCTTCTCGGTATTTTACATAAGATGCCAAGACACCCGGAAATTTTTTTAACAAAATATGACCTTGATAAGGCACTCAAAGCGGGAGACCATTTGGATAATTTCTATATACACCTGAAACCACTTGAGGTACATTATGAATATGTTTCATGTATAGTTTTTCCTTGTACCTTAGATGGAAGAGAAATAGCTAGGTACCATATTCTTCTTGTGAATTCAATTTAAAATTGAAGGGGGTTTAAAAAGTTGTTCCTTCAAAATTTCACGGATGAAAAAAACCCCAACCATGTTATTAAAAGAGTTAGGGAATATAAATATGGGGGGAAAAGAAAAGGTGAAGGAATTTAATCATAGGTTCAATCATATATCGAACCAATTCCCCCCATATACAACTCCTCATGCCTCCATCCCAATTGATTACTACTTTTGCCTTGCCAGTAAGCATGCCACAATCTGTAAAGAGAAAAACAAAAGAAAATTTGGCTCAGAATTTCGAAGAAGCCATTGTTGTTGAGAAGGAATTGCATTCAATCAAAGTCATCATTGATGATGAATCATCCAAAGAATCCAAGGAGACATGCAAAAGGTCTCAGACCTCTTCAAGCAAGGCCAAGGATAAATAGGATACTAATATAGAAATCTTGATCCATACTATCAATAATATGTACAATGAATTGGTAGAACTAAAACAAAGGACAATCGAGACCATTGTCAGCAAAAAACCCCTGAAGCTCAAATTCTTGAAGAAGTTTAATAACAATAACAACAATAGTCATTCGGACAAGTCTACACTGAGCTCAAATTCCATGTTGAATGTTGAAAGTATGGGCATGGACCAATAATTTTCTTTTCACCAAGAATATCATTTAGAAAATACATTCCCACAATGGAATCACAACATGAATTCTTTGACTACACATATCATTGAATCAATACTTTCAGATGAGGAGACTAAACAAACAGAATAAAAGGAAGAATCAGAGGCAGCTGAAGGTACTGCAAGTGTCAGACATGTATTCAATGCCTTCGGTTGTGTTTTCAACACTAAAAATAAAAAAATCGAAGAACCACCACTGAATGAGGCCCCGACTCAGAAGAAAAATAATTGATATAAACTAAGAATTCAAGGGCATGTTCCTGAACAAGAGATAATGAGGAAAATTTTGAAAGAAAATCTGTTAAGAAAACTTAATACACGCATCATCCAAGCTCCAAACAAGTCTGGAGATACTACCACAACAAATAGTAATTACACCAACAACAAAAGTAAGAACATCACTCTAGAATTTCCAAACACAATCACTCATCTATACACTTCGCAATGCCCACGATGCTCGACTACAACATAATCGAGGATATGAAGAAATTATGCGCAAATATTTCAATCTTCGACCTCACAATAATATCAGGGCAACATAAACTACTTATCTGAGCCCTTGATCATATCTCATCAGAAGGTAATTATTTTTCTTCCCATAAGGTATCTGGTAAGCCTTCTAGTCCCTTGGAGTCAGTTGTTAACGCTGCAACATTAGAAGCTAATACTCTTAGGCCACTATTTCTATTAACTTTCAAAATGTTCAATTATAATGTTCACAATTTCTTCATGGATTCTGATGCATTCATAAATGTAATCCCATTATGTGTTGCAAATAAAATAAATTCCAAATAGGATAAAACCAATGCATAGACTATTCAGTTGGATAGATATTTGGTTCAAGCTATTGGCGAACTTAGAAATGTGCTTATCATAAACCATGTGCTTATCGAGTTCACCAATGTATAAATATCATAATTGTGGACATACTATAAGCATATGTTTTACTTCTTAGTAGAAACTAGTTAAGCAAACTACAAGGGTATTTTGCAATTGACTGGTCACATATGTGGCTTCCGTACAAATGAAAGAACAATCAGATCCAGGTGGAAACAAAACCTTACATTAAATACATTGTTACATCCTTTAAAGGGAAAAATGAGTCGGTTTCTTTCGCTGATTTAATTTTTGGTAATTTATTTTTGGAAATGGATCTTGGGTGGTATCTGACACAGACATCACTGATCCCACTAGATACACAGTTGCATCTCCTTCCTTGCTCTTCGGCTAGTGGAAATGACTTATGTAATATATATGTACATAACATCACTAGTAACAGTAGTAGTAACTGTACATGAAATATCTTGGTATCTTGTAAATTTTGGACTCTTTACTTTGATGGTTCTAAGACATAGGATGATTCCAGAGCTGGTTGGGTCCTGACATATCCAAAAAACAAGAAACACATACTTTTATGCCATCTAGATTTTGAATGCACTAATAACACTGTAGAATATGAAGCACTCATACTTGGATTAAAGAAAGCTATATACATGAAGGTATAATTTCTGAAGGTAATCGATGACTCAGAGGTAGTCACTCATCAAGTACGAGATACTATACATTATGTTTCACCTCATCTCAAAAGCTACCAACAGGAGGTATGGAATTTAAAATCATTTTAAATATTTCAATATTTTTTGTGTTCCAAGAGTTAGAAACACAACAATAGATACATTATCAAATGTTGTTAATAGGATGTCACCAATGAAAATGACTTTTTTCTATTGAAATTATGTATCAACCATATTTACTTGACAATGTCATTGACTTACACATTTTCAATGGCGACCAAAAAATTCTACACTTTATGGCGAATGTAAATGTGTTCAAAGACACCGCCATAAAGGAGAATGAGCCCAAGCAGGCTTTGAAGGAACCATCTCATGCATCGAAAGGAAACACTATGCCAAAATTTGTGATGTCCTTGGAGAAATGATATGACTTGCAGAACTAGTTTAGAGGGCCATAAAACATAAAGACTTACAATTCAAAGTTGACATCCAAACAAGTCAATTTGGGAACCCCACAAGATCCAAAGTATGTCAATCTCAGTAACTTTTTTTTCCCTGCAAGAGTGGCAAGCATTTATTAATTTATTCAAGAAGTATAGGGATGTGTTCACTTAGAAATACAATGATTTATAGACTTATTGTTTTACGGAAATACAAACCTATGGATAAGTATGCTTTCCTTAAGTGGGTGGTTCACTTAGAACAACATAAAGAAAGATATTTGATCATTTCCTTAAAGTGGATAGATAAAGGGAGAGAAGCCTAATTGTAATATGTTCGCTTTCCCTCTCATCCCTTTATCGCTTTCGTCACTCTCAATCCAGCTTAACTTGCTTGATTGATACCTGCCATGGCAAACAGAAGACAGAAAACAACATAAAGGAAATATGATCTGTTCTAGTTAAGCAAATTGAATCAATTAAACTCATTAATACACATATGACATCATTGACACGTGCATTAGGAAAGGAACAAATGTATTCAATATGAAGTAGAAGGAAGAGTACAACCAGTTGATCGATTCGTTGTCACTCATCCAAATTGAGTCCCATCCTCATCACATCTAGCATTAATAATCCAGTAGCATCGCAGTACATGCAAAACACCTTCAAGAGCTGATATCTCACCAGCGTAACTCTACTTAACACAAATTATTTCTCTCTTGTGCACTATGTTCAGTGCTCTATTTATAAGTAAATGAAGGTAGTTTGAAATAAATGAATTGTTGAATGGATTTCTGAAAAATGGATGAAGAGGTTTCCTTTTTCATGGGAATAGGAGGATAAGAGGTTTAATGACTTCATGGGTTCCAAATTCGAGGCTATCAGATAAGGTGAGAGCTAGAAAAACTTCTAGAAGTCAGTAGAAGTTGGGGAGATTCCCAGAATCCAATGAAAAATTTTCTCCCATTCAACCAACGCACTCCAAAGTGGGTCTAGATCCTCTACAACGTAGCCTTGCATGGGAGTAGATGATCTACAAAGTAGTTACAACTTTCTAGGGGTGCGTTGATGGATTGATAGGGAACTTCAATTGGAATATAAGAAGTGAAACTTTCATGAAGGAATACCATCAATGTGATGACTTGTTTAGGGCATGTAGCAACCAATTTAGAGTATGATAGACCTTAATGAATACTGATCTGTGTTTTGGGATGATGCCCAAATCGACTTGTAACAGTTGCCCCCTAAAGCATGAAGTCAAAAATGATAATGTTGAGTGATTTTCTTTACTGAAGTGTACGATGACCTGCATCAATTACAATACATTACATCATGATATATGTTCATCTTGTACATGAATTGATGAGGGAGGCATATCCCATACTCATCGCATAAACTATCATAACATCAAAAATTCATCTACAGATATAGACCCATGATAGGATGACTATCTGAATAATTACCATCGTACGGATGATTTGGTACTACTCTTGAAATCATAGCTCGGATGGATGAAACTACATCCGAGGTCTTCTATCTCGTTCACTCGATCGCTTGAAGTATGAGTCTAACCATGAAAATATATGATCTGATGTCTAACATGGGAAGACACCATTTGATTACCAGCCAATGATGTGATTTGTTAATAGACACGAGAGAAACCACCGTTGATGATAATGGATCTCAAGGTACTACAGTACATTCTGTATGGTGGGAATAGATGATTTGATGTTGAACACCATACAAAGTCTTTTGGTCGAAGGCCTGTGATGTCAACCTATCGTCTGAAGTGAGAAAACTGTCATTTATGTATTCAAGCTCCAAGGTACTGAAAGGATGTTTCTAATTCAACTTGCTAGATGATTAGCTGATGTCGACAAAAAGCGACTCGTCGCAGCAGGGCATTGATGCTTCCCTCATCAACGACACGAAACAGGAGTAATGATTTGGGAGATAGAATGTGACTGATGAAGCAATGCTAGGGATGGAAACCATGAAATGAAGGTTTATGAGTATTGCAAAGGATGAGGAATAACTAAGTGACTTCTCTTGAACATATCAGCAACACTAAATGAATTGGTAACATTTGACCCAAAACCAAAGTGATGGATGGTATGATAGACCGTCAAGTAGATTATCCAACCCAAAAATCACAGATATGAAGTGAATAAGTGTCATTTTCAAGAGCGACTTGCTACCATAAAGTGTTTTATCCCTTTCCAATTTTCCCCAATCGTTGTTGACCAACACCTCTTTATTTTTTAACAATATTGAGGAGGATAACATATGCTTGATGTATAACTCCACCCTATGGGTGAATCCATCGCTATTTGATGCTTTAACAATTCTAGTGAAGGTGAAACTTGATCTTGTCATGATGGACAAGCCCATCTATATTTGATGCTTTAACGAGTCTAACGACAATGAGAACTCAGTCCTTTTTCATATTTAGAGAGTTTGAAAAAGGGACTAAAAGAAAAATCCACAAGTTCTTTTTCGTATAATAGTCCCTCAAATCTGAAAAAGTGTAAAATAATATCTGAGAGAACCTCCTACCCATGTTTGACTAGGGTTTTCCTTTTTCGTAATCATAATCTATCTCTATCCGGAAAAGGGTTAAACTTATACTGAGTAGACGCCATTTCAATTCCTTTAACGAGCTCGAAAGGACAAGCACTAGACAATATTTTCATATTTTGAGAGTCTAAAAAGAGCTGAAAGAGAACTCTAGGGGGGTTCCTTTTTCGCATTTAACAAAGCTCGAAAAAGAGATAAAAGTGTACTTTGAATTCTTTTTTCATGTTTAACAAAGCTCTAAAAAGGGAATAAATTATGCTTTGAATTCCTTTTTCATGTTTAACAAATCCTGAAAAGAGATAAAACTGTTCTTTGTGGTCAATATCGCATTTCAAGATCATGCACGACTAACTCACTATAATCAGCTGCAAAAGTTCTCAAAGAAACATCAAATGGATTAACAATACCTATTTAAAATCTTAAAAATGGGTAAAAACCCATAGTCATTTCATTAAATATGCATAAATTAATCAAAAAGACTATTAAATTAAGAAATTACAAAGTCATTTTTACCATTTCACCTTTACTAGTTGGATTTTAGTGCTCTGAGCTTGTTTTTTCCCTTGAACTTCAACAACTGATTGCGACAGATTCTATGGATCATTTCTCGTGCCGTCCAGACTAGTTAGAATATCTTACCGCCCTCTTTCTATTGAATGCATTATTTTTCAATTTCATGCACATTTTTTAGGTTTTTGGGGCCCCCTGAGGGTAAATATACAATGCCCTAGGGCCAACACACTCTTGAATGTCAAAAAGTGCATTGCAGAGAGGCTGGAAAAAGGCCCAATTCCTCTCTAACTCTCTGTCTCTCACTCAGGGGTGCGTTGGGCACAATTCAGAAAGTTGTATCTTTGTTTATGCCAAAAATTTTCACAGTTTTTTGCATGAAATGGATCCATTAGGGGAATTTTGAGGTCTAAAATGGGCCTCCTAAGGAAATTATAAAATAATAGTGGAAAAAATCTAATAAGATTTGATGACATCATCAAATTTTAGAGGGAAAAATGAAAAAACTACTTTTTCAATTAATATTTTCAACTTATCTCCGAAATTTTTTACTCAAATTTCGAGCGGGAGTACTCGTTGGATGCAGAATTTAATTCCCCATCCAAGGAGTACCCATGTTGCATACTTTCGATCGGTCCTACTACACGAAAAATGAGAAATCCATAAAAAAAACGTGATTACAATCACGTTTTTTTATGTATTTCTCATTTTTCGTGTAGAAGAGTTCATCAAAAGTATGCAACATGGGTACTCCTTGGATGAGGAATTAAATTCCGCATCCAACGAGTACTCCCACTCGAAATTTGAGTAAAAAATTTGGGAGATAAGTTTAAAATACGAGTTGAAAAAGTAGTTTTATTATTTTATTATTTTTTAATATTTTTACTTTTTTACTCCAAAAATGGTGAATCATCCATTATGGATGACATCATCATCTTGAATCCTATTGGTTGTTATAAATTTTATTTTTGTTGTACATTTTTCTTATGAGGCCCATTTTAGACCTCAAAATTCCCCTAATGCTAACTTAGCCTATGGTGTGATTTTAGACTTTCATCGGATGAGAATGTCAATTATATGGCGAGAAAGAGGAAACGAACAACATGATATGGTTGCCCTAAATGATCCTGGCACTGTGAGAGCCCTCAGAGACTGTGGGTTGTTGAAGTACTTCTGATTGTGAGGGATGAGGCAACACATGGAACTATTGCAGTTCTTGATGTGTTCTTGGGACTCAAAAATACATGATTTTCACATTGGGGACAAATCACTCCCAATATTGGTCGATGAAATTTACTTTCTCATAGGTTTGTCGAGATGCGGTGCCCCCATTTCCCTTGCGGGATCTGCGTGTGGCGTTGAAACGATGAAGGACTACATTTGACAGTTTTGTCGACCAAAAATTGAGCCTTGTAAAGATGGAAAGATAAATATAGAAGATATGCATGATATGCCTTTGCATACTCTCCTATTCACTATTGCAAAACTAGTTGGCAGTGTGACACTACATGTCACGAAAATATCATACATGCAGTATGCACTTGAGTGTCTTGAGCCAACCATGTTCAACTGGGTTGTAGCAGTACTCCTTCAGATGAAAGAACAATTAACCAAGGTAAAAAGTGGTAAGACCAAAAATTTTAGTTATGGGTCAATTTTGATCACTTTTGTTTTGGTGCGAATTCCATTGATGCAGCCACAACATGTGACGTTGGGATTAGTTGGTCTGAGAGTTCCACGAATACAGTGGTGGGTCGAGCTGATGGCAATACATGATGGTCAGTCATCAATATCATTTTCCATTACATTCTTCAGTTGGCTTCAAAGACATAATATCTTGATCAAGGAGCATCCATATACAGGGATGGATTTCCGTGGAGATCTGGATTTGATTTTACTAGTCGAAGCTCAATGGGGTGCTATAAGAAAAATGTTGACCATGTATTTTAATTTTTTGGGGTTTTTTACATATTTTCTTATTTTTGATGTTTTCAAGACTAAACTAAATATGTTTAATGTATGCAGATGTAGGTATCGTCCGACCAATGATTCGTGCACAATAGGTAGAGGAACCAACATAGAGGACTTTCAGAAGAGCAATCCTACAGGATTTGGATTTAGCTGAGACTCTTGTTGACTTGTAGCAGCATATGGAGGGATTGAATCTTGGGATACCAGATGTCTAGATTGAGGAGTTACCTATGAGGTTGTAGTGCCATACCACTGGTGTGCCCAGTCATTGGATGAGGCTGTTGCGCATGATATCCCAAGCAATGACCTGCTATCATGAGCATCACTAGGTTTACTTCGATTATGCTATGTATGTATACATTTTGAGTTCAGATGACCAACATGTCTTGGACACAATTTTGTAAAAAAATTGATATAAATATCTTTTAATTTCATCGTTTTTCTATGATTATGTGCAATCCTATTCAATTGTATGATGTGAATTGAAAATTTATCTTTACATATGTTGCAAATGTCTATTTAACACACAATTCGCTAGTGAATCAACCAGAGTGTTAAAGTTTATGGAAATATGTTGATATTGAATGTAATAAAAATGTCTTTCCAAAATACGAACTCTAAGGAAAATGTGATGAATTTCTGGATTTCGGATAGTATAGACACCAGTAAGCTATAGTATGACAAGTTGTGAGTCCATATTGATGATGATGCGGCAAATGCCAAGTGAAATGGCATCATAGAGTAGTTCAATCAACTCGATATACTCAACGATAATGTTGGTCGATCAAATGATACAAATCCCTTGGAAGCTCGCTAACTCGCCACTTTGAGCAAATATGACCTATGCTGCAGAGGATAAATTATGAGTACCACGACTAGCACCATCGCCATATCCAACAAATGGTTTCGAATATTCTGAGATATGAAAAAAATGCAAAGTGGATTACTAACCACATGAAAAATCTAAAAGGCACACTACTACACACACAAAATCAAATCATATAATACAATGTTTACTACACAAAATCCGGCATAGTAACGTTTAAGATGCAACCCATTTCGAGGCTGTGACAATGGAATATCATCCTAATCTACCAACTCAGAGGCACCCTTCACCAAAATTCTTTTAACAATGTACAGGTCATGCCATAATGGTTCAAATTTCCTTGTTCCTATCTTATCAGCTTCCTGATCATAAAGAAAGACCAGGTCTCCTTCCGAGAAGGTGTGAGGCTTGACATTGTGGTCACATTGCGCCTTGATTCATCTCTTATATGCTTCGTTGGCCAATGCGGCTTCATGGCACTTTTCATCTAGATGGATGAGATCTAAAAGACATGCCTCTTCTTCAGAAGTGTCAGGTAGAGGTCAGTCACGAGTTTCAACGATGGTATTTCACATTGTATCGGTAAGTGTTGGTTTGAGGGTTCCTAACCCAGGTTCAGAGTTGAGGTTAACCAAAAAAACCCTCTTAATACCCTTTCGGAAGTAACTTGCTTGCGCACCGAATGAGAATTAACTAATGTGGGTGACCTTAGATCTAAAACAACCATGAACAGACTTCCGCAACAGAGGCTTTAACTAGAAAACCCTAACCAGGCAGATTTAAGTCACTTATACATAATAACTTGCACGCATGCTAAATCAAAGTCTGAAATCTATGTAATAACCCTTAACACATATTATTAGAGTCTAAAAGTACTAGATCCATTTAGTAGTCATTAATCTAAATCCAAAAACAGTTGCGCAATCGATCTGAATACAGATAACACAGTGATTAGAAATAACATGAAGAAACATTCATACAGAAAATTAAAGATGAATTTCATACTCAGTTATCATTCAAATCAATTTCTTATTCATTAACAGTTCAGATCCTCTTTACAAAACCTTCAGTTCACCCATGCACATAGCCAGCGGGGTCCGCACACAGCAGGACTAAGGTCTCTGTGCACACAGCTAGCAGGAGCCTTTTTATCGAGACAAATCTGCTAGAATATCAAACTACAATTAGATCTCTATCATCAATAATCTTACTATCTCTCTATCGACTCGATGTAGATTCCTATTTATACTTTTAGCCTGCACTCATCTAAGGTCTGTAAACTATGGTTTGCGGCCCCTGGTTCTACCCTTTTGACCCATTACAACTCATGAGGAGCTTTGACCCGCCCCAAAGCCCCTTGAATTGTGTTTTGCATATGACTAAAATTTACAAAATATTTACAATAACATATCAAAAACGCATCAAACTTCGGCCCTAGGAGACCCCGCTCCAATAGGCCCCCAACACAATATTGTGACTCATCCCGAGTCATAGTGGCACTGGGTTCTTCATCTTATTCTACAATATTCAATGGCAATAGCAAAAGGGTGCCAAGACTCCTGCACTCTAATCTGCTACATTCTGCGTGGTATCGACAAGCTTCTGTGATGTCGGCCCTTCTACGGCTAGGTTGACACTCTGCAGGGTTTGATTTAGACTCTTAACTGTGGAATCCAGATCTTGAGACAACTTCATTGCCTCGTCCACCCATGGCTTCATGTGCTTAGTGACAATTTTCTTCTTTCGGCAGAGCTCCTCGACTTCATCTCGTAGAACTTGGCTGGTCTACAGGTGGGCCATGTGTTGAGCAGGAATGAAATTGGGCAAGGCTTCCTGTAGATCGTCGAACACCGGGTCCTTAACGCGCAACTCTTGATTGATCTTCTTGACGAGTGGATCTGTTTGCACAAAGGTCCATAGTCCCATGGATGTCTCAAGTAGTGCTAAGCCTTTTTTGATGTTAGCTGAAATATTTGCGGAGGCTTCTTTTACTAATGCAGCTCGTTGTGCGCGCACCTCTGGGGGAGTCTCGGGTTGCAGCTTAGCCTACAATGCTACAATTTTTTTCTCAAACTATGCTTTTACTCTCTAAATTTCTATTCAAGAATAATTTAATGTGGCAACTAGGATTTTGATCTTTACTTGTGGTGCGGCAGATGGTGCGGCAGATGTTGGGATGACCACTTCAGGAAGATCACCACATAGTCTGTGAATTAAATTTTTCAATTCCGCATGCTATGCCACAACCGCCTATTGCATTGTGTGTGCCTAGAGCGACTCATCTATCTTTGTTGCAACTATATATTCTGCTTCACTCAAGTACTATTGCACGCACGCCTCTGTGAACTGCAGCTCGTCAGAAATAAATTTCTAGAGAGCGTGTAGCTTTTGTAGAAATTTGCTGAATAATGATTAATTATCCACCGAGACTATCCTGGTCACATACTATTTGAACTTCATACACAACGCATAATCTCTTCCACTCAACCAACTCAGATCATCACACATGCGGAAATAAAATCAAGCGATAACACATCAAATCATCATACACATTAACACAGTATGTATGGGGAAAGATTATAGCTGAAAACCCCGCAGCTATTGTGTATATTATAATGGAGAAATCATGTAACAAACTCAGTACAATACTCCTCACAAGTACTCATTACTTTCTCATGAAGTTACACACAATCTAGCTCAGTTTTGAACAGGTTACTGGTTCAAAACTCGCCACGAATTGCCTTGCCTCTATTGCATGTTTCAATGCTATGGGATGGCCTCTTTATATAGATAAACCACCAGCCTGAACTGCGCAATCCTCATGGGCTTACTCCTCCTATCTGTGTGTTGCAAATAGCAACAGTATAGTCACAACTGATAGCTAGCTCCACCCTTTCATCTACCTCTTTCACTGGTCTCCACTGAACTGGTCTTGCACTGTAGTGAATTGATGTGTTCTTGAGTTGAATAATGAGTTACTAATTAATGAATTGAATAATATTTAATTCACTCCACTCATAACTAATTGATTAGCTAATTAAACTAATCTCAACTAGTTCAACTAAAATAAACAGAACACAACTCCACTATATGTCTCATTAACTCCTCCAAACTTCTGCCACTGAAGTCCAACTGAAGTCAACCATGCATGATGCCATAAAACCCTTGGGAACCACATGATTCCTCTATCAGATGCATGAGCCACTTCTATAGCTCGAACTGAAGTGCTCCAAGAGAGTAAACTGTTGTTTATAGTCTAAATATTATTAAGGGTAAATAATATTTGACTTCCCTGTTTTAAGGAGAGGCAGTCTAAAAATAGACTTCGACCTCTTTGACCTCAAAAATAGAGTCACATCTATTTTTACCAACATGACACATACTTCAAGAATCTCAAACTGGAATCCCCGAAGCATGCTCCATATGTCTAAAAGTAGACATAGTCTAAAAATAGACTTTGTGCCAGAATTCGCCTACGGGCCCACTTGGTGAAGGCGACTTCATTTCACCAAGCTCCATCATCTTGCTGCATTCTCAACATCCACTTCGCAAATTTTCTAGATCAATTCCGATCTTAGTGCAGGTTTGCACCTACACACGCAGCTCCAGCTGCTCCACTATCATGGCTGTGCCCGGGAAGGGGTAGATTCTACTATCTAATGTTGTGGTGATTATGGCTATCAGCAGACTCACTTGAATCTGCCTCGCTTGCAAGGTGTTTGCATTCAGCTATAAGACCTGTAATCCAGACTACAGGGCCTCCACTGTAGTCTTGTACTGATCCTCCATGGTATTCTATCTGTCTTCAGAGATAGACACGACTGCGTCCACAATTTTTTACAGGTCATCTTCCGTGAGAGTGACCTCTTCGGCTCCTCCGGACTTGGATTCCTTCAGTTTATTTCATGGACCTTTTGAAGTTTGTGTGCCTCTCTTAGTGCCACGCGGAGACTTGGCACCATCACCATCTAACCCATCTAAGCAACCAAGGTCCATGTCAGCCTCGCCTCCTTGATCATGCTCTGTATCCTTCTCTTTGTTAGGCTCCTTCTCACCATTCTTCTGTGCGCCTGTGTCTGCTTCTTTGTCAATGCGAAGCTTGACCTATTTCTCTTTTTCTCCCAGGGCCATTTCTTTTCCTGAGGTAGAGGTTGTAACGAGTTGAGCGGAGTCGAGCCCCACTTTCCATGCTTCTATCTAGGTCGCAACGACTTGGTCGACCACTACCTCTGTTACCATGAATGGTAAGTTATACTACACCGGGTCATAACGCGCCTTGATCTGCACCTGATGCATTGTGACCTGAAAGTCAGCGATGCTTTTGTATTTCTCATAGACTGCTGGTGAGAGTCTCAGATGTGAGTGGATCGCAGTGACCATCTCGTGCTCGAATAGTACCCAAAAAATCTTGTTTTCTTTTATGCGCTTGGGATTAGGGGAATCCCATAGATTGGCGTAGCGCACCCCCTCGCATACGCCTGACTCCAATTCTGAGAGGATTACATTCAACGGAGTCTCCCATGCTATCAGCGTGATAAGAAGTAGCAGCCAAGAGTAGAAAATGGCTTCCCCAGCTCCTGCGCCTCGCGCACATTTTCCAATATTCTTCATAGAGGAACTGGGACCAGTTGTAGCTGACCCCCTTCTCACATTTTCCTACCAGTGCAATTACCTCCAGGGGACCAATTTTGTCCGACACTTTCTCATCAATTTACAGCCTAGGACCAAGGTTCCTAGACGCACAACCAGGTTCGCAATTTTCTGCACCAAGAATTGCTTCTTATCCTGCTCAACCTTGAAATATTTCCTGACTTTCATTGCGACCTTCAGCTCATTGCTTTTCCCAAACCCTTTCATGGGATGAAGCCCCTTTTGGGGTAGGACAGTGATCCAGTGGATCAATGCAACGTTAATTGGAATACCACCCTACATCCACAGACAACCTTCATGAACCAGTGCCAGCAGCTAGTGCACGCAGATAGAAGTGATAGGGTACCATCTGAAATACGGGATCCTCAGCAAATTTAGAATCCCGACGTTTCTTAGCCCACGCGCCTGTGGCATTAGCTCAACCTTGACTATATCATCGCAGAGAAGCCTTTCCAAATAGTACTCGGGGGCTAGGTCAGGGAAATTTTCTTCGTTTGCCAAATCATGATCATCGAACTTGATGCTTGTTATCTTTCGAAACACATCCTCAGCAAGAGGAACATCTTGCGGGACCAAAGGCGTCTAAAGGTAGTCCCTCATTGTGTCTACATTCTTTGGGGCGCACGCGGAAGGTTTGCATGGCTTGACATATGGTGGCCTCCAGGAGATGGGCTCAACATACGCAACCCCTTCAGTGGTGCTCATGGGTCTCTTCATGTGGTCACCAATAGGTGACCTGTATTTAGCAGGTAGATGCAAGGATGTCATGTTCCTCTAGGAGGTCTGCATCTTCAAGGTAGACCACTTCGATATCTTTGCTTTCCCTTTAGCCCACGTGGACATGACTTCTTCAACTTCAGGGATTAATTCAAGGGCATTGTCTGATCTCATCTCAGTCGACGCTATGAGGGGCACAAAGTGTTCCTCATTAGGTGTGCTCTTTGGATTGTTGGCCGTCATTCTTGGGTGGAAGATAAACTTAGGATTTCTAATGTCATATGGAGTCTCTTGGCTAGACAAACAATGCTTACAGGCATATGTACAACACAAATCACGAATAAGCTCATGGCGTAATGTATTCAGAAAGAAAAGGAACCAATTATGACCTGCACCCTTCCTTTTATATGCAATCCAAGGTAAAAAAGGTCGAATATTCATTAAATGCAACTCACCGCCATAAAAACGGTCAAAAATCCCGTAAGATGGCTTCATTAAATGCATAAAACCTACTCCTTCCAACGGTAAAATCCCTTTTTCACCCAGTTTCACTGTTCCAATGACTAGTTTCTTCTCCTACACATCACCTTTGCGCTCATGTTTCACCTGTCTATGCCTTTCCTCCATGTTGCGCATAGACCCTTTGATTCTGATGCTCCAACCATATGGTCATTTGGTCGACATCGGATTGTCCCTATATGGCTTCAGACGGCTTCCATTGAAATACTCAGGAATATTCTCATTGCACAGCGTGGCCAAGCGCACCGCACCCCCATCAGTGATTTCCTTCACAATGTATGGCCCCAACCAATGTTTCCTGAACTTCCTGAGGTGGTGTACAAACTGGCTATCATATAATAAAACCAAGTCTTCCTCCTTAAACACTTTTAGTCAGATGTGCCTATCATGCCAGGCATTTTCGCGCGCCTTCTGTACTTCCTGATGGAAGTTAGCAACGAACCAATACTCTTCTAAGAAACCAATTGTGGCAGTATTTCCTCCATGATGTCGAGATATTCCATATTAGTAAAATCTGCGATGCGTAGGCTTGGGACAATATACTCCATTGGCATGATTGCTTATTTCCCATAGACCATCCTGAAAGGTGTTTTCCTAGTCAATTTCTTACATGTGGTCTGGTAAGCCCATAACATGGAAGGGATGTGCACGTCCCAGTCATTTTGATCGGTATTATAGATCTTTGTGAGCACATTCTCCAAAAAAAATTTGAAAGCCTCTACTGCACCATTAGCTTGTGGGTGATAAGGGGTACTTTTCTAGTGATGGATCTGAAATTCCTCTATGAGAGATTCAATGGTTTCATTAACGAAGTGTGCACCTCTATCACTCATCAAAACCTTCGGACACCCAAACCTGGTCAAAATATGCTCAAAAATGAAGTGCGCAACATTATCTACAGTACAGTCCTTAACTGCCTTAGCTTCGGCCCATCTGGTGACATAAATGATATAGCGCGCTCTAGTCTTCTTTCCCCCAGGAAAGTTACCTCCAGTCTTCTTTCCTGGAGGGTTGATAGGTCCAACAAAATAGATTGCCCATTTATCAAAGGCCTGCAGGGCCATCTGCGGCTGCAGGGACATTTCATCTGTATGCAAGGGTTTCCCTGTTCTCTGGCATGTATCACAGGCTGAACAATGAACATGCACATCACTGTGCATCGTGGGCCACCATAACCCAACACGAAACACCTTCTTCTCAGTAGCCTTCCTAGCATAGTGGCCCCCTGCCACTTCTCCATGAGCCTCATCAAAGATATCATGTCGCTTGTGTTCCAACACATGCCTCCTTAACACTTCATCTACTCCTAGCTTATATAATTGACCATCAATCAGGATAAAATTAGCTATCTGCACCACCTACTCCTTTTTCTGCGGTACTGAATATTCAACAGGCGTGCTTCTAGTAGTCAAAAGATGAATAATATCGGCAAAGTGCTCATCCACCACCTTGATAGCAAAGAGCTGCGCATCAGGTAGCCCCTCCTCTAGACTGGTTGGTTCTTCCCCATTTTCAATGCATGACAAATGATCAGGTCCAACTCTAGGCTTTACAATGATTTCAAAGTCATATTCCTGAAATAACAGCAACCACTTGCAAATATTCCCCCTCAACATAGGCTTATTGACCAGGTACTTCAAAGAAGAATGGTTAGTTAACATTTTGAAGTGTCCTCCTAGCAGATAGTGCCTGTATTTTTTGCAGGGCATAGACCATGGCCAATCCCTCCCTTTATGTGGTGGAGTAGTTGTGCTCTACACTCAAGAGCTTCCTACTAGAAAGAGAAACCGGGTGATCAATGTCGCCTTCTCCTAGCTGTGCTAGAACAGCCCCAAGTGTTATACCAGATGCATCCACATGTACATGAAAAACCTTAGACCAATATGGGAGTATCAAGATAGGGGCCGTGACCATTTTCTCCTTCAGCATCTCAAAACCCTTCTGACATTCCTCGTCCCAGAAAAATGACATGTCTTTCTTTAGTAGCTTCTCCATCGATGCAGTGATCAACGCATAACCCTTAATGAACTTCCTATAATACTTGTTGTGTCCCAAGATAGAGCGTAGCTATTTCTCAGTGGTGGGAACTTCTAGGTTGTTGATAACTTCTATCTTAGCTGGGTCTACCATCAATCCTTGCTGACACACTATATGCCCCAACAGAACTCCAAAAGGCACACGAAATATACACTTCTTCAGATTAAGAGAAATTTAGTGCTTCCTACAAATGTCAAGCATCATGCACAGGTTTGACACATGTTTCTTTACCAACCCAAACACTATCTATTCATCAAAATACATCTCCAAAAATTTGTGCAGGAATTCTTTGAACACAACAACTACCACGCGCGAGAATATTGCAGGTGCATTTTTCAATCCGAATGGCATGACAATGTACTGAAAAGACCCCCATTCTGTGGCAAAGATGGTCTTGCTGCGGTCTTCAGACGCAATTCTAATCGGATGGTACCCCTATAATCCATCAATAAATGGATAAGCTTCTTGCCCTCCCATATTATCTAGGATCTCATCTGAAAATTGAGTAGGGAAGGGGTCATGCACATAGGCATCATTCAGCTTTTGCAGATCTACGCAAATCCTTATTTCTCCTTGGTCTTCTTTTCTTAAACCACCATTGGGATTATCCAATCAGACTGCTCTACACGCTCAATGATGCCTGCGGCCACCATCTTATCTAATTCTTCTCGCACTTTATGCTTATACTTGGGATTCAATCGGTACGGTTGCTACTTGACAGGGCACACATATGGTTTCAACGTGATCTTCATAACACCTAGGTCCCCTACAATTCCCCTGAGCTCAGAGAACTTTGTAAGAAACATATTTTAGTACTCTGTCAGTAGCTCTGCAATCTTCCCTACTGTATCATCGTCCCAGTAATCCCCAATATTGGCCAACTTGGGTTTCTCTTCTGTACCAATGTTTACTTCCTTTAACTTCAGAGGTTTAGTTACATCTACCATTCCTCATGAGGGCCTTGCAATTGTGCGTTCCCCTTGAGACTCAGGGATGTTGATATTTCTTGGGTCCTCTTCATTATCATCTATTGACAAGTTCCTGCAGTTGACAATGTTCTGCATCTGCGCATCCCATGCTAGCACGGAACATTCCCTTCGGGGTCGGTATTCATCAAAGACAAGAGTATCTATGTCCTATAGGGCTTCATCTAATTTTTCTGATCCCCCAACCAAGCCGAACGTACATAGGAAATCATCAGTCATTGTGATCCAATGGCGCACTCCTCAGTGCAGCTCTGTTTCCAGGTACCTAGTGGTAGGTACCGGCCCCAACGAATGAATAAACATATGAAACCACTCATCCCAAGTCTTTTCCTTCCAAACTTCCATCCATATGGCCAGGTGCTTGCGCGGGTCACCCTGACCACATAAGAGCTCAGTGGGTGGCATAGTAGGAGGTTAAAAACGCAACATCATCATCTTGCCACATTCCTCCCAATCCTTAAACACACCCTTGTGCATATCCTATGAGCACGCTAGGGTTGTGCACATAGCCCGATCAAGCGCCCAAAACCTTCGTTCTTTTGGGACAACCTTTTCCAATTCGTTTAGAAATAATTTTACACTAACAAAACCATCAAAATAGGGTATCTCTCTTACCTATGAGGAGATGCACCAAAATTTCTTAGTGATTTTGAGGCAGCAGAGTGCAGAAACATAGTGCAATCAATTCTACCAGTTCCCCATCTCCCCGTCCAAATCTGAGAAACATGAACTATCCTTCTCCCAATTAAACACCCCATCAACTGTAGGGTTCATCCAATCTTCATCCCACCCCGTCAGCTTGTAAATATGGTCAACATCATCTCCTTCACGTATTGGCTTCGTGTATATTTCTCCTTTTGCTGGGTCTAGTGGTACTATTACCCGTGTACCATCATTCTCAAAGATCATGCTTCTATGCTTCAGGCTGATGATGCCTCCTATATTGATGGCCCAGTCCAATCCTAACAATGTAGGATAAGGTTCTGCATCGTCTACGATCTGGATCACATCAAAATCTGAATGTACCTTTACTCCCTCAATGTTTACCAGAACATGTGGAAGTCTTCCAAGTGGAATGATCTTCTGATGATTTGCCATGCGTAGCTGAATGGTGGACCATTACAGCTTTGGTTCTCCCATATTTTTCCATGTTTTCTTAGGTAGAAAATTTTCATCAGACCCCAGATCCAGGATGACTTGATCCATCTCATACTCTCCAATTTGCACAGTCATGCGCATCTCCCAACCAGTTCTCTTCTTGTTCTTATAAATCTTGTTCACAACCTTTGTCTCTATTCGAGGTACTTCTTTTTCCGCATAACTGTCGGTCAGGGCCTGGAGATTATCTACTGCCTTCTGATTGCATAGTAACTTAATACAGGCTTGTAGGAATGGTTTGACTTCATCATCAACCTTTGATTCCATGATAAACTTTGATGTGGACGCTGCTGCAGCAACAAAATCCTTCCTGGCTTCAATAAAAGTCTCCTTTTCCTTATGCAGGTTGAGTCCTTCTTTCTTATCAACCACATTTATGATCAGTGGCTTTGTAACAACTTTATTTTTGTCATTTCCTGTGGTGATAGCACCACTGCATGTAATTACATTTACACTTGGGCCATAATCGCACTATTCAAATTTAACCATTTGTATGTTTTGTGTAGGTGTTTGATGTTTCTTTTCTTGCACGTTAGCAATTAACAGAGGAAAATCTTCAATTACAAGATCAAATTTCCTACAATACCTGAAATATTGTCACGCGGGGTTTGGACAGCCGCATACATAGTGTTCGATGTCTCCACAGTTATAGCAGATTAATTGCCCTCTTCCCTGACCTGCGCCTCCACATCTCCCCCCTTGCCTAAATATTGCAGGGGATCCTACTCATCCAGAGGGAAATGTTGGCGATGAAGGGTCGGCCTACACTCTATAAAGGTTAGCACTATCTATCAATAGGTCGAATGTCTGTCAGTGGTGCTCATTATGACCGAATGAAGATAAAAATATGTACCATTGCTACTTTAATTCTATCACATAAGCCCCTAGCCAAGGGAAGTGGTCTATATCATGTCGTCCAGCTACTCTACAATCATCGCACCATAGTATGGGGGTACTTGGCCCAGCAACATCCCTAGGGCGCAGTGGATTCAGCCCCCTTGCTTGCATGTAATCCAAGAATAGAGGGCACTGATCTTTGGTGTGGGCAGAACATTTGCAGCGTATGCACCAAACATTTGTGCCAACTTCCTTACCTCAATCCCTGGGTTAATGTTGAATTTAAAAGTGCATAGCTTCCAATTGGCTTTGAATTTACAATGCTCCAAATTGGGCATCTTCTCTAGGTGCAACTTCTAATTTCATAGCAACTTCTAGGGCTTCAACTTGAGTATCAATCTTATATTGTCCCATAGGCCCGCGTAGATGTGGCACCATCATGGAAATCAACCATTCCTTATGTTGCTTATCATTGTAAATGAATCCTCCGTCGCTGATGGTTTGCTTCAGCCGTTGGTCAACTTCCCAAACCGATTCCTTCGACCTTTGCTTGATATCTTTTAGTTCTATTATGCACTGTGAATAGGAATTCAACTTCTAGAATTGTTTTCTCAGGGTGTGCTTAATATGTGCAACCGTAGGATCTACGTTTTGAGAGAGATATCCCATGAACCAATTTAAAGCGCGACCTTCAAACACCATAGCCAGTTGTGCTCCTTTGAAATAATTAGTATTAACATTTTGCGCAGTCCACACTACATTAGTCACAAACCAAAACTGGTCCATATCCTCATCTCCCACGCGCTTAAAGGTGGGTAGCTTCATATGTGCGGCCATGTCGTCCACAAGTGGCGGCGGAGGCGGGGTAGGAGATGTCTTACCCCTGCACGAGTTCAACTGTAGCATAGCAGGAGGGATACCTTCAGTGCACGTAGCCTCGCTACTCTCTATATTAGGTGAAATTCTTAGAGGTTGTATACAAATCTGTCCCCTCTCTGATTGAATCGATAATATTTTCCGCTGCACGTAGTGCTTTTAATATTATCAGGGGTCATTCACGTTGTTTGGATGTACAAAACACCCTTTTCACACAATAGCATGTTAATCAACAGGGGCAAAGTTTATAAGAATTTCCCTCTCAATCCCTTGAAGAATATCCTTTCAGCTTCAGAATACGACACAAAATGATCTACTACAAATTCTACCACAAACCCACCCAATATCTTGTCAACCCAGTGATCTACAATCCGGGTGATGGAATTATCAATCTTTTCCAATTGTTGGATCAATTCAGGTGTCCACTACATGACATTATAGTCCTTCCAACAGGTTTGGAATTCTGCTAATATTGACAACCACTCCTGTAATTTGTGTGAAAAGGTCATAAAGAAGATCTCATGCACCTATGTGAAAATATACTCGTTTTTCCACTCTTCAGTAGAGAGCTTCTTGCTCCTGTTCTCTTTTAGGGAAAATTCCTAAATCTATTTCTCAAGCCATTCCTCTAATTCAGGTTTTAAGGGTTGCCACTGCATCTAATCTCTCTCAAAATGATCCTGGTCCCAGTAATGAAAACATTTTTTTTCTTGAGGGGTCCTGACCCAGGTTCAGAGTTAAGGTTAACCAACAAAACCCTCTTACTATTGGCCCTTTCAGCAGTGACCTGCTTCCGCAAGTCAGAGTCTCACCCGAACCAGTATGGGAGGGTGCTGAAACCAGGTTTCCACATCCTAAGAGAGAATTAAATGATGTGGGTGCCCTTAGATCTAAAACAACCATGAATAGACCTCCGCAATAGAGGCTTTAACCAGAAAACCATAACCAAACAGATTTAGGTCACTTATACATAATACCTTGCGCGCATGCTAAATAAGAGTTTGCAATCTATTTAATAACCCTTAACACATATTATTAGAGTATAAAAATACTACATCCATTCATTAATCATTCATCTAAAGCCATAAATAGTTGTGCAATCGATCTGAATATAGATAACATAGTATTGGAAATAACATGCAAAAATGTTCATAGAGCAAATAATAGATGTAGTTCATACTCAGATATCAGTCAAAACAGTTCCTTATTCATTAACAGTTCAGATCCTCCTTACAAAACCTTCTGTTCACCTGCCCACACATCCATCAGGATTCGCACATAGCAGGACTAAGATCTCTGTGCACATAGCCAGCAGGAGCCTTTTTACCCAGACCACGGAAAATTTTAAGGATGGAAATTTATCTTAAAGTTTAGAAACCTTGGTGAATCATACTAGTCCTTAACATGAAAAATATAAAATATTTAGCAATATGTTTGTAAATATATTCAAATTTCTAATGATTTTATATATTCTCTATAAAACTTTGGCGATTTTTTAGGTAAAATAATTTTATGATATAAAATTTGGGTGGATCATTTTTAGGAAAAATGGAAATTGGAAATTTTTTTTTTTGGAAAAAAAAATAGAAAATTAGCTCACTTGTGAATATTAGCCCCTAAAATTTTTCCTGACCTAGACAAATCCTCTAGAATATCAAACTACAGTTAGATCTCTATCATCATTAATATTATTATCTCTCTATCGACTCGTGATACTAGCTGCTTATGGTTCCATATATGTTGAAAGCTTAGATACTGGTATAATAATTACATAGATCAAATGGTTACAAGGGTTTGAATACTAGAACTCTAACCAAGGATCAATGGTAGTCATACTATCTTATGATATAACCTATGATTCCAGTCATCAGCTTAGGATAGAAAGGGTATATAAGGGGTAAAGCAATACCAAGCTGTTATACTGGTATAGATACTATATATGCCTTAGACTCCTATTTATAATTTTAGCCTGCGCTCATCTAAGGTCCGCAAACTGTGGTTTGCGACTCCCAGTTCTACCCTTTTGACCCATTACAAATCATGAGGGGCTTTGACCTGCCCCAAAGCCCCTTGACTTGTGTTGCGCATGACTAAAATTTACAAAATATTTACAAAAATATATAAAAAATGCATCAAAGTTCAACCCTAGGAGACCCCGCTTCAATAGTAAGATAGCTTCCAGACCATAAACCATCTCAAAGGGAGTGAATCCAGTTGCATTTCTCACCGAGGTTCGATATGCCCACAAAGCTGAGTACAGGATCAAATGCCAGTTTCGTTTATGAACCCCAATCATGCGTTGAAGCATACACTTAATAATATTTTTTATAGCTTCAACTTGTCCATTAGCTTGCAGATAATAGGGGGTAGAACTCTCATGTGATAGTCCTAACTTTGCAGTCAACTCATCCATCTTGTGATAACAAAATGTTTTTCCATGATCTGTTACTATGGCTTGTGGTACACCAAACCGTGAAACCACATGGTTAAAAAAGAACAATGCAACTATTTGTCTCATGTTGTTGAATGTAGGCATAGCCTAGGCCCACTTGGTAAAATAGTCAATGTCGACAATAATATACCCATGCCCCCTGGCCAAGCGGGGGTTACATGTTATGAAGTCAATGTCCCATTTTTCAAATGGTCCAATAGCGACAATAGGATGCATTGGTGTTGGTGGCAGGTGGGTTTTACGATCAAATATCTAGTAAGCATGACAACTTCTAACAACGATAATGCAATCGTGAAATATGGTAGGCCAAAAGTAACCAGCGCAGAGAATCTTCTGCATGGTAGCGTAGCCAGACAAATTTCCACCGCATGTGCCAGAATGGAAATCATTTAGAACTTTTTCGGCTTCCTCATGCATGAGGCACCTACGTAAAATCATATCGACACCACGACGATAAAGTGTATCGCCCAGATAATATTTGGCTTGGTGTCGAATAAGTCGCTATTGCGAGCGAGAGGTATTAGGCCAAAAAGTTTGGCTCTGGATATAGATAATGAAATCTCCATACCACGGGTTAGATGACTCGATTAGAAACAAAGACTCGTATGGAATTGATGGTTCCATAGTAGGATCAATACTACTTTAAGGAAGGTCACAAATAATCTCAACAAACACCAAAGAATTCTTTGACTTGGATTTGATGAATTCCAAATCAAAATCCTGCAAAATGAGGATCCATTTTGAATACTTGCCCACCAACAATTGACGTGACAAAATGTATGTCATAAGGTTGCAATCTGAAATGACAATGGTCTTTCGGAGCAGGATATAATGGCGAAATATTTGTACAACTAGAACGACTGCCAAAGCGAGCTTCTCAATGTATGTGTACTTAACTTCCGTATCATTGAGATTACGACTCAAATAATAATTCAGATGTTCAATCGCATATTCTTCTTGGACTAAAACCATAGCGATGGTTGTATTTGCCGTGGTGAGATACAGGAAATAGTCACTCTGATAATTTGGCAGATAGATTAATGATGCTCAGATCAGGGAATCTTTAAGAACACCAAAGGAAGCTTGTGCAACCTCATCCCAATGGAAGGCTATCCCCTTTTTCAAGTGTCGAGTAAATCCTTTAGCCATTTCGGTGTAGTTAGGAATGAATCTCCTTAGAAATTTAGCCTTCCCTTGGAGTCTCTGTACCTGAAGCAGATTGGAAGGAGCAGGAAAAACAAGAATAGCCTGGACCTTCAATAGATCAAGAAGAATTATGTCTTTCAACACGAAGAATCCAAGAAAATGACCAGAACCAACACCAAACACATATTTGTGCATATTGAGGCATATTTTATAGTAACGACATCGTAAAATGACCACTCTCAGATGTAGCGGGTGGACAGCCCATTTCCGTGAATGTACAGGTAAGTCATCCAAATATGGTTGAACTATGTGCTTGATGTCATGAAAAGCATAATTCATTTCCCTCTGGAATGTGGCCCTAAAATTCTTTAAACCAAAAGGGAGTTTATGATAGGAAAATATGCCCCAAGGAGAGATAAAAACCATTTTATATGGGTCCTATGGGCGAATATTAATATGATTGTAACTGGAGAATCCATCCATGAAAGAAAATATTTCACATCCGGCACATTCATCAATAATCTGGTTAATAAAGGGAGTTGGATAGTTGTCTTTCGGATAAGAATGATTAACATATCGATAGTCGACACACACTCTAATTGTCCCTTGTTTCTTCATGACAAGAACAATGTTAGATACCCAATTGGTAAGAGGAATAGGGTAGATGAATCTAGCACGCAAAAAAATTTCAACCTCTTCTTTGATGGCAACAACTTGCGTGAAAATGGATAAGAAGAAGTACGAAAATCTAAAGAACGATTAACCCAAACGATTGACGACAATGGATATGGATTGGTTGCATAAGCCAAGAAAATTGATTGCTATGCTAGCTCAATTGGACTTAGCGGCAAGATGTCGCCCAACCTAACTACTTCATAATCATTAGGCATCTTCCTTAAGTCAGATGAAGTGGAAGATATCATATTTTAGGTCTCTATATGTGCAATTTATGTCGATGTCGAAGGCGACGGTAATGAAAAGGTGCCCATTAGGGAAGGATCCTTAAAGAGTCCTACAAAAATGTTCTGAAGAGAAGGTGGGGGTCGATGAACTAACAAAACACTTCTAGTTTCCTGGGAACCAGAGGTAAAGAACGAGAGTTGATCAATGGTTACGATACTTCCTTTATGGGGGAAGATGATCATACGAAAATAGGTAGATACTACCGCAGCCATAGGGTAAATCCATGGTCTTCCAAGTAATATGTTGTAGTCGAGGGGTCCTTCAACAACCTCAGCTTCAACAATAATTTATTTTCCCCCTAGTTCTACTTGCAAGTTATTAAGAATTCCACAAGGCTTATATGTACGACTATCAAAAGCTTTTAACGTCATAGGTGATTGTGAGAAAATTAGTAAGCCAAGTGACTTCCAGCGACTCATTGACATGATACAAGTAGATGCGTCTTCATCAATGATAGTGTGATGAATGAGGCAATTCAGGACATGTGCTTGAACCAATAATGCTAACTCTGCTGGTAATTTTGGCACATAGCCCGCCTGATTAAAGACTACAAAATTTGAATCCGTCGAATCAATTCCACCGATCGCATACAACAAAGCATGCTTTTGGGAGGGAAAATTCTGAAGTACCTCAAGCGTTGACATAACAGAAGGTGGTTGAGCTAGATATTCTACTACATTGTAATTTTGAGCTGCACGAGCTCAAGGGTTGAATGTCGATTTGTGAACTACTCCCTTCGGCATCTTTATTGTTAACTTTGGAAGGATAGGTGGTAGAGCCGAATTAGATGAGGTCGAAGTCGAGGTGGTAGGTTGATCTGTAGCCTGACCATTGGACGACGATAATGAATTACTGTAATCTTTACTTCGTGTCGACACAAAAACATCAGTTTTTGGCTTCGTAACTGATATCATAAGAACTTGCGAACTAGAAGTAGGATCTGTCGCAACCAAATGTGTTTCTGGGTTCATAAAAGGATTTGTCAACACTGCAGATGCGGTGGAAGTCTGAAGAAGCTTTGGGACTTCCTAGCGGTGAGGAAAATCTCGCGTAAAATGCTCCTCATTACATATCAAGAAAGGGTAACGAGGTTTCCGAAAATAACCATATGAATCAGATGATTTTTCCTGTGGGGGTGAATTTGATTTCTTCTTGTCTTTCCCCTTCTTCCTATTTTCTGGTTGCTTATCACTTTTTCCATTGTTAGATGACACAACATGGATTTCGGAAGAATATGAAAGATCATATGCATTAGGGTTTTGATTTGAAACAACAAGTGTAGGACTGAATATTCAACTTGTTTCCAGAGCATTAGCAGAACCAATCACACCATCGCCGGCATGAATTTCCAGACCAGATGGAGCAGGAGGAACAATAAAATTTGGTCGTGGTGCATTTGGAATATTTTCGTAGAGCATGCCAGATTGAGTGTAAATCAGATCCAGATACTGGGCATGAGCAATGACTTGCTCTTCAGTGACAACACCACCTTTGGCCACATCCTTGGTGATAGATGGAAACAAGGACTTAATAAACCACTCAGCTAAAAGCTGATCAGGAACAAATTTTTTAGCCATTCGAAGACAATGATGCCACTCATGTATATGATCTGATATATGAGTAGCATTGGTTTGTTTAAAGCTGGTCAAAAGTTCCGTTCCATTTTCATATATGATGGGTAACTGGAAGTGGGTTAAAAAGGTAGTGGCTAAAGCTGTAAAGTTATCAAATGAAGCTTGTGGTAATTCAATGTACCACTTCGCAACCAGACCAGTAAGCATTTGCTAGAAAAGACCCAATCTAACATAATCATCTTTTAAGGAGTTTGATGAACACCATAAATGATAAGTCATGACATGCGTAGAGGGGTCTTCTCCAGAATTTCGATTGAATTTTGGAAATTATGAGGGTAGTTTATGTGGAATCACCGGCCACCAAGGTAAATAATGAATTGGATCATTGGTGAGTCGATTTAAATCCGGTAATTATAATGTTGCAACAAATGGAAACTGTCCATTAAGGTCAGGTTGGGAATAACCAGGATAAGATGGAATCGCCTGAGCAATAGGCCTTTGCATACCAACAAATGGATTATGTTGTTGGTAACCCAGATAGGGGTAGGTTTGCTGACCAGGTCCTGGATAAGCCTGATACTGTGGGAATTTTTGCTACGAATACCATGGTATCTGATAAAATGGTTGCTCGCTAAGATAATTCAGACCTGGTTGTGAATAAACAGGGCCATGAAAATCATGTGAAAAAGGTAAACTAGCCTATGGTTGTGAAATTCCTGATACAGATGGTTGTTGAATAGCAGCCTGGGAAGACTGAGTCTGTAGACCCGAAACTTGAGGGTTAGCGGTGGAAGGACCCGCTTGTGTAGACTAACCAACAACCATAGAAGAAATGACAGGCATAGTAGGCACAAATGCAACAAGTTGAACTGGTTAATATTGATACACAATCTTTTGCGGCTGAACATGAAAAGTAGGTTGCCATTGGAAAACATGCATTCCAACATATGATGGACCTAAATATGATGGAGTACTGCCATATGGATAGAACATCTGTGGCCCACTAGCATATGGAGTATAGGGATATTGCACATACTGAATTTCATATGAAGGGTATCCAACATATACTAGATAATATGGACGGTAATTAGACGGACCAACCTGATATTGAGGGTCAGGCCATTCAGTACTCATAATAGATGAACCAAATATAATTCCAGACGATGACATGGGCGAAGTCCATGGACTAGAGGAGACACCAGAGTAGGTTCCATTTAAAGCTTGGTAACCCAGTGGGACGGACGGACCACCATATACATGTTCCTCGGGTGTTGTTGAAAACATCGAAGATGAACTGACAATAGATGATGTCATAGCCGTAACAGATGGTATAATATGGGATGTTGTCTCTTGTCATGGTTAAGTAACCCAACAAATACTCTAACGAATCTACACTAACTTGAGAGTCAAAAGGATCAATGAAAGCAAAGTAGGTCAAATGAGGAAAATACTGATATAAATGAAGCCCCAGCCCAAAATGAGTGGGAGTTGAAGGGTTTGTCTCTTCCTAAATTTCTTCTTCTATTGAAATCAAACTAGGTGGAAGCACTTCACCGTCAGACCTGAGATAAATTTTAGGTAGTAAAATTTGTGGTAAAGAGGAAGACTCGATAGTTACAGATGGCTGAGGATCAGACGGTTGCACCAAAAAAACTTCTTGTTGTTCGAATTCAGGATCAACTACTGGATCGAATTTCATTTGAAAAATATCGGGTTCAAGATTCAACGTTTCATTGGATTGAATTTCAGTGTCGTCAGGTAACTGTGAGATTTCCGTCTCGACAGTAGTAGATAAACCAGGATCAATTGAAACGACTTGAGACTCGGTACTCAAAGGATCATGTGTCTTGAGTATATTAAATGATGTAGCACTAGGAGTTCCAGAGGTAACAAACTCGGTAGGGCAAGCACGCCTTCGTCTACTACTAGTAACTTTTGGTGATAACGGAGATTTATTTGTTGTCCTACACGAACGACGGGGAAGGGGTTGATCTTCTTCCACAATTGTTGATTGATTTTATAAAAAAACAAATAAAAAAAAGAGGATGATACTTGGCAAAATATTAACCAAGCGACTGTGAACTATAATGTACTACCTCAGTAAACCAAGGAATTATTATACGTGCAAGAAATATCCCCAGACGTTGTGTTCGGTGTATCACAGGTAAAAGGCAGTCGACTCGGTTACCTATGTATGGTAAGAAACCTAAAGTTGTCCTCCCAAATATATGCAAATGTACGTGGAGGCCCAATCTGTATTAACCTTGTCTAATGTGAAACCGGACAGTGAGAGCATCCCCTTATACATTTCGTACTAGAACACCACCCGATATACTCGAAAGAACGTGGACGAACTATGATATACTTACATACGTGGAATGAGGTATCACACTCAGAATGTATTGTAGACAATTAACGACAGTTGCTATGTTTAACGATGCCAGAACACGTCTTCTAACCTAGAACTCTAATTGTTATCATTAATGTTACAATGCTTCCTTAGATAAATTCAGATAAATTTTATGTTGATCTTGATTATCAGTTTGTCTTTCAGGTTCACCACAAGATGTATTGAACAGTCCTAGAATGCAATTAGAATGATAAGCATTCATTTCAAATTGATTTTTGACAATAAAAAACTAGCTAGTCGGGATAGAGCAATCAGATAATTTGAAATCATCAATGAGCACATCTAAATGCAAATTTTCCCTAAACTATTCCTCAAGTAGCACTCACAATCCCTAAATGAAAATTCATGGTTTTATTTTCAGTTTCCTTTAAGTTTAGATGAATGAAAAATAAACTAATGCACAAAAAATCAGTGAAAAATTTCAAGAGAAATGAAGACTGAAACGACAATTCCTCTTTTCAAAAATAATGAATTGATTAAATGTAAAATTTAACTTTGGAACTATTCACAATGATAAATAAAACACAAAGAAACATTAATCAAACAAATCCAAAGTGAGGCAAGAAGAGTAAAGTTAAATTGGTCTCTAGAGGAATTCAGTCACTCAAAACTTTAGCAAGAAAACACTGACATGAATTGGCAAAAGAAAAAATAGATAGATTTTGGTTGGTCATAGGGGCAACACACCCCTGAGTGGGAGACAGTGCGTTGTAGAGCATTGTCCCTAAGCCAGCAATGCTATGCAAAGAACTGTGTCAAGATCAACAGTCTGTTGGTGCCAAAGGATTGTCTGAAGAAGAAAGAAATCACACTACTTTTTCTAAGACACATTTAAATGACTAAAAATAAGCAACTAAAATCTACTAGATGTTGATGGAAAAGGAAAAAAACACTAGGGACGATCCGTCAATCCTCAGTATGGTCGCAATTTTTTTTTTTTTTTACGGAAATACAAACCTACGAATAAGTATGATTTCCCTAAGTGGGCAGTTCCCTTAGAACAATAGAAAGAAAGATATTCGATCGTTTCCTTAAAGTGAATAGATAAAGGGAGATAAAACTACTTTTAATCTATTCGCTTTCCCTCTCCTCCCTTTGTCGCTTTCATCGCTCTCAATCCAACTTAACTCGCTTGATTGATACCTGCCATGGCAAATAGAAGACAGAAAACAACATAAATGCAATACGATCTATTCAAGTTAAACAAATTGAATTGATTAAACTCATTAATACACATATAACATCATTGACACGTGCATTAGGAAAGGAAAAAATGTATTTACTATGAAGTATAAGGAAGAGTACAACCAGTTGATCGATTTGTTGTCACTCATCCAGCTTGAGTCCCATCCTCATCACATCCAACATCAACAATCTAGCAACATCACAGTACATGCACAACACCTTCAAGAGTTGATATCTCACTAGCATAACTCTACTTAACACAAATTATTTCTGTCTTGTGCACTATGTTCAATGCTCTATTTATAAGTAGATGAAGGTAGTTTGACATAAATGAATCATTGAATGACTTTCCTAAAAATGGATGAAGAGGTTTCTTTGTTCATGGGAATAGGAGGATAAGAGGTTTAATGAATTCATGGGTTCCAAATTCGAGGCTATCAGATGAGGTGAGAGCTGGAACAACTTCTAGAAGTCACTAGAAGTTGGGGAGATTCCCGGAATCCAATGAACGATTCATTCCCAGTAAACCAGCAAACTCCAAAGTGGGCCTAGATCCTCTACAACACAACCTTGCATGGGATTAGATGCTCTGCAAAGCAGTTACAACTTTCTAGGGGTGTGTTGATGGCTTGATAGGGCACTTCTACTGGAATCTAAGCAGTGAAACTCTCATGAAGGAAGACCATCAATGTGATGACTTGTTTAGGGCATGTAGCAACAAATTTAGAGTATGATAGACCCTAATGAATAATGATCTGTGTTTTGGGATGATTCCCAAATCGACCTGTAACACTTATGATACCTGCATCATCTAGCGTGTGATACCTAGAAAAGAAGGGGTGAAACCATTCTAGTAGAAGCTACGAAAATATTAGCCGAAATTGGAATGCCTTATTCAGAAGGAATTGAGAAATTTGTTGGATTCCCAGATCATTTTCAAAGTTATACATTCCATGTGGGTGTCCAACTTGGTCCCAGTAAAAAATAAGTCTGATGAAATATGCTTATGTGTTGACTTCCAAAACCTTTATTGGCCTTCTAGTAAAGACAACTATCGAGTGACATCCATGGAGAAGATACTCCACATAGTACTTGGGTATGAAATGTTTTTGCTACTAGATGGATTTATAATCAAGTGCTAGTAGCAAAGTCAGATGGGTTGAAAACTACATTCCAGACCAAATGGGGAACATTCGTGTTCAAAAGAATGTCGTTTGGGTAATCAATGTTGGAGCAACCTTTCAAAGAGCAATGGGCATCGCCTTTCGTGGACTTATAGGTCAAATTGTTATTGTCTACTTGGATGATGTCACTGTATTTTGAAAGAAAAGGTTGAATCATGGATGTCATATAAAAAAGATATTTGAGCGGTGTCAAAAGTATGATATTTCTCGGAATCCCAAGAAGAGCTTCTTTGGCGTGTAAAGAGGAATTTTGTTATGGCACATCTTAACAAAGAGAGGTATGAAGATTGACCCCAAGAGGGTCACGACTATCACATAGATCTCGTTCCCAATGAATAAGAAATTCATGCAGTATTTCTTAGGGAAAATTAATTTCCTCAAAAAATTCATCTCAGATTACGCATAGATAGTCAAACCTATACAAGAGATGGTCAAGAAATATGTAGTATATAAGTGGGACAAACCAAAGAAAGATGCTTTTGATCGAATTAAATGGGTTATTACCAATGCACTCGCACTTTCAGTCCATATTACGACAAATCCTGATCTATACATTTTCTTCAAATTTATCTATTTCTGTTGTGTTAACTCAAAAGGGCGATGAAGGAAATGAGTGACCTATCTATTTTATGTGTGCTAGTCTACAGGGGCCAAAATTAAATTACCCTGCCATTGAAAAACAGGCATATGTACTATACAAGGAAGTGAAGTATTTCAGGCCTAGTTATTGAAAGCTCACACCACTATGTTCGTACCTCACCCAGTAGTAAGAACGTTGCTTGTGCAGAAAGAAATGGGTGAGAAAATAGCTAACTAGGTGACCTACCTTCAAGAATATGATATGGAAGTCAAACCAGTTCCTACTATAAAGGGTCATGGAATATGCAAACTAGGATCCAAATAAAAGGATGCTCTTGAACAAGATCTATCAGGATGGGATCATGAAATTAAAATGTAGAATATTGATCGCATTCCTCAATCCACATCCACAGCGCCTTGGTATGCAAAGATACAACAATTTTTGGAACATGGCACCTTTCCCTCACACTTATCAAGTAAGCAGAAGAGGGAAATCCGCCTAAAATATCTATCATATCAATTGGTCCATGGAGTGCTTTTTAAGAAGCACCATAATGGATTTTTGCTAAGGTGCCTTGAGCCATAAGATACAAAGAAGGTTTTGAAAGATTTACGCAGTGGACTGATCGATGGCCACCATGTGGGCAACACCACTACGAACAAAGTCATGAGGGGTGGTTATTACTGGCCCACTCTTTTTAAGTATGCTCATGCTTATGTCCACAAGTGCCAAACTTGTCAGAAATGTGTCAGTCGCAATCAAAGGTCAGCTGCTCCACTGCTCCTAGTAGCAGTCGAAGAACATTTCCAATAGTGGTTCCTTGATGTTATCAGAGAAATTCTCCCACATTCATCCAAGAAACACCATTATATTCTCACAGTTACAAATTATTTCACCCGGTGCTCAGAAGCAGTTCCACTTAGATAAGTAAATGACCAGGAAGCAATTCACTTTATACAATAGAATATCATCACTAGGTTTGGTGTTCCTACATCACTTGTCTATGATAATGAAACTTACTTTTTATCATTAAAACTTTATGAGTTTTCATTGGAAAATGGGATTGTGCTCAAGCATGCATCTAATTATTATTCTTGGGACAATGATCTAGTTGAATCTACCAATAAAAATATTATTCGCATTATAAATAAGACCATATTCTTTGAAAAAGAAGATATGTCATACTTCTTTGACTAACACACTATGGGCTGACCGTGTTACTTCCAAAGCTTCCCTGAAGATCTCACCATAATTTATGGTGTATCTTAAATAATATATCTTTCCTCCGAACCTGTACCTCCCAACCTTGTGACTTTCTTAGGAGTCACAAGGTAAACCTCACGTAATGGTTCAGAACAAGATAAACACTTTACTAAAACTAGAGGAATAGCATCTCAAAGCCAAGGACCACTTTGTCATTCATCAGAGCTATATAAAGCGCTGGTTTGATAGAAAAGGTATGAAGAGATTTGATGTGGGCGACCTAGTCCTGAGATGGGATAAACCCCATGAGGACAAAGGTAAACATACAAAGTTCCAGCCACTGTGGATTAGGCCATTCACCATTGAAGAGAAACTAGACCACAACGCTTTCAAGCTAATAGCCTTGGACAAGACGATTGACCCCCTACCCATAAATGGCTGAGACCTAAAACATTATTTTCAATAGGATCTACAAGATGCACTTCCTGTACATATTGTTTTTCATTTTCTTTTATTTTGTATGAGTTAGTTGTATGTATGTGTCTGTTCATGTCGTGTCATGTCTCAGTGTCGGTCATTGTATATAAATAAGAACTATGTGGAAAATGCACGGCCCAAATACTTTGTATTGTAATAAAAGAGAAGTATGACAACTACACCAATTGGATTTCTGATTATTCTCCTTCTTTGTTTTGAAAAGTGTCATAGGTTGAGGTAAGTCCAGATGGAAAATACGATTCATCCATATAGGAGAACCTTGGGGGAACTTACTAGATCCATGCTTATGCTACCACCAGAACTGCTCAACTTTGTCTATGTCTATTTGGGTGTCAACGCTTGTCCAATATAGTAGAGAAGGGATAAGGGGAAAATCTAAATCAAGCAAACCTAAATCAGAGGTCTTAAAAATACTTCTTTAAAGGGGAAACCTCCTCTGCTCTCAATAAGTCGAGATCCCTCTTCCGCCTATTGAAAATAATAACCGCAAATGCACATGTCTACTAAAATAAATAAATAAAGGGTGAAATAAGAGAAATGATTGTTGTGCATGGAGGTTTAGAAAGTGAATTCATCGAGGTACTGTTCATGCTCGCTGGTAGTGAAATAATGCTTTTGTTCCTGAGTGACTCCGTCGGGGTACTGTCCAGGTTTTCTGGCAGCCAAGAAAATCCAGAGATGAAACTATATACTCTGAATATCCTAAAATCACTATGCACATTACCTTTTCCTAAATTGAACCGATTGTGATACGGTGTATCTTTGTGTGAGTTCAACCAAGTGGAGAATTGAGAATATGTTGTGTGAAACCGGGTTGAAAAGGGGAACTTGGGGAAATCAATACTTCCTGAAGGTCTGACCCTTAACCAAAGTCTAATTCCTGTAAAAATAAGTTGAAGTTCGCCCGGTGTGTTGCCAAGTGTTGTCGCTGCCAAAACACTCTCCAAAATTTCACTACATTCAAATTTTAGAGCCTACTTCATGGTCACATCATGTGTCACCTCTGTCGTCAAGTGTCGTTTTATATTACTTCATATGTATTAAGTGTTCTTGAGTCTTATCAAGTGTCATCACATAATTTAGAACACGTTTATATGTGTTTCATGATCACAACACCTTTCTTGTTGTAAAACGACACTTTTGTGTCACAATCGCACACACTTCACTATGTATAGTTGGGGAATGTACAAAAAGTGATGTTTTCATGAATATTCACTGATGGTTAAGTTTTTCTAAGTTTTCTTGATGATTTAGTATGTATCGCACATGGTTTTATGTCCAGAACTCATCTTGGACACCCCTCGATCAATCATCCAAACTTAGACAAATTCAGTTTCAAATGAGCTCATCAAGGCCAAGAGCACATGAGTGCACTTTAAAGCCTTTATGGGATATCCTTCACTATTCATAAGTGTGCCTTGCACCCTCCCACAGAGTTGGGCGCACTCCCATTGGGGGAATTTTGAGGTCTAAAATGGGCCTCCTAAGAAAAATGTACAACCAAAAAAAACTTTATAAGAACCAATAGGATTCAAGATGATGATGTTAACCATGTGGGATGATTCACCATTTTTTAAGTAAAAGTGTAAAAATATTAAAAAATAATAAAATAATAAAGCTACATTTTCAACTTGTATTTTTAAATTATCTCCCTATTTTTTTACTCAAATTTTGAGAGAGATTACTTGTTGGATGCAAAATTTAATTCCTCATCTAAGGAGTACCCATGTTGTATACTTTTGATGGACCTTTCCACAGGAAAAATGAGAAATACTTGAAAAAACCTGATTGCAATCACGTTTTTCATGTATTTCTCATTTTTTGTGTAGTAGAATCCATCGAAAGTATGCAACATGGGTACTCCTTGGATGAGGAATTAAATTTTGCATCAAATGAGTACTTCCGCTCAAAATTTGAGTAAAAACTTTGGGAGATAAGTTGAAAATACGAGTTGAAAAAGTAGTTTTTTCCTTTTTCCCTCTAAATTTTGATGATATAATCAAATATTATTTTATTATTTCCACTATTATTTTATAATTTCCTAAGGAGGCCCATTTTAGACCTCAACATTCCCCTAATGAAAAGGACAAATATCCTTCCCTGCTTTGAACTGTGCCCTCAATTCACCAAGCCTTCCTTGAGCACACTCCTTTGACCCGAAGAAGCGCACCCTCCTTTAGCACACCGGTGCATCCTAAATATGTGAAGCTTAGCCTTTCAACCTTCCCCTATGCGCCATGCACCCTCCAAACTAATTAAGCACATTGTTGCACCATGGAGGCTCAAAGCCTTAGCCTTTAGCCTTCAAGAGTGTGCCCTGCACCCTTCCCGAGGCCTCCTAGGCACATGGGCACATGAATACTCAACCTTCAGCCTTCGGGAGTGTGCCATGCACCCTCCCTCTCTCCCTTGGGCACATAACGTACTTGGGAAGCCTGAAGCCTTCCCCTTCATCCTTCGGACTTGCGACATGAATCCTACCTTGATTGCCTTCTTCCTCAAGGTGCATGAGAACATCTTGAGGCCTCAAAGCTCCTCCTCCTCCATCCTTCAGCCTTTCAAAGTGCGCCCTTGTGCCATGAAGCTTTGTTGACAATTTTAAGCACACTAAAAGGGCATGAAAAAAGAGAGTGTAAAACATGGTTGAGTAGGATATTTTTAGAATGATTGTTTCTTGTCATGAGTGATTGTAGAAACAGGTACTCCAGGAACCCCATGGAAAGCACTCGTAAGGAATACTGAGGAATAGAGGATGAATAAAGGAAGTGTAAGAAGAACTAAGAACACACCTGAAACTTGATGATCAAAGCATCATGGAGACTCCAAATTTTTAATACCCTTCAGACGGTGGAAGCACCATGCGCATATGATGATAAAGAAAAAGCACATTGGCAGCCATGTCACCACCAAAGAAGATCCATGTCATTTGGCACTATCATGTTCCGGTCATCCATGATAGTGACACGTCTAGTTTCATCATATGGTGATGTGGAAGACAAATATGTATCACTGTAAATCATTGTATAAGACAAATAAGTAGAAGTCCAAGAGTCATGTGTGAAATCAAGAGTCACGAAATTCCAAAGGAATGTAATACCAAAAGACATATGTAATTCCAAAAGTCATTGGGAACTTCAAAGGTTATAGAATTACAAAGGTCACTAGAAGTTAGGAAGTCAAGAGTCATTGATCTGAAAGGAGTGTATTAGTTCTATTGTGCTAAGTATCCTTTCAGTAATATAAACATGTATAAATTGTCTCCATAAGTTTTCTTAAGGAATGAGAGCTTTAACCATGAAATTTAGATGCATTAGTGAACTTTAAGCATGTAAATAAGCCTTAAAAACTCAGAACTGCAGTGCATAATAGATAAAAACATTCACACATAAGTTTTACATAGTAGGAATGATGAAGCAGTTCACCCCTCCTGGGCTACATCTACTAGTCCAACTCCCAATGGCATGTCCCTCTTTGTCATTATTCTCAAAATTGTAAATTACATATGTTTATAGACCTCTAATGGCTATTTTCTTTGCACCAATAGCTCCAAAATAGTCAAATTATTCTAGGTAGACTCTCGTTTCACCAAAATTGGTCAAAAATTGACCTCCCAATGCATTTTTCCCAATGACAGCTAGAAAAGCTCCACTAAATGTGGAGATAGACACTTAACTACAGTTAAATTGATGGAATTAAGCCCTAAAATTTAGGGGCACGCTCCAGAATGGTCAGATGGTTAAGGTTAGCAATAAAGGTTAGAGGCGGGTGGTCACATACTGACCCCGTGGTAACCTCCGTGGAACTGTTTGAACAATCCACATTTAAAAAACTAATTTGGAACCCAGAGTTTATGGTTCCGAGAACCATGGCATTTCATGTGAACTTCGCGCATGTAATCCAATATTAAACCTCCCACCAGAGGTTACGGTGAATAAATTACCACATAAAATGCTATTAGACTCCATCATGTGCCCACGTTTGATGATACCACTGAGGTTCAAGGTTTATGCTGTCGGTTGTTAAAATTTATTGCAGTGGTTGTCGTGTGACCAGAACTTATGGGGTCGCTGATGATTACAGTTAACCGTCGATTTAAGGCCATAATTTTAGCACTTGGGCACATGGAGGGGGGGCTGGCCTCCCAAACCCCCAAATGTAAAACCTTTAAACAATAAAATGATGCAACATCCGTTATATGGTAAGAAATATTATATAGTAGAGTTTTTCACGAGTTTTTTTTGCGGGTGGTAGGTCATGGGTTTGACCCCCACTCCCCCCCAAAAATTTTGTTAAACAGGTCAATGACCTTTCCACCAAACTTGGAGCTTGGCTCCAATTTAAACCTCCGCCACTATAGATAGAAGAGCTCCTCCATTTAAATGAATACACTGATTAGTGTTGCAAAATTTAGGATATACATATATATATATATGTGTGTGTGTGTGTGTATTATATATATGTCCAATTTAATCCCACCATAAACCTTAGTTCATCAAATTCAACTATCCAATTAATTCCACCAGCCTTCCATGGGGGGCAGGGGGGGGGTACGTGGCATGCCATGTGGCTCTTCCCCATTGGCCATAAAAAAATGACATTCCAATCATTAATAAAATCAACTTAGAATTAGGAATATAACAAATTTCACTTCCTAGTCATCTTCAGCAAATCCGGCGATGCCACTCGGCACGATGTCATTGGCTATTTCTGGAGAATAATTCTTGCATTGCTGACTAGACCTGCACATCAGCATTGTACCTATTTTGCTAATTTTTTCCCTGTTTTAGAAAACCGACAGAATGCGATATCTCCCTCATACGACATCGGTTTTTCGAAGCGTTCATGGTGCTGGAATCGCAACGACGAGACCTTTCCGATCGCTCAAGTTTAGACCTGTTTTGAGCATTTTAAATTTTGAGCATAACACTTGACCTCCTGATCACACCTCCCCATTGGGAAGCTATTGGACCCCAAAATCTCTCTGGACTACTTAACATGAAGGTGAGGAGACTATGTCCCCACTCTTCTAATCTTTATCCACTGAAATTTCCCTAATTTCATTAATTGGAGCTTTTCATGAAACGTAATTTTTTTCCTTGATTCCGTTGACCAACCATTGCTGGTTTTGACATTGTCATGCTGCATATTTAATGAACTTGCAGAACAACAACCTAACTTTGTAGTAAACATCTTGTTTCTACATTGGTCTATAATCAAAGGAAATTTGGAATTACTCTCACCTTGCATCCTGTCCTTATGGTGATTTTTTGCTGAATTTGCCTTGAACTTGTGTCGATTCCTAACCAAGTTTCTTCACCATTGTACCATGCCTTTCTAAAACCAGCAATGAACATTTCTGAATCCTGTGCATTCTTTATCAAGTTGCTTTTCCCTCTCTTTTACCTTTGCAACTTCTTGCACTGACACTTTGTTTTCAACATCGTTTAACACCAATGTCGACTGCTGCAACTGCTTGTCATCTTCTTTCAAAGACAACCTTATTTCAAACTGAAAAAACTCATTACATACATCAGCATTTCTTTGAAAATGATTATGTAAAACTTCTCTTTGTTTAATCATCATCAATGTCAAGTTTTGGCTTGCATTGACGAACCTCTTCATCTGCCCTGCATTAACTAAAGAAGTGTCTAGTTTTTTGTGATGAGCTCTCACAATATACTCCTTGCCATTTTTGAATAAATGTTATTTTTTCTCATGGTGATGGAATATTTCTTTCTTGTCATACAAGTAAGGACTTCCCAACACCATACCTGTTATATCAAGTGGAACAACATCTAATTCAACCGTGTCAATGAAATGTACAGTTATTGCAAAGCGCAACATGCACTTCTTTGAAACCTGTAAATTTGCATCCTTACAAATCCAACAAAGTGGATATGGTTTCGAATGTGGAATGGTCTCAAGATTAAGTTTCTTGACCAAGTCTTCAGAGATTAAATTTTCTTGTGACCACTGTCAAACAATGTGTCAAACTTGGTATGTTTAGAAATGACCCGCACATGAAACAGTTCAATTCTCTTTTCTTCATTTGGAGCTTGTATGTGACAATTAGATATACTACAACTGGGTTTAATTTCAATCTCTTTCCCCTTCAATTTCTTTAGTCCCATAGCTATGATTTTTGTTCATCTCCTGAATCTGACCCTAGGTCTTGTTCAGCTATTGCAACAGATTTTCCTTTCACCTTGGCTTTCTCTTTGGCCTTCAAGCTTTCTGGTTTCAACTCTGGATGAAGTTTCCAACAATGGTCTTCATCATGGCTAGTTTTAGAACAATGTTTGAAAAATAATTTTCCCTTCTCTTTTCTAGTATTTTGATTTCTATTTTTCTTCCATTGCCCTTTAAACTCATTTTCCCCATTCTCATCTAAATTTTGTTTTCCCGTTGCCTCTAATAGTGTGGCTTGAACACAAACTTCATCTAGCCCTGTAGGGTTAAACATGAGGATTGTATGACTTAGGTAGGTATGTAAGCCTCCTATATACTCGAGCAAAGTGTCTTGGCTATGCAAATCTACTCCTAATAAAAGAGCTCTTCTCCTAAATTCTTGAGTATACACTTGTACATTTTGTCCTTTCAATTGTTTAAAATTTTGCCAGTCCATTATGGATTTCTGCATATGAGCTAATGGATAAAAAATTTGTTTTATTGCGGAAATGAAATCATTCTACGATAAAATAATCTTACCATATTTCTTGATCTCCTCCTTTGTCTTGGCTTCCCACCAAACAAGTGTTGCACATTCCATCGTCAATGAATCTAGTTGGATTTTGGTGTCATCATCATGAAAATTTTGGATTCTCAAATAGACCTCTAATTTCCTAATCCAATTATCTAGCTTTTCTGCATTAAATTCACCATTAAACATTGGCAATTCAAACTTAACATCAAGTTTTAAAAAAGGACTTTTACCCATGTTCTTTGACTTGTATGACTGATGTACTAAAGATGAAGTAGAGGATGATGAGGATGAATATGAGGGTGATGATGGCGACTTTCCACTGTCTCCATTTCCTCCATTGACCTTCTTGATTTATATTCATCATTTTGGCCTCCTAAAGATCCTTGTCCTTCCTTGTGAAGTTTGGACCTTTCCTCTTCTAGTTTATCATTCCTTTCTTGATAAAGGACTCTCACCATTTCAGTTAATTCAAGAAATCCTTTTCTGTACACTCTTTCTTCCTCTTTGGGATCCATCTCTTCATGGATTTCTTCTTCTCCTAGAGGCATGCTTGATGCTGCTTCCGCTTCTCTTGGAGGTGAACAAGGTGGTGGAGAATGTGGCAATCTTACCCTCCTTTGTTGTGGCTCGCTTTGAGAACCTCTTGCTTCCACCAATTTTCCTTCTCCTCTCTTAAGCTTGAGACTAGTAAGCATGAAAACCCTTGCAATTAGTTAACAAATCCTTGCATATAAACACAACAGAGATAAAACTCTAGCTCTGATACCAACTTGATCTGAAAGGAGTGTATTAGTTCTACCATGCTAAGTGTCCTTTCAGTAATATAAACATGTTCAAATCGTCTCCAGAAGTTTTCTTAAGGAATGAGAGTTTTAACCATGAAATTTAGATGAATTAGTGAACTTTAAGCATGTAAATAAGCCTTAAAAACACTGAACTGCAGTGCATAACAAAGAAAAACATTCATACATAAGTTTTACACAGTAGGCATGATGAAGAAGTTCACCCCTCCTAGGCTACATCTACTGGTCCAGCTCCCAATGGCATGTCCCTCTTTGTCATTATGCTCAAAATTGTAAATTACATATGTTTATAGACTTATAATGGTTGTTTTCTCTGCACCAATGGCTCCAGAATACTCAAATTAGTCTAGGTAGACTCTTGTTTCACCAAAATTGGTCAAAATTTGACCTCCCAATGCATTTTCCCCAATGACAGCTAGAAAAGCTCCACTAATTGTGGAGACAGACACTTAATTGCAATTAAATTGATGGAGAGCCCTAAAATTTAGGGGCACGCTCCAGAATGGTCGGACGGTTAAGGTTAGCAATAAATTTTAGAGGCGGGGTGGTCACATACCGACCCCACTGTAACCTCCATGGAATTGTTTGAACAATCCGCATTAAAAAAAAGTTTGGAACTCAGAGTTTATGGTTCCGAGAACCATGGAATTTCATGCCAACTTCGTGCATGTAATCCAATATTAAACCTCCCGTGGAAGTTACCATGAATAACCACCACATAAACCATTGTCAAACTCCATCATGTGCCCGCGTTTGATGTTATTGTCGAGGTTCAAGGTTTATGCTACCGGTTGTTAACATTTATTGCAGAGGTTGTCGTGTGACCATAACTTATGGGGCCGCCGATGATTACGGTTAATAGTTGGTTTAAGGCCACAGTTCCAGCGCTTGGGCGCATGGAGGGGGGGCTGGCCTCCCAAACCCCCAAATGTAAAACCTTTAAACAATAAAATGATGTGACATCCGTTATATGGTAAGAAACATTGTATAGTAGAGTTGCTCATGAGGTTTGTTGGCGGGCGGTATGTCATGGGTTCGACCCCCACTCTGCCCCAAAAATTTTGTTAAACAGGTCAATGACCTTTTCGCAGAGCTTGGAGCTTGGCTCCAATTTAGACCACTGCCACTATAGATAGAAGTGCTCCTCCATTTAAATGAATCCGCTGATTAGTGTTGCATGAATTCGCCGATTAGTGTTGCAAAATTTAGGATATATGTGTGTGTGTGTGTGTGTGTGTCCAATTTAATCCCACCATAAACCTTAGTTCATCAAATTCGACTATCCAATTAATTCCACCAAATTTGCCATGGGGGGGTACGTGTAATGCCATGTGGCCCTCCCCGCCGGCCACAAAAAAATGACATTCTAATCACTAATAAAATCAACTTAGACTTAGGAATTAAAAATTTCACTTCCTAGTCATCTTCACCTGCGATGCCACTTGGCATGATGTCATTGGCTATTTCTGGAGAAGAATTCCTGCATTGCTGATTGGACCTACCACATTAGCATTGTACCTGTTCTGCTAATTTTTTGCATGTTTTGGAAAATGGACACAACGCGATATCTCCCTCATACGGCATCAGTTTTTCGAACCGTTTGCGGCGCTGGAATCGCAACAACGAGACCTTTTCGGTCGCTCAAGTTCGGACTTGTTTCGAGCACTTTCAATTTTAAGCATAACACTTGATCTCTTGATCAGTCATGAGGATATGAAATGTCACTCCTCAAGTTATAAATAGGTCATCATTTCTCATGTAAAATAATTTTAGCCTTAGCTTCTCCCATAAGTTAGAACTTTTGGGGAGCAGGTAGTGGCTCCAACGCTCTACTATTGGAGCAAGCAATGTTCATTGTATTCATGCATCTTAGGAATTTTACTTAATAATTGAATCCCGACGACCAACACTTTTCATACATGGATTATAAATGTTTATAAGACTATTCTGTGAATGTTTATAGTACATGTTTGCTTTCACCGGTATTAAGGGAGACCCCTTTGAATGTTGGTAGGCCCAACACTATCAACAATGTCACGTGTCAATTAGAAGTGCACATGGTTGTCTTCGAGGAGTGCGCACTTATTATTTTCTAGGAGTGTGCAGTTATCTTACTCCGAGAACTGCACAGTTTATGGGCTCAGTGGATTGCACAATTTTCTCTCTTAGTGGATTGCAAAATTTTCTCTCTTGGTGTATTGCGTAGTTCACTGTGACTAGGGGTTGCATAGTTTGCTCTCACAATTGATTGTGCAGTTGCCTGTCTCAGTGGATTGCGCAGTTCGCTCCGACAAGGGGTTGCTCAATTCACTCTGACAGGGGATTACACAATCCCTCGAAAGAAGGCATGCAATTAGTGTCATCAATGCAGGACTTAGCTTGTTTTCACAAAAGATGCTTTGTCCATCTTCAAAAGTTTTGCAACTACTGTCAACAAGGATTGACTGTCATCGAGGAGTGCCTAGTAGTTGTTAGAAAGAAGGCACAGTTAAGACATCACAAGATTAACATGAGAAAATGAGTTGTTGCGACACTTAGTAAAACAAGAAGAAAACTTGACGCAAGTTAAAACAACAGTTCTTAGGTCAGAGGGAGGTTCCAAAATCAAAGCATAAGCAAAAACTTGGAGGGGGGGGTTGTAGAAACTACAAGAAGTTCATCTTTCATCTTAACTCTTAGATCATGGATATGTGGTCCCATACTTCAGGCTATCACATTATTACACTACAAAAATCACGGGGAAAAGTACCCGAGTTCTCACACACTAGTTCATCAAAGTTGCTAGTATAGGAGTTATCCCTCATCATTTCCGACCTTTACATATAGATCCCAACTTTGGCCTTCGGCATATTTAAAAAGGCCACCCCCTCAAGAGCCTCATACTAATGATTAAGGGCTTATGCAATTGATTCTTATTAATCTTTTAGATAGTAAATAAGGCCTTCTCTAATGATCAAAACCAATCTCTACTCAATATTAACATAATTACCTTTTAATATTTTTCACTTTAACCATAATTTTTTTATCTCTTGTGTTTTACTTTTTATTTATTAATATTTAAGTAATAACTTTACAATTACTAGAATTTTAACTTAAACTAATACAATTAATTTTTTACTTCTTTCACTATTTTTTAAAACAATATTAACAAATCTCTTATGTTTTTTTTAAATAATAATAATAAAAATAACAATTTTAAATTGTAACATATATTTATCTTTTCATGAACTTTTGAAAGTGAAGTCAACACAAAATTCTTAATCAATAAAGCCATTTATGTCAGGGAAAATTTCCAAAATCGAAACCGAATCAGAAGTATAAAAAAAAATTTAATTTAAGAATGTACATCATTTTTATGTGAGTTAGGTAATAAAAACAATTTCCACATATGCAAATATTAGTTTAATTTTTATCGATGAACTTTTAAAAAAGAACATTTTCGTTTAACCTTTTACCAATTATTTGTGAAGGAGAAGTTGGTTCGCTGGAACAGAATTTTTTTATTGTTTCACAGGATTAAAGTCTCTGCCTTGATTACTGGGTTCGCAGTCAAGTCAATAGATTGTGCTTTCTGTTGTGCCGTCTAGACTTCACTAACTTCTTGTCAGATATGTATGGCCATTGACACCCCTTGCATTGATCCTTGCAAGGTGGGTCCCGTCGACAAACTTGTTCACACTTCTGGTTCCTATATTTATTTGAACCTGTTCTTTCATTCTCAAACATGTCATTGTTCTGGTTCACACTGCAGCTTCTTGTTTATACATGTTTTACACTTCGTGTTACTATTTAAATCGGGACACTTCAGGTTGTTATATATATCTGAAAATGTACACTTTTTCATTTTCATTTCACACCGATGACAGTTATTCCACATGAACGCTTTCGCTTTCGCTTTCGCTTTCATTTAATAACTTCCATATTATGAGATACAGGTTGATTCTTGTCAGGTGGGCCCCGTCGATAAAGTGGTTCACTCTTCTCTATATTTGAACACTTTCAATAGGCACTCACAGCAGGCCTGAAGAAATTCCATGGATATTCCGAGTAGAGACACTATATATTGAAGTCGAACAGCTTGATATTGAAATAAGTAATTTTTTCTGTTGAAAGAGCCATATTGGATCGATTTAAATCGAGAAATCACAGAGTCGGTGGTCATGAACTGTTCAGAGATGGGAATTTGCTCAGTTTTGGGCGTTTATATATTAAACAAACAGATTGACTCAAGTGTTTGTTTGAGCAGTTCATTACCACCGTACTTGGTGAAAGAGTTGGGGGAAACCAGATGTGTCTGTCACAACTTGACATATGTCTCAGTCTCCCCCCTACTAGTTTCCTTCAGCACAATCTGATTACAGCATAGATGAAGAATCTGATTACAGAACTGAAGAAGTTTCACCATCTGTACGAGTAGGGACCAGTGGATGAGCACAAGATGATTGAAAGAATGTTGAAACATGTGGGCATTAGCAAGATCCCCATTGACAATGGCATGATCCTTCCGGGTGCACATAATCTTGTGGTTATGATGGGTTACTAAAGTCTGATATTGTAGTCTGAATTTGAAGACGATTTGGTCCAGAGGGAGGTGTCCATTGTTGCTGTGCACGCTTTGGGTGGGATTCGTCAAACAGCTGTGGCATTGGCCCTCCGCAGCGACGAAGAAATTAAAGGGGATTGGGGTTTAGATTTATTCGAACCATTTTATTTCTGAGTGAGTTACACGAATTCAATGGTTCTTTTCCTGATGAATCAATTTCTATTTGGTTTCTTTTCCTTTAATATATATATTTATATTTCCTTTATTTTCCTTAACATATATATATATCAAATTAAAAAAATATATTCTAAATTTGTCTCTCTTGCTAAAATTAACCTGTTTTCGCTTTTGAAGATACTCTCTGAATTGAGTGAGTCTATGTCCTAAAAGTACCCTGTTCTCTCTTTTGTAGATACTCTGTTCCCAGGTAGTTGTTGGTTGCTTGAAATCTCCAAAGCGGTTGCTAGTTGCTCAATATCTCAATTTCTGTTTTTGTTTATTTGATTCTTAAAATATCCGTTGAGTTTGTATATACTGTGTTCCCTCTTTTTGAATATACCATGTAAATTGCGTTTGTGTATTTTCTAAATGATACTCTGTTCTCTCTTTTGATTCCCAGTCAATGGTTGGTTTCTGAAAATCCCAAATGTGGTTGCTAGTTGTTGAAAATCTCAATTTTTTATTTTCTTTTCTTTGAAAAATCTGTTATAATGGTTGGTTTCTGAAAATCCCAAATGTGGTTGCTAATTGTTTTAAAATCTCAATTTCCGGTTTGACTTGTTTGATTTTCTTTCTTTGAAAAATTTATTTGTTATAATATTGTTAGTATAAATTTATTTAATTAACTAGGAAGGTGTGAAACTAAAAGTTGCATTGCATTATTCTCCATAACATGGACACAGTTAATAGATGATGTCCATTATTGAAAGCACCTCACTGTTTTAGGTGCAACCAAGATGGATGCAATTACCATCTCTCCGATCAAAATAGCAGCTGAAGCAGAGCAGACTTTTGCCTATATGTATAAGCATCGTTATAGATTGAGGGGTTGAATCCTCCTCGCACTACACAGGGCTGCTCTCTTTTTTAAAAATTTGGACTATTCCTCCAGCAAAGACCAGACTATGCTAATTTGTATTGTTCCAATTTTACCTGTATCGTTCTAATTTTATCTGTATCTAGGCTAGGCACTATAGCAAATTTTGTTCATGTTTCCGCAGCTGTACTTGATCTTCTCTTTCTTTTTACATCTCAGACTCTCTATCTCTGAGTTTTTGTCTCTAAGGCTACACCCCAGGAATGTTTAGGGTTTAGTTTGTGTGGCTTTTCCACGGAGAAATTCATCTGTTGGATGTTTAAGGTAAAAATTCATTTGTTGGATGCTTAACGTAGATATAGGTAGATAGCTTGGCTTATACAAGTCTCTTGAGGCACTTTGAAAATCCAGAAGATCGGTTATCAATTCTTTCGACCTTCTTGTAATACAACCACTCTTAAGTTTGTGGATCCATTTTCCTTCGACTTTGTTGTAATACCGTCACTGAAGTTTGTGGATCCATTTAAATTTAATTTCCAATGCTTTTAATTATTGTTTCCATATTTGATATTGGACATTCAGAGCATTCCAAATACAATTGTAGATGAAGAATTTTTTATGCGTAAGTTTATATTACTTGCATTATAATTTTAAATATTTAAATACACTGGAAATTTTTAAATTAATTTAAAATTATAATTTGCAATTATTAAATCTGTAATTTTATATAAATTTAAAAGCATAACTTTTGTTTTTTAGTGACATAAGTTTGATGCTGGCTTATGTTCCGGGAATTGAATCTTTAATATATTGTTTTCACAATAATTATTTTCACATGACAATCATCTATTAAGCTATAACTTTTTAAAAATATAAACCTAATTTTGTCAGAATTAATGAAATTCTTTTGAATCTTCTATATATACATACAAGTGTTTTCAGTCTTTTCATAAATATCTTTTAATAGAAGGTTTTGCAGTTTCATATCACATGTATGCATTGAAGGCTGAGATGAAGAGGTCATCCGGGCATATGGGGGGCTACCTGTAGGGCCACCCCCTCATGAGGGCTGAGACATCTCACACACACCCGGGAATCACCAGTCCAATCTGTTGCATCACTGAACCATCGAGTATACGGATCTCGATCATGCTGAAAGGAGCTGGAGCTGAGAAACAATCAAGTCGAAGGGCTGTAAGGAGTCCCTTTGCCTGATCCGAGGCACCGATAGAGAGACCGATAGACGGACACCAGGGATGATGATGAAATGGGGGGTATTGTGTAGCGGACGGACAACTTCCCTTGTTAGAGCATAAAGGGCATAGATCGACCAACACAATATCATGAGGGATAGGGGACGGTGGGACGGAGGCCATAATGTGCAACCCGAGAGAGGGACCAAGCAACGAAGGATGGAGGACTATAGCGGGATACAAAGGTACTCGGGATAGACTCCATGAATGTGATGGTGACTCAACTCAAATGCTCTAAACAAGAGCGACTCGATGGTGTTGCCACACAGTAAAGGTCCAATGGGGGACCATAGAAACATGAGTACAATATGGTAACTCATGATGAAAACTGACACGAGCATGGTCAAGTGTGGAGGCAAAGTGGTGCCCCCAGTACGAGTGTTGCAAGTGAAGAAATTCGATTTTGAGGAGGGGTGAAGTGATGCTTCCTAGATAAAATGTGTCCTGGTGAAGTATCAAGTCACTAAAAACTAACAGATACCCATTTGAGGGCTCGATGAGAGCTTTCGAACAGTACAGATGGTTCGTCAAACTGAGCTACGGTTTGGCCGCAACAGGCGAAAGAAAAATCAGGGGTTTTCTTTTAATAAGACATTTTCCCTCCAAATTCACTCATTTGCATGTGGAGTTGTGGTGAATGTAGTGAGGAGAAAATGCCATAAATCTTGTGGCGATCGTAGCAGACAAACCGATCGTTGGAATTGAGATCCATCAGTTGCAGGTAAGAGGCCTAATCCTACTCTTTCATTTCAGTGGATTGAAAGTTCAGTTTAGGTACCCAGAGCTCATGAACAGGCAAGGTCACACTTTTTGGGGTCTGTTCTGCGACTTGGGTAGCAGGTACTGGGCAGAAAACTGCGACCTGTCCCAAGAAATGACCTGAAAAGTGCGACTTGTTAGAGAAAGGGGGTTTAAGTGCTGTTTTTGGCTGAGATATGGGATTTGTATGGGTAAGGGGCATAGGTGCCCCCAAGCATGTTGTGGTCATGCAAAAATGTATTTAGAAAAAGGGGAATCTAAACACATTTTAATGATGTGGTGCGCATTTGTTTTTGTTATGGTTATGCAGTTTGAGAAAGGGAATGGAGGATTACCAATCTCTTTTGGTACTACATATATGAATCAAATGGACTTTAAGTTTCCAGGTTGGAATACATGGTGTCACTATCCCAAAGAGAGGATTTGGAGATAATGAATTGGTGCTCTCCTAGAAAACTCATAGGTTGGTCAACAACAATGTCGAAGGGACTGGGTTGTTGATGTAAGATGAAGGAATGATGAGGGGTATCATCCCTAGAGTGTTCTGAAGTGATATGGGACTCTAGAGGTTCTTCTAAATGTGGAATAATAATGGTACTAGAGTCGACACGACCATATACACTAGGAGAGTTGTGGAGGATTGCTTCTCCTAGTCTCTCAAATATGGGTGCCCCCTTACCCAAACATTGGGTGTCAATGTAATGGCCACAAGGTGTATGTGGTTTGAATGCATGGGTTTGATGTAAGGGGGGGTAGATAAAGTCAAGGTTAGTGACTGCTTCCATAATTTCATCATCATAATAGAAGATGGGGTGACTAGTGGAAGATAAACTACCAGACGCGACGAAGCTACCTGACTCATCATCATGAGAAGTGAGGTTCACATGCGCAGTGTCATGGAGGGTGACAAAAGAACAAGTAGATGAAGGATCCACCGATGTTGAGCCTAAGGTGATCATTGAAGGGAGGTTAGGCGAAACAAAATGGAAAGGCCCAGGAGGGTCTTCCACTGAGGATCTCATAAAGATGACAGGTAGCGGAAAATGGTTGAATAATCTATCATTTTGACATCGAGAGGGGGAATGTCTATGGGAGTGGATGTGTCCTCTGGTTTTGCTGAAGCAAGATGTGCAAATAAGGGAGTGGTGGACTCGTTACGCTTGGCCTCGAATTGGCGAGCTACTGCTAGAGAGGTGCGGAAGTCCTCAAGGTGGGGACAGAGGTAATTACAGTGGCCATGGAAATCAAACAAAGCACTGGGGTGATTTGTGCGCAAGGACTTGAGTTTCGGGATTGAATCGGGTATAGTGACATATACCTCTGGGATATCAGGCTCCGGAAACACTTCACTAACCATGGGCTTGAGATTAGGCAATTCAGGACAATTATGGGTGGCATGACCGACAACATCACACAAAGCACATGGAGGTGTACGCTGTTGTCGCTCCTAGAGACAGCCTAGAGTTGTGATAGACCAGTGCCTAGGACATCTTATATAGCAAGGAGCATAGGATATAATAGAAGAAGCTATCAATAAAAGCTCTCATGCTATCTCTTGTAAAACAAGGAATATTAATCTGAATGGGACCAAGACCTTCAGAAACTGATGCAGAGATAGGAATATTGCAGAGGCAACATGTAGAAATCCAATGTAAAAGCAACAGACAATTCAGAGACAGCTTACTGTAAAGAGGGCCGATTCAGAAATACCTCACAGAAATAAGTTACCAGAAGGTTTATGTAGTGAATGAAACATTGAGGAGATATTAGTTAACATTGAGCTGATATCCAGATACACAATACCACCATGCATGGGCTTACCAATCTAAGAATCCATACATGACAATAGCGTTTTAAAAACACCCTCCCAAAGAAACTAATATAGTAGAAATACGGTTTAGATGAATAGTGGAACAAAATATCATGCATGAACCATATTTAAAGCGCTTGACTAATCCGAGCATGGGTATCACCTAGGATAAATCCATACCAAAAATCAGTGAGCCACTCACATTCCAAAACATGATACAGGAAAGATGGATGAAATGAAATGATCTATTTAAATAACACATAAGAGAAAGTTGCAAACTGTGAAATACCAAAGACCAGAATCATCTTTAACAGATGAAACTCCTCCTCACTGAAACCCTATGAGCTCTGAGCCTTCATACAAGAGTTCTACAAAATGTATACAAAAAGCCTTTCACTGCATAATTTTCTGATAAAATCTGGAACCCTCAATCATCTGTTCTTAGGGAGCTTTATAGGAGAGAAAGAAAAACTCCAAAAGGGAGTAGGAGATGAACATTTAATTTTCCTAATTAAGACAGGAGGGTGAAAAAGTGCCCGCCTATACTGCTTGACGACTCTGTAGTGCTGTAAGTACTCTTTGGCCTGTTTTCTGAAGTAAATGCACTGGGTAAAGGTCTCTTCAGGAACACGGCATATAATTAAAATCTCATGCACATTCTGTCCTTTCCCGGAGAGAAAACTCTGCTGAAATAAAGCCTTGAGAATATTGTTTTCTGTGCATAAATCTTTTGTGTGATCTGCAGGATCTTCAATCTGGTATTCTGACTACAAAAGGTTAGGTCAAGGCTCCAAAATCTTCAACTACATGCCTTTAATTCTCTACCTTTCACCGATACTCTTTGTCTGCGATATTTATGTCTTCGATTGCGAAATCTGCGCCTTGAATGACTCCGGAGGGTTTGACAGAGCTTAGTCCCTGCTTCTTTAATGGAAGTCTTGTCGCAACAGCCCCCCAAGCCTTTCTTCATAAATGTAGCTATTAGGATATAGTCTTTTCCTGCGTCCTCTGCTTCTGTAATGGAGCTTGTGAATTATGGAAATTTTCCGCCACTGTAACCCTGCAAAACCCACAAACTTGTTAAAGAAAACCATGCACAGGAAGGTGGATGCAGTGGGGATAATGAGAAACGATAGAGCAGCATGGTGGACTGGTGAAAATGTAGGGCGATGGTGGAAAATGCTGCGTAATAGCAAAAGGTGGCCATGAAAAAGCTATTGGAATGCAAAATGAACATGAAAATACGGAAGAAACAAAGAAATGAACGAAAAATAGATCCGGGGTGGCAGAGGGCACGTGGAGAAAAACTTGAGGACAGGTGGCGCGATACCAAGACAATGGGAAATGGATGACGTGGAATGCTGACGATGGAAAGTGGGCCATGGGTATGGTTTGCCTGTGGTTAAATCTTGTGCAGCTTCGGGGCGTGATGACCATCAGATGGATAGCCCCAGATTGGACGACTCACATACATATCGCTGCGTGTCTACGGACGAACAATAATGTGCGATGGAAGGTGGTTTTGAAATAGTGCGCTGAGCCACATGTCGAGCGATGTGTGGAATCGCTCTGAAATGAAAAATACCGCCTGCCACTTGAAAGGTGGTGCGATAAAAACCGGCAGGTTTGAGTAGGATTTATGGGCGCGGGGACCACAAGGGTGGATAGGCTGCGGACCATTGATTTGGCAGGATGATCGGACGATGCACAAACAATTTAGGCGATGAATGGAGTGGGCCACGAGCGCAGTGCTGATTCACGAAGACCGTCCGATCTGCAAAGATCGACAGCTAATATTTCGTCCGGTCATTTGGTTGATAAGCGCCTAGTGCTTTTGCGCTCGGTTACAGCACTGAGTTACGCGGAGGAAAAGGTGCAGGGGCTTGGCTGTAAGGTGCTAGGCCTTAAATATATTTTCAAATATGGTTTACGGCCTTTTTATGCAATTTTGAGGTAAGGAATGGCAACGACAGGCGGAACATGGGCTTTTCAGGGCAAAAAGAGGGGGTTTTGAAAGGTTTAAGTGTGATTACTGGCCAAAATTTTAATGGGGGGCTGACATGATCAACATACGCTTTGGAGGCTGAGGAGGAGCATGGTTTGTTGGGGTAGCCTTGTATTTTGATGCCCTCTTGCGAGATTTTCCCTTCCTACCCGAAGTGGTCGCAACAGGAGATGGTTCCTGTTGAGGTGGCTGAGGCACTGCAGTAGTGGGAGAAGTGATAGGGACCGGTTGAACCGAGATCAAAGAAAGATAAGGTTTTGGTTGACCAGGCGGGGTAGTGGCTGGGGGATCAAGGTACCAGATGGGAATCCCCAGGGTCAGGTTGGGAAGAGAGAGGGTAGCCATAACAGTTACCAAGTTCACTCTAGGAGGAGGAGCTAGGAACGATATCTGACCGGAGGGGTAATGGCCAGGCGGGACGGCTCCAAGATGGTTAAGGCCTGGAGGAACCGTTCTAGGAGGATAAAGAGGCTCATGAGTACCAGCTGTAGATGAAGGGCCAGCAGGAGGAGGTCTAGAAGGCTGAATTGAAGGGCTAGGAGTAGGCTGCAGAGGGCGAGGAGGCTATTGACTAGTCAAAGCGGGCCTCTTGAGGGCAGCCCCAGACGATTGCATCATGTAAAAATTTTATGAGCGGGGATCAGAGACAATATTAGGGAGACCAAGGAATGTACCAAGCAAAGAGGAATCCTTGTAGACTCTAGGTGAGACACTGGTCAAAGGATCGACAGTTTGCTTATTGGCCACTGAAGAGATGATGGACTTAGGGGAGGTCTGAGACTTCGGTTCGTAATATGTCAACTGGTCAATGGTGACTACCTTTCCATTATGGGGAAAGGACATCTTGCAGTGAACCGCAGATGGGACAACAGACATCGCATAGGTGTAGCTACGACCTAATAGAATGTTGGAATCTAAGGGTGCATCAATGACTTCTACGTCAACGCAAACAGTCTTTCCCGCAAGAGTAATAGGACAATTGCGGAACAGGCCAAGGGGCTAGGAGGCGTGGCCATCCAATGCTCGAAGAGTGATCATGGAAGGAGCCAACTAAGGTGATCCGAGTTGCTTCCAAATTGAAGCGGACATCACACAGGTGGATGCCCCCTCATCAATGATACACTGGGAAACGTGAGCATTCCAGATTTTGACTGGGATTTGGAAGGCGACGGAAGCAGGAAGAGGGGGATGTTCTGACCAGTCAACATCGAAGACAATCAAGCGATCATCGGCAAGGTCTACAGCGCCCATGAAAAATAGTAGAAATTTTCGTTGTGAAGGGCATGACTGTAGGAGTTCCAACGTTGAGATGGCAATAGGAGATTGCGCCAAATCATCTACTATACTATAGGAATGGGAAAATTTTCCAGAAGTAGCATTTCAGCATAATGGTCCCTTAGGGATTTTGGTATGAACCTCCACCTTAAGCTGAGGGATCTGCAAAGGACCATTAGGTGTCGAAAGAGGCTCTGTAGAACCTGAAGAAGGTGGCTCAGGGACAGACATAGCGGGAGGCTTGTTGTATTGACGGGACCGAGTCTAAACGTTGAGGTCAACGGTTATAGGTTGGTGAGAGTTCATCATGAGAATCCGGTAATCGGAGATAACATATGGAGGAGGTTGAGTGGCTACCTGACCTTCAGGTGGTTGGGTAGCCACAAATACTTGCTGAGGGAAATAATTAGTAAACACAACTGATGGACTAGGTGTGGGATTGGGAGGGACGGAAGGGGAGGCTTGTTTTCCTCGCAATGTTGCTTGAGACTCCCATGTCTGCTTCATCTATTGTAAAAGAGGACAATCGTGCGTGTAATGACCATAAACACAACAACAAGAACAACGTTGGTTCGTGGGAACATGCCTCTCCTGCTTGGGTTGAGTGCCCTGTTGTTGGTTAGCAGTGTTAGGTGCATTATTTTAAGGATTAGTTCCAGAATTACCGAGAGCAGATTGATTTTGAGTGCATTTCCTCGTCTCTTTGGAGGGAGGAGGATTAATCGTGCCCTGTTGTGCATACACCTGCCCCTGAGGGGGTGGTGGCTGCTGTTGCGGGGGTTGAGAAGGCAAGGGAGACAGAGGTGCTAATGCTGGAGGAGTTGGAGCACTAGGATGTGGATACGGATAATAAGGAGGTTGGGTAACATTGTGGTAAACAAGAGGTTGGGAAAAAAGAGGAGGCATGCCGTATCCTGGATATGTGCTACCGGGAGGGGAAAAAGTGTAGGAGGTGTTGGCCGCCACCCCCCCGAGGAAAGCCATAGCCCTTAGGAGGTTGAGCGCATGGATTAGAGAGAGCTCTAAAAATACCGTCGGCGGTGTGAGATGCCCCTGGTGCATTGGCACCACCAGGTCTAGGAAGATCAGGTAGAAAGGTATAAACATAACCTGACTGAGCGTAGATCAAGCCATATTTTAATGCAATTTGGAGAGCGGCTTCTTCGGTTTGAGAAAAGTGCGATGCAATATCTTTCCCAATAGGTGGAAAGAGAGATCTAAGGAACCAGTCCATGTAGACACGGTCTTCGAAGGTAAGGGCTCGACATAGGCTCTTTCTTCTCCGCCATTCCTGGACATGATTGGATAGGCGGGTCGCAGACGATTGACGGAAAAAAGTTAAAAATTTGGTACCAATGTCATAACGAAGAGGAAGATGGAAATAAGACAAAAGGGCCCAAGAAAGAGTCACAAAGGTGGTATGAGAGGATGAGGCTTGATCGACATACCACTTAGAAGCTTCGCCTGTGAGTGTATGTTGGAACAACTGCAGACGAACAGAGTCATCGGTAATGGAGTTAGACGAACACCACATGTGGAAAGATCGAACATGATTTGTAGGATCTTCTCCAGCAAGGCCTTCAAACTAGGGGATATCGGAAGGGAGCTTAGTCAGCATAGCAGACCAACTAGTGTCATGGTGTATAGGGTCATTTATCAACTGGTCAAAATCGGGAAGGCTAAGGCATGCCATGAAGGGGAGCAAGGGCGCAGCCGGGGTAGTGTCTGTTGCGGTCCCACTAGTGGTATTCCAAGCATGAGGTCTGGGGTTACCACCAGCATTAGGTCCTGCACCAGACATGGTGAAGGTGACAAGGGGAGAATTGAAGGTAGAACTAGAAGGAGAACCCAATGAACCAAAAGAAGAGTCGGAGTGCAGACTCGGAGGAGGACTAACTCGAATCCTACGCGGAGGAGTAAGTCTTCCTACTGGAAACGGAGGATGAAGGCCAAGAAGTCTCCGGGATAAACGCCTTGGTGGTGCAATGGTGACGACACAAACACGGCACAAGGGAAAAAGAGACCGACAAGGGCAAGGAGGTGCAGGATCAATTGATTACAATGTCGAAACAAGGGCAAAGAGGTGCAGGATAAATTGATTTCAATGTTTTAGAGCTTTGCTTGGCGGTGTTAACCAAGCCCTACCCAAACGTTTGTAGAGAAAAAGAAAAAATGTACTGTGTAACTGTAAATAAACCTGTAGATAAACAGTATATGAAACTGAAATAACAGTAAATAAACAGTTAATAATGCAATAATCTAAACCCAAGGAGGCAAGCCTCTCAACAATTAGTCTTTAGGCGGGTGAAAAAATAGTCAAAACACACAAAAAAATCCAATAGATCTAAGGTCAGGAGGGACAAGGATCTAAAGGTCAGAATCTGCTAGAAAGTGGTGCAGAAAACAACAACAAATTAGAGGAAAAGTTGTTGTAAATGAGGTGGCGAAAGGCTATCACCTGGAGGGAAATGGAATGAACCCTAGAGGAAAACCCAAACAAAGCTAAATGAGGTGATTTGGATGGATAACAAGCCAATCTGAAGCAGATCTGAAGGTGAGGTATCAGATTTGAAAAATGGTTGAAACTATTCCACAAAGTGTGGAGGGTACTGAAGCCCTAGGGGGCTAGGTTCCCACTTATTTGAGTAAAACAGAACAAGTATTGGTCCAAAATAGGCAGAGACAGAGGTTAGACAACCCTGAACAGAGGCCCAGACAAACCCAGAAAACTTTCAGAAAAACTCCTGCAAAAAATCCACGTCGCAGTTTCTGACCTGTTTTCAGCAGAGGTCGCAATTTTTGGGCTGAAAAGTGCATCCCGAGGCTCCAGGTCGTAGGTTTAGGGCCAAAAGGTGCGACCTATACTTCCGGCACTCTCAGTGGCAGATTTCAGAAAAAAGTGTCATCTCAGCTGCGGCGGATGTCTGTCACCTGCGCAATAGGTCCAAAAACACACAGAAGTTAGAATTTGTACTATTTTAGGGCTTCTTAGGTTAAAAAACACATCAAGAAATGAAAAAACAAGAGGCTGAAGAGAAATCCTAGGGTTTTAAGCAGCTGGATATGCAAGGATCAGAAAAATAACAACAATCATAATCGTAAACCCGTGTGGAGTCGCTAGTTGTTAGTATGAATCTTAATTCCAAGTGTACAAAAAAATACCTCTTTAGCTGTGGATAACAAACAACCCTAACAGCAAATATGGCTGCCAATATCCTCAGATCTGCATTTAGGTGATCAAGATAAACGCTGCAAAAATCTAGATCTATGCATCAAAAGACATTAAGTAGTAGAAAAAACAAGATTTACTCCATGCATCCAATAAAAAAGACAAGAATATGTTGAATGAATTTTGTATTAATGACACCTGGGAGGAAAACACAGAAGGGTGTTACCAGTTCTCCTCAATGGGATGGGTTCTTGTAAGTCCTGAGCACTTCAGATCTAAAATTCCTCTCTTGATGGAGTAGAAAACCCAAACACAAATGGTAGCAAAATATGACTATGATGGTGGATCAAAGTCAGACCAAAAGTATATATCTAGAGTGATCTTTAAGCCACATGTTATGAAGTCAATGCCCCATTATTCAAATGGTCCAACAGCGATGACAGGATGCATTAGTGTTGGTGGCAGGTGGGTTTTACGATCAAATATCTGGAAAGCATGAAAATTTATAACAACGATAATGCAATCGTGAAATATGGTAGGCCAAAAGTAACCAGCGTGGAGAATCTTCTGCACGATAGCATAGCCAGACAAATTTCCACCGCATGTGCTAGAATGGAAATCATTTAGAACTTTTTCGGCTTCCTTATGCATGAGGCACCTATGTAAAATTGTATTGACAACATGATGATAAAGTGTATCGCCGATGATCAGATAATATTTGGCTTGGTATCGAATAAGTCGTTGTTGCGAGCGAGAGGTATTAGGCCAAAAAGTTTGGATCTTGATATAGATGATGAAATCTCCATACCACGGGTCAGATGACTCGATCAGAAACAAAGACTCATCTAGAATTGATGGTTCCATAGTAGGATCGGTAATACTCTAAGGAAGGTCACAAATAAGCTCAACAAACACCAAAGAATTCTCTGACTTGGATTTGATGAATTCCAAATCAAAATCCTACAAAATGACAATCCATTTTGAATACTTTCCCCCCAGCAATTGACGTGACAAAATGTATGTCATAGGGTTGCAATCTGAAATGACAATGGTCTTTCGGAGCAAGATATAATGGCGAAATATTTGTACAACTTGAACGACTGCCAAAGCGAGCTTCTCAATGTATGTGTACTTAACTTCTGTATCATTGAGATTACAACTCAAATAATAATTCGGATATTCAATCACATATTCTTCTTGCACTAAAACCATAGCGATGGTTGTATTTGTCATGGTGAGATACAGGAAGTAGTCACTCTGATAATTTGGCGGATAGATTAATGACACTCGGATCAAGGAATCTTTAAGAACCACAAATGAAGCTTGTTCAACCTCATCCCAATGGAAGGCTACCCCATTTTTCAAGAGTCGAGTAAATCCTTTAGCCATTTCGGCGTAGTTAGGAATGAACCTCATAAATTTAGCCTTCCCTTGGAGTCTCTGTAACTTAAGTAGATTGGAAGGAGCGGGCAAATCAAGAATAGCCTAGACCTTCAATAGATCAAGAAGAATTTTGTCTTTCAACATGACGAATCCAAGAAAATGACTAGAACCAACACCAAACAGACATTTTTGAGGATTGAGGCATACTTATAGTGACGACATCATAAAATGATCACTCTCATATGTAGCAGGTGGTCAGCCCATTTCCGTGAATGTGCAGGTAAGTCATCCAAATATGGTTGAACTATGTGCTTGATGTCATGAAAAGCATAATTCATTTCCCTCTGGAATGTGGCCCCAACATTCTTTAAACCAAAAGGGAGTTTATGATAGGTGAATGTGCCTCAAGGATGAATAAAAGTCGTTTTATATTGGTCCTATGGGCGAATATTAATCTGATTGTAATCGGAGAATCCATCCATGAAAGAAAATATTTCACATTCGACACATTCATCAATAATATGGTTAATAAAGGGAGTTGGATAGTTGTATTTCGGATAATAATGATTAACATACTGATAGTCGACACACACTCTAATTTTCCCTTGTTTCTTCATGACAGGAACAATGTTAGATACCCAATTGGTAAGCGGAATAGGGTAAATAAATCTAGCGCGCAAAATTTTTTCAACCTCTACTTTGATGGCAACAACTTGCATGAAAATGGATCAGAAGAAGTACTAAAATCTGAAGAACGATCAACCCAAATGGTTGATGACAATGGATTTGGATTGGTCGCATAAGACAAGAAAATTGATTGCTATTCTAGCTCAATTGGACCTAGCGGCATGATGTCGCCCAACCTAACTACTTCAGAATCATTGGGCATCTTCCTTAAGTCAGATGAAGTGGAAGATATCATATTTCAGGTCTCTATATGTGTGATTTCCGCCGATGTCACAGGTGACAGTAACAAAAAGGTGCCCATTAGGGAAGGATCCTTAAAGAGTCCTACACAAATGTTCTGAAGAGAAGGTGTGGGTCCATGAACTAACAGAACACTTCCAGTTTCTTGGGAACCAGAGGCAAATAACGTGGATTGATCAACGGTTGTGATACTTCCTTTGTGGGGGAAGATGATCATATGAAAATAGGTAGATACTACTACAACCATAACATTTATCCCATGGTATTCCAAGTAATATGTTGTAATGGAGGGGTCCGTCAACAACCTCAGCTTCAACAGTGATTGATTTCCCCCCTAGTTCTACTTTTAGGTTATTAATAATTCCACAAGGCTTATATGTACGACCGTCAAAATATTTTAACGTCATAGGTGATTGGGACAAAGTCGGCAAGACAAGTGACTTCTAGCAACTCATTGACATGATACAAGTAGATGCACCTTCATCAATGATAGTGTGATGAATGAGGTGATTCAGGACATGTGCTTGAATCAATAATGCTAACTCTGATGGTAATTTTGGCACATAGCCCACCTGATTAAAGACTACAAGATTTGAATTCGTTGGGTCAATTCCACTGATCGCAGACAACAAAGCATGCTTCTGGGAGGGACAATTCTGAAGTACCTCAAGCGTTGACATAACAGAAGGTGGCTGAGCTATATCTTCTACTACATTATAATTTTTATTTGCACGAGCTCGAGGGTTGAATGTCGATTTGTGAACTACTACCTTTGACAGCTTTATTTTTAACTTTGGAAGGATAGGCAGTACATCCGAATCAGATGAGGTCGAAGTCGAGGTGGTAGGTTGATCTATAGCCTGACCATTGGATGACGACAACGAATTACTGTAATCTTTACTTCATGTCGGCACAAAAACATTAGTTTTGTGCTTCATAACGGATATCATAAGCACTTGTGAACTAGAAGCAGGATCTTTCACAACCAAATGTGTTTCCCTGTTCAGAAAAGGATTTGTCAACACTACAAATGCGGTAGAAGTCTTAAGAAGCTTTGGGACTTCCTAGCAGTGAGGAAAATCTCGCGTAAAATGCTCCTCATTACATATCAAGAAAGGGTAACGAGGTTTTCGAAAAGAACCATACGAATCAGATGATTTTTCCTACGGGGGTGAATTTGATTTCTTCTTGTATTTCCCCTTCTTCCTATTTCTTGGTTGCTTATCACTTTTTCCTTTGTTAGATGACACAAAATGGATTTCAGAAGAAGACGCAAGATCATATGCATTAGGGTTTTTATTTGAAACAACAAGTGTAAGACTAGTTAGTCAACTTGTTGCCGGAGCATTAGCAAAACGAATCACACCATCGCCGGCATGAATTTCCTGATCAAATGGAGCAGGAGGAACAATAAAATTTGGTCACAGCGTGTTTGGAATATTTTCGTAGAGCTTGACAAATTGAGTGTAAATCAGATCTAGATACTGGGCATGAGCAATGACTTGCTCTTCAGTGACAACACCGCCTTTGGCCACATCCATGGTGATAGATGGCAACAAGGACTTAATAAAGCACTCAGCTAAAAGCTGATCAGGAACAAATTCTTTAACCATTCGACGATGATGACGCCACTCATGTATATGATTGGATATATGAGTAGCATTGGTCTGTTTAAAGCTGTTCAAAAGTTCCGTTCAAGTTTCATATCTAATGGGTAACTGGAAGTGGGTTAAAAAGGTAGTGGCTAAAGCTGTAAAGTTATCAAATGAAGCTCGTGGTAATTCAATGTACCACTTCGCAACCGGACCAGTAAGCATTCGCTGTGAAAGACACAATCTAACATAATCATCTTTTAAGGATTTTGATGAACACCATAAATGATAAGTCATGACATGCGTAGAGGGGTCTTCTCCAGAATTTCCATTGAATTTTGGAATGTCTAAGGGTAGTTTATGTGGAATCACCGGCCACCAAGGTAAATAATGAATTGGATCATTGGTGAGCCGATTTAAATCTGGTAATTTTAATTTTGCAACAAATGGAAACTGTAGATTAAGGTCAGGTTGAGCATAACCAGGATAAGATGGAATCGCCTGAGCAGTAGGCCTTTGTATACCAACAAATGGATTATGTTGTTGGTAAACCAGATAGGGGTAGGTTTGTTGACCAGGTCCTAGATAAGCCTGATACTGTGGGAATGTTTTCTACGACTACCATGGTATCTGATAAAATGGTTGCCCGCCAAGATAATTCGGACCCAGTTGTGAATAAACAGGGCCATCAAAATCTTTTGAAAAAGGTAACCTAGCCTGTGGTTGTGAAATTCCTGATACATATGGTTGTTGAATAGCAGCCCAGGAAGATTGAGTCTATAGACCCGAAACTTGAGGGTTAGGGGTGGAAGGACCCGCTTGTGTAGACTGACCAACAACCATAGAAGAAATGACAGGCATAGTAGGCACAAATGTGACAGGTTGAACTGGTTGATATCGATACACAATCGTTTGCGGCTGAACAGGAAAAGTAGGCTGCCATTGGAAAACATGCATTCCAACATATGATGGACCTAAATATGACAGAGTACTACCATATGGACCGAACATATGTGGCCCCCTAGCATATGGAGTATAGGGATATTGCACATATTGACTTTCATATGAAGGTTATCCAACAGATACTAGATAAGATGGACGGTAATTAGATGGACCAGCCTGATATTGAGGATCAGGCCGTTCAGAACTCATAATAGATGAACCAAATATAATTCCAGATGATGACATGGGAGAAGTCCATGGACTAGAGGAGACACCATAGTAGGTTCCATTTAAAGCTTGGTAACCTAGTGGGACAGACATACCACCATATATATGTTCCTCGGGTGTTGTTGAAAACATCGAAGATGAAGCGACAATATATGATGTCTTAGCCATAAAAGATGGTATAGTCTGGGATGTTGTCTCTGTCATGGTTAAGTAACCCCACAAATACTCTAATTAATCTACACGAACTTGAGAGTCAAAAGGATCAACGGAAGCAAAGTAGGTCAAATGAGGAAAATACTGATATAAATGAAGCCCCAACCCAAAATGAGTGGGATTTGAAGGGTTTGTCTCTTCCGGAATTTCTTCTTCTATCGAAATCAAACTAGGTGGAAGCACTTCACTGTCAGGCCTGAGATAAATTTTATGCAGTAAAATCTGCGGTAAAGATGAAGACTCGATAGGTATGAATGGCTGAGAATCAGACAGTTGCACCAAAACACCTTATTGTTCTTCGAATTCGGGATCAACTACTGGATCGAATTTCAGTTGAAAAAGCTCGGGTTCAGGATTCAACGTTTCGTTGGATTGAATTTCAGTGTCCTCAGGTAACTGTGAGATTTCTGTCTCGACAGTAGCAGATAAACCAGGATCAATTGAAATGACTTGAGACTCAGTACTCAAAGGATCAGATGTCTCTAGTATATCAAATGATGTAGCACCAAGAGTTCCAGAGGTAACAGACTCGGTATGTTGAGCACGCATTTGTCTACTACGAGTAGCTTTTGGTGGTAACAGAGGTTTATTTGTTGTCCTACATGAACGATGGGGAAGGGGTTGATCTTCTTCCACAATTGTTGATTGATTTTATAAAAAAACAAAAAGAGGATGATACTAGGCAAAAGATTAACCAAGCGACTGTGAACTACAATATACTACCTCAGTAAACCAAGGAATTATTATACATGCAAGAAATATCCCCGAATGTTGTGTTCGGTGTATCACAGGTACAAGGCAGCCGACTCGGTTACCTATGTATGGTAAGAAACCTAAAGTTGTCCTCCCAAATATATGTGAAGGTACATGGAGACCGAATCCATATTAGCGTTGTCTAATGCGAAACCGCATAGTGAGAGCATCCCCTTATACTTTTCATACTATAACACTGCCCGATATACTCCAAAGTATGTGGACGAACTTTGATATACTTACGTAGGTGGAATCAGGTATCACACTCAGAATGTATCGCAGACAATTAACGACAACTGCTTTGTTTAACGATGCCAAAACACATCTTCTAACCTAGACCTCTAACTTTTATCATTAATGTTACAATTCTTCCTTAGATAAATTCACATAAATTTTATGTTGATCTTGATTATCAATTTGTCTTTCAGGTTCACCGTGAGATGTATTGAACACTCCTAGAATGCAATTAGAATGATAAGCATTAGTTTGGAATTGATCTTCGACAATGAAAAACTAGCTAGTAGGGATAGAGCAATAAGATAATTTGCAATCATCAATGAGCACATCTAAATGCAATTTTTCCCTAAATTATTCCTCAAGTAGCACTCACAATCCCCAAATGCAAATGCATGGTTTTCTTTACAATTTCCTTTAAGTTTAGATGAACGAAAAATAAAATAATGCACAAAAAATCACTCAAAACTTTCAAGAGAAACAAAGACTGAAACAACAATTCCTCTTTTCAAAAGTAATGAATTGATTAAATGTAAAATTTAACTTTGGAACTATTCAAAATGATAAAGAAAACAAAAAGAAACATTAATCAAACAAATCCAAAGTGAGGCAAGAAGAGTAAAGTTAAACTTGTCTCTAGAGGTATTCAGTCACTCAAATCTTCAGCAAGAAAACACTGACATGAATTGGAAAAAGACAAAACAGATAGATTTTGGTTGGTCATAGGGGCAACACACCCCTGAGTGGGAGATAGTGCGTTGCAGAGCACTGTCCCTAAGCCAGTAGTGCTATGCAGAGCAGTGTGTCAAGACTAACAGTTTGTTGGTGCCAGAGGACTCTCTGAAAAAGAGAGCAATCACACTACTTTTTCTAAGACACATTTAAATGAATGAAAATAAGCAGGTAAAGTCTACTAGATGTTGATGGACAAGGAAAAAACCACCAGGGACGATCCTTCGATCCCTAGTATGGTCGCAAGTTTTTTTTACGAAAATACAAACCTACAGATAAGTATGATTTCCCTAAGTGGGTGGTTCACGTAGAACAATAGAAATAGATATATTCAATCGTTTCCTTGAAATAAACAAGCAAGTAAATAAGAAATCACACTACTTTTGCTAAGACACATTTAAATGAATGAAAATAAGCAGGTAAAGTCTACTAGATGTTGATGGACAAGGAAAAAACCACCAGGGACGATCCTTCGATCCCTAGTATGGTCGCAAGTTTTTTTTTACGGAAATACAAACCTACAGATAAGTATGATTTCCCTAAGTGGGTGGTTCACGTAGAACAATAGAAATAAATATATTCAATCGTTTCCTTAAAATGAATAGATAAAGGGAGATATAACTACTTTTAATATGTTCGCTTTCCCTCTCCTCCCTTCATCACTTTCATCGCTCTCAATCCAACTTAACTCGCTTGATTGATACCTGCCATGGAAAACAGAAGACAGAAAACAACATAAAGGCAATACGATCTATTCAAGTTAAACAAATTGAATCAATTAAATTCATTAATACACATATAACATCATTGACACGTGGATTAGGAAAGGAAAAAATGTATTTATTATGAATTATAAGGAAGAGTACAACCAGTTGATCGATTTGTTGTCACTCATCCAGCTTGAGTCCCATCCTCATCACTTCCAACCTCAAAAATCCAGCAGCATCACAGTACATGCACAACAGCTTCAAGAGTTGATATCTCACCAACATAACTCTACTTAACACAAATTATTTCTCTCTTGTGCACTATGTTCAGTTCTCTATTTATAAGTATATGAAGGTAGTTTGACATAAATGAATAATTGAATGGCTTTCCTAAAAATGGATGAAGAGGTTTCCTTGTTCATGGGAATAGGAGGATAATAGGTTTAATGACTTCATGGGTTCCAAATTCGAGGCTATCAGATGAGGTGAGAGCTGGAACAACTTCTAGAAGTCACTAGAAGTTGGGGAGATTCTCGGAATCCAATGAACGATTCGTTCCTAGTAAACCAACACACTCCAAAGTGGGCCTAGATCCTCTGCAACACAACCTTGCATGGGAGTAGATGTTTTGCAAAGTAGTTACAACTTTCTAGGGGTGTGTTGATGGCTTGATAGGGCACTTCTATTGGAATCTAAGCAGTAAAACTCTCATGAAGGAAGAACATCAATGTGATGAATTGTTTAGGGCATGTAGCAACCAATTTAGAGTATGATAAACCCTAATGAATAATGATATGTGTTTTGGGATGATGCCCAAATCAACCTGTAACACTTATGATACCTGCATCATCTAGTGCGTGATACCTATAAAAGAAGGGGTGAAACCATTCCAGTAGAAGCTACAAAAATTTTAGCTGACATTGGAGCGCCTTTATCAGAAGGAATTGAGAAAGTTGTTGCATTCCCAGATCATTTTCAAAGTTATACATTCCATGTGGGTATCCAACTTGGTCCCAGTAAAAAAGAATTCTGATGAAATTTGCTTATTTGTTGACTTCCAAAATCTTAATCAGCCTTCTGATAAAGACAACTATCGAGTGACATCCATGGAGAAGATACTCCACATAGTATCTGGGTATGAAATTTTTTTGCTACTAGATGGATTTATAATCAAGTGCTAGTAGCAAAGTCAGATGGATTGAAAACTACATTCCAGACCAAATGGGGAACATTCGTGTTCAAAAGAATGTCTCTTTGGTAATCAATGTTGGAGCAACATTTCAAAGAGCAATGGGCATCGCCTTTCGTGGACTTATATGTCAGAGTGTTATTGTCTACGTGGATGATGTCACTGTATTTTGAAATAAAAGGTCGAATCATGGATGTCATCTAGACAAGATATTCGAGCAGTGTCAGAAGTATGATATTTCTCTGAATCCCAAGAAGAGATTCTTTGGCGTGTCCAAAGGAATTTTGTTATGGCACATCATAAAAAAGAGCGGTATGAAGATTGACCCCGAGAGGGTCACGACTATCACACAGATCCCGTTCCCAATGAATAAGAAATTCATGCAGTATTTCTTAGGGAAAATTAATTTTCTCAAAAAATTCATTTCAGATTACGCATAGATAGTCAAACCTGTACAAGAGATGGTCAAGAAATATGTAGTATATAAGTGGGACAAACTAGAGAAATATGCTTTTGATCGAATTAAATGGGCTATTACCAATGCACCTGCACTTTCAGTCCATATTACGACCATTCTTGATCTATATATTTTCTTCTAATTTATCTATTTCCATTGTGTTAACTCAAGATGACGATGAAGGAAATGAGCGACCTATTTCTTTTATGTGTGCTAGTCTATAGGGCCCAAAATTAAATTACCTTGCCATTGATAAACAAGCATATGTAGTGTACAAGGAAGTGAAGTATTTTAGGCCTACTTATTGAAAGCTCACACCACTATGCTCGTACCTCACCTAGTAGTAAGAACGTTGCTTGTGCAGAAAGAAATGGGTGAGAAAATAGCTAACTAGGTGACCTACCTTCAAGAATATGATATGGAAGTCAAACTAGTTCATACTATAAAGGGTCATGGAATATGAAGACTAGGATCCAAATAAAAGGATGCTCTTGAACAAGATCTATCAGGATGGGAGCATGAAATTAAAATGTACAATATTGATCGTATTCCTCAGTCCACATCCACAGCACCTTGGTATGAAAAGATACAACAATTTTTGGAACATGACACCTTTCCCTCGCACTTATCAAGTAAGAAAAAGAGCGAAATCCGCTTAAAATATCTATCATATCAATTTGGTCCATGGAGTTCTTTTTAAGAAGCACCACAATGGATTTTATCTAAGGTGCTTTGAGCCACAAGATACAAAGAAGGTTTTGAAAGATTTACGCAATAGACCGATAGGTGGCCACCATGCGGGCAACACTAATATAAACAAAGTCATGAGGGATGGTTATTACTGGCCCATTCTTTTTAAGTATGCTCATGCCTACGTCCACAAGTTCCAAACTTGTCAGAAATGTGTCAGTCGCAATCAAAGGTCAACTGCTCCACTGCTCCCAGTAGCAGTCGAAGAACATTTCCAATAGTGGGGCCTTGATGTTATCAGAGAAATTCTCCCACATTCGTCTAAGAAACACCAATATATTCTCACAGTTACAAATTATTTCACTCGGTGCTCAGAAGCAGTTCCACTTAGAAAAGTAAATGACTAGGAAGTCATTCACTTTATACAACAAAATATCATCACTAGGTTTGGTGTTCCTATATCACTTGTCTTTGATAATGAAACTTACTTTTTATCATTAAAACTTTATGAGTTTTCATTGGAAAATGGGATTGTGCTCAAGCATGCATCTAATTATTATCCTCGAGGCAATGATCTAGCTGAATGCACCAATAAAAATATTATTCACATTATCAATAAGACCATCTTATTTGAAAAAGAAGATATGTCATACTGCTTTGAATAACACACTATGGGCCAACCGTGTTACTTCCAAACCTTCCCTAAAGACCTCACCATAATTTATGGTGTATCTTAAATAATATATATCTTTCCTTTGAACCTATACCTCCCAGCCTTGTGACTCTCTCAGGAGTCACAAGGTAAACCTCGCCTACTGGTTCAGAACAGGATAAACACTTTAATAAAACTCAAGGAATAGCATCTCAAAGCCAAGGACCATTTTTTCATTCATCGGAACTATATAAAGCGTTGGTTTGAAATAAAAAGTATGAAGAGATTTGATGTGGCCGACCTAGTCCTAAGATGGATAAACCCCATGATGACAAAGGTAAACATACAAAGTTCCAGCCACTATGGATTGGGCCATTCATCATTGAAGGGAAACTAGACCACAACACTTTCAAGCTAATAGCCTTGGACAAGAGAATTGAATCCCTACTCGTAAATGGTTGAGACCTAAAACATTATTTTCAGTAGCATTTACAAGACGCACTTCCTGTACATATTGTTTTGCATTTTCTTTTATTTTGTATTAGTCAGTTGTATGTATGTTGTATAGTCATGTCGTGTCATGTCTCAGTGTCGGTCATTGTATATAAATAAGAAATATGTGGAAAATGCATGGCCCAAATACTTTGTATTGTAATAAAAGAGAAGTATGACAACTACAACAATTGGATTTCTGATTATTCTCCTTCTTTGTTTTGAAAAGTGTCATAGGTTGAGGTAAGTCCAGATGGAAAATGCGATTCATCGATATAGGAGAACCTTGGGGGAACTTACTAGATCCATGCTAATGCTACCACCAGAACTGCTCAACTTGGTCTATGTCTATTTGTGTGTCAACGCTTGTCCAATATAGTAGAGAAGGGATAAGGGGAAAATCTATCAAGCAAACCTAAATCAGAGGTCTTAAAAATAATTTTTTGAAGGGGAAACCTCCTCTTCTCTCAATAAGTCAAGATCCCTCTTCCGCCTGTTGAAAATAATAAGCACAAATGCACATTTATAGTAAAATAAATAAATAAAGGGTGAAATAACAGAAATGATTCTTGTGCATGGAGGTTTAGCAAGCGACTTCATCGAGGTACTGGCCAGGCTCGCTGGTAGCACTAGAGAATTTGGCGGAAATTCCGATGGCCAATTCGTCGCTATTCCGACACATATTCGTCGCAAGAGTGACAGTTCGGGGGCGGACAAACCGTGGTTTGTCATGCCGTCGCCGTTCCGACGCAAGTAAAAAGTGTCGCACTATCGACACTTCTTCCGTCGTTCCGAAAGGGCGTCACTCTTCCGACGTCTCACAAACCGTCGCGCCTCCGACGTTTGTAAACTGTCGCACTTCCGGTGAAATGTGGTTCGACGTTTGGAACGTCGCTCTTCCGACGCTTATAAACCGTCGCAATTCCGACCCAACGTGGTCCGACGTTTTTGACGTCGCTCTTCCGACGCTCATAAACCGTCACAGTTTCGACTAAACGTGGTCCGACGTTTTGGCGTCACTCTTCCGACGCTTGTAAACTGTCGCAATTCCGACTAAACGTGGTCCGACGTTTTGGACGTCACTCTTCCGACGTCTGGAAGATGTCGTAATTCCAACGATATGTGGTCCGACGTTTGGAACGTCGCTCTTCCGACGTTTTCATACTGTCTCTCTTCCGACGTTGCTGGGTTGTCGCAGTTCCGACGTCTACAAGGCGTCGGTAGACCGACGGAGGGTTCAATTTTTTAAAAAAAATTAAAATTTTAAAAGACGAGAAACGCTGTTTTGAAGATATTATATGAAGTAAAACAGTCCATGAAAGTGAAATAGCAGTATGTAGAATAGTAAAGCAACAGATAGAGTACTGACGTCCATTGTTCCAAATACAAATTAAAGTACCCAAAACCCTGCAACGGTGAAGTAAAACAGTCCATGAAAGTGAAGATATTATATGAAGTAAAACGAGTCCATGAAAGTGAAGATATTATATGAAGTAAACGAGTCCATGAAAGTGAAGATAAGATATGAAGTAAAACAGTCCATGAAAGTGAAATAGCATTATGTAGAATAGTAAAGCAACAGATAGAGTACCGACGTCCATTGTTCCAAATACAAATTAAAGTACCCAAAACCCTACAACAGTGAAGTAAAACAGTCCATGAAAGTGAAATAGCGGTATGTAGAATAGTAAAGCAACAGATAGAGTACCGACGTCCATTGTTCCAAATACAAATTAAAGTACCCAAAACCCTACAACAGTGAAGTAAAACAGTCCATGAAAGTGAAGATATTATATGAAGTAAAGCAGTCCATGAAAGTGAAGATATTATATGAAGTAAAACAGTCCATGAAAGTGAAGATATTATATGAAGTAAAACAGTCCATGAAAGTGAAGATATTATATGAAGTAAAACAGTCCATGAAAGTGAAGATATTATATGAAGTAAAAGAGTCCATGAAAGTGAAATAGCAGTATGTAGAATAGTAAAGCAACAGATAGAGTACCGACGTCCATTGTTCCAAATACAAATTAAAGTACCCAAGACCCTACAACAGTGAAGTAAAACAGTACATGAAAGTGAAATAGCAGTATATGAAGTAAAACAGTCCATGAAAGTGAAATAGCAGTATGTAGAATAGTAAAGCAACAGATAGAGTACCGACGTTCATTGTTCCAAATACAAATTAAAGTACCCAAAATCCTGCAACAGAGAAAAACGCTAATCATGTGAGGAGTGTGATAAGTCCAAAATATAAAAAGACCATCAGACCATATCAATAAACCAGCAACATAGACCAGCATCGCTAGTTTTGAAGGCAGAGTGATAAACATTAATCATTTTTTTTTCACAAGAGAAAAACGATGTTTTGAATATATTATATGAAGTAAAACAGTCCATGAAATCATTACATTTTCACATCTGAAGATTGGAACCCAAATATACATCCAGAAAAGTGGAAGTCCCACCCCAGACAATGATAGAAAAATACCCCATGTCACATACAGGGACTTGATATAAAACCCAGTAACGGTCCACATGGAGATTATCGACAATCTGAGAAAGCATCCAAATATGCCCGAGGCATCTATAAGAAAGTGAAATAGCAGTATGTAGAATAGTAAAGCAAAAGATAGAGTACCGACGTCCATTGTTCCAAATACAAATTAAAGTACCCAAAATCCTGCAACAGAGAAAAACGCTAATCATGTGAGGAGTGTTATATGTCCAAAATATAAAAAGACCATCGACCATATCAATAAACCAGCAACATAGACCAGCATCGCTAGTTTTGAAGGCAGAGTGATAAAAATTAATCATTTTTTTTTCACAAGAGAAAAAACGATGTTTTCAATATATTGTATGAAGTAAAACAGTCCATGAAGTCATTACATTTTCACATCTTAAGATTGGAACCCAAATATCCATCCAGAAAAGTGGAAGTCCCACCCCAGACAATGATATAAAAATACCCCATGTCACATACAACGACTTGATATAAAACCCAGTAACGGTCCACATGGAGATTATCGACAATCTGAGAAAGCATCCAAATATGCCCAAGGCATCTATAAGAAAGAGAAATAGCAGTATGTAGAATAGTAAAGCAACAGATAGAGTACGTACCGACGTCCATTGTTCCAAATACAAATTAAAGTACCCAAAATCCTTGAACAGAGAAAAACGCTAATCATGTGAGGAGTGTGATATATCCAAAATATAAAAAGACCATCAGACCATATCAATAAACCAGCATCGCTAGTTTTGAAGGCAGAGTGATAAACATTAATCATTTTTTTTTCACAAGAGAAAAAATGTTGTTTTGAATATATTATATGAAGTAAAACAGTCCATGAAGTCATTACATTTTCACATCCGAAGATTGGAACCCAAATATCCATCCAGAAAAGTGGAAGTCCCACCCCAGACAATGATAGAAAAATACCCCATGTCACATACAGGGACATGATATAAAATCCAGTAACGGTCCACAAAACTTTGTTTTGAATATATTATATGAAGTAAAATAGTCCATGAAGTGATTACATTTTCGCATCTGAAGATTGGAACCCAAATATCCATCCAGAAAAGTGGAAGTCCCACCCCAGACAGTGATAGAAAAATACCCCATGTCACATACAGGGACTTGATATAAAACCCAGTAACGGTCCACATGGAGATTATCGACAATCTGAGAAAGCATCCAAATATGCCCGGGGCATCTATAAGAAAGTGAAATAGCAGTATGTAGAATAGTAAAGCAACAGATAGAGTACCGACGTCCATTGTTCCAAATACAAATTAAAGTACCCAAAATCCTTGAACAGAGAAAAACGCTAATCATGTGAGGAGTGTGATATGTCCAAAATATAAAAAGACCATCATACCATATCAATAAACCAGCATCGCTAGTTTTGAAGGCAGAGTGATAAACATTAATCATTTTTTTTTCACAAGAGAAAAAACGTTGTTTTGAATATATTATATGAAGTAAAACAGTCCATGAAGTCATTACATTTTCACATCTGAAGATTGGAACCCAAATATCCATCCCGAAAAGTGGAAGTCCCACCCCAGACAATGATAGAAAAATACCCCATGTCACATACAGGGACTTGATATAAAACCCAGTAACGGTCCACATGGAGATTATCGACAATCTGAGAAAGCATCCAAATATGCCCGAGGCATTTATAAGAAAGTGAAATAGCAGTATGTAGAATAGTAAAGCAACAGATAGAGTACCGACGTCCATTGTTCCAAATACAAATTAAAGTACCCAAAATCCTTGAACAGAGAAAAACGCTAATCATGTGAGGAGTGTGATATGTCAAAAATATAAAAAGACCATCAAACCATATCAATAAACCAGCATCGCCTGTTTTGAAGGCAGATTGATAACCTGTCAACACATAAAATAGTATCATAAAGTGGATACAGGAAATGTGTAGAGACATGTACTGTTTATATACACCTCACACAAAAAGCATCCATGATAGAGAAAAAATATGTATAAACCCAGGGTCGATTGTATGTTCTGGCTCGCTTGTTCCCGAAAATAAAAACCATCTGCAGAAACCTAGGCTCGCTTGATTCCAAAATTGGTAACCATATTTTGCATCCGAGATGTAAGGTTCAGGCTCGCTTTTTTCCATTAGTAGCCCGCCACAGCATCCACCCTGTTCATAGAAAAAAGGTTCCTGTAGATATACAGAGAAAGAGTATAATACGTAGACCATATAAACATGGCGCTGTATTTCAAAAAACAGGTTTAAAATAGAAACAGGGCAACATTTTTTTTTCTAAGTAAATTTAATCTATTAACAGTGGGAATAAAATTACACCGAAGTCAAAATCATTGCCCAAACTCATGGCAAATTTTTCATCAAAAAATAAAAAAATTAAGAAGACTTCCCTCGTATGGGGAAACCAGTCTTGAACGTTTAATTTACAGAATTCAAAAATATTACAAAGGTCCAGCACAGTAAAATAATCTAAAAGTAGCCCAATTAAGTGGGCTGTGAAGCAAGAAAAAAAATTAACCAAACTACTCCTCCGGCTCCTCGACGATTTGGCACCATCCTTCGAAAGGTCCAAGATCGCTAGGTGCTACCTCCACATTCATGCCACGGATCCCCTCCTGAAGGCCCGAATGCTGGTCGGCTTTTTCCGAGCTTAGATCCGCCGGACAGGTGCATTCTTCCTCCGTTTGGGCCTCCTCGCGGAAAACCACAGTGACTGACACTGTGATTCGTGGGCGGTTGAGAGAGAAATTAAAGGAAAATTGCGCAGTGCGCGTCGTGGGAGAAGGTGAACTAGTGGTGGGGAAACGAGGAGCAGGGGAATCCATATGGTGGCCAGATCCTACAACTTGACCCCGCCCACTCCTAGTATTTGGATAGCGACCTGCATAATAATCACTGGACTGGCCGGAAGACGACTCGATTGAGGGGCTAGAGGGAGCGCGTAGGTGTTGATCTCTAGTGCTCCCCCTGCGGCAATGCATCCTTTGACGCAGGCGAGGCATGGGTGCAATCTCACTAGCAGTGGGCACAAGAGGAGACGGAGAAGAAGAATTCCAAGAAATAGAGGAAGACAGACACAGACGAGACCGAGAGAAATGCAGATATGCAGCAAGGTCTAAGCAGCAGTTCAGCTGGCCACTTCTCCTTCTCATCACAGTGAGCAGGCAGTGTAACCTAGCAACCGGCTCGTCTGAAAAACCATAGCAAAACTCCATTTTATCGACCCAACTGCAATGCAATCGAAGGACGCTCGTCATAATTAATCTCTGATCATTAATGAGAGCCGAAGGTCGGATCATATTGGAGCATGCGGAATCGCTAACAGGAGTGCAGGTATGATCTTGAACAATGTTAAAACTTAATTAATGTGGATTTGATGTGAAAACCTTGGAACTTAATTGAATAGCGTTAAAACTTAATGCGATTGATATGAAATCGGCACATCCATGTCCCATTTCCTTAAACGCCATCGAATGCACCCGTAGCCGAGAGTGGGGCAAGTTTTGATTGAGTACACGTGGCAGAAATTGATTGGAGCGGATCTTTGTTTGGGCCGCTCGCGCAGTGGAAATTCGGACCCGAAAAGGATTAGGGCGAATTTGATAAGAAATTCGTGTCACAACTCTCCCTCTGTA